>CM064918.1:9748556-10078556 GCA_032727855.1 Quercus ilex subsp. ballota
AAGAACTGATGTAGACTCCATTATCATTAAGAATCCTTTTTTTCTACACTATCTGGTCAAAATTTTCTGTACACAAGCAGCCCACCACTTGTCAGTAATTCCAGAAGATTTGATCCCTCCGATATTGTTTCTTGAGATACAATGCAATTAGCTGCCTGTAGTTCCATTTCCCGGGGCTTTTAAACTCCAAAAAACGCCTCTGAGCTTGACTGAAAATCCCCTTTACCCAAAACCTCAAACACAAATGGATCTGTTAATACTACTGGAGAATCATCCAAGTCCATTTTGTTCAAAGCAAAGTCCAAATTTCTTCCAAGTCTTTTATCCAAGTATGCATCAACAAAACAACCACAAGTCACAAGATCAGGGACAATTTTTTCATGTTTCATGTGTTCAAGGCTAAGATGTAGATCCCAAAGCAAAGACATTCTTGAAAAGGCCAGAGCTCTGATATTAAATGTTGTAAGATCAGGATGGAATCCAGCTTCAACCATTCTCACAAATTCTCTCTGCAAGCTTTTCATTTTAAAAATTGGCAGCATAGGATAGCAGCAGCAGGTTCCATAAAAGATTCCCCACATTTTTCCGACCAAGACCCACATCCCTAAGGAACTCGCCCAATTTGTAAAACTTTCTTTTCTTAATATATGCAAGTGATATTGCCCTGATTCCTTCTTTTTCTAATAGAAGTCTAGACTTTTTAAAGCGGCCATAAGCATTCTCCATCTCTGTTAGAGAACCAAAGATGCTATAATATCTTACAAAAGCGTTACCGGTGGAAGAATCTACAACATATCCCCTAGAAACCATTTCCTTCAAAGTTTTCTCCATCAATTCAAGCTGCCCTCCTTTTCCAAAGCATGAGATAGCCAGTGAGTAAGCTTCAGGTAACAAATTAAGATCCCTTGAACTTACCTGATCCAATATTTTGGATACTTCATCAAAATACCTCATCTTCCCATATGCATCAAATAACTCTGAAATTATTTGAATACTTGGCACAAAAGAACTATTTATTAATTCATCCCAAACTGCCTGTGCTTGGGGAAGAAGGCCATTATCTGCATAGCATAACATCAGAGATGACAATGTAGAGCTGTTAGGCAAAAAAACCTTCAGATTCAATCTCAAGTACAAGCTTCTGAGCTAGATGAGGCATTCTTTTTCTACTCAAGGCTCGTACCAATGCAGTGCAATCTATATATCCATTTTTGTGATCAAAACCTCGTTCCTGCTTCCACTGCTGGATTATCTGTTTGAAGCACACCCAAAGGACAGGAAGTTAGATAACATCTGTCTTAAGAACTCTAAACAATTGCAACCCTATCTAATTGTACAAAGACATAAACATATTTTCAAACAAGGGAACTCAAAAAGAAATCAATGTTTGAATAGTTTATTAAATTTTCATGAACAATTATGTCATTGCAAAGGAAATGCATGTTTAGATAAGCTGATATAAAAGAAAATTGTACAATCATATATGGCAGTTGTCAGAAGATGTCAAATACATTAAGGATTTTCTATTTATAAAGCTTGGTAAAAAATTGGAACAAGAGATTGTTGAGTTAATACATGATATGTTACATGTCACTAGTTTCTTACACAGCTGATAGCCTTTTCTTTTTTTTCTTTTTTTTTTCAGAATGTAGAAACATCAAACGATTAGACAACAAGGGGTTTTGTGTCTGCCATGAATATACTATGAGAAACATAGAATTTTTCCCTCCAAGGAAAATATCAATAGGAGCAACAGATTGAGCTAAAGATTTCCCACCACAAGCATTTCTAGCATAATTACTAAATTTATACCACAAAACTCTAATGTAAATGCAGTTAAAATAGCTTTAGCAATAAGTAGGAAAAAAAAAAAAAGTTTACTTCATGAACTTTCATACTAGAAAATTAAAATAAAAAATTGGTTTGGTTTGGGAGCACCTCGGTCAAATGTGGGTTGCCAGCATTGCTGAGAGCCACCATCAATGATAATGTGGGATTCAACAAATCTTAAAATGAAAATTTAAAACAGGATGCACCATTTTTATTTAAAAAAACATGGAAACCCCTTACAAAGGATACAATACATTAATACTCTCTTTTTTGCTAATATATATATTACATAAAAAGTGGCATTTACATGTACCAAAATCATAGATAACATGGATACAAGCTAGTTTATAAAGCATAACCATTTACAATAATGATTATTTATAATTATAATAACATTGAATAAATTCAGAAAGACATGTGGTTAATGACAATTGACAGCAATAGTGATACATGAAGAATGAGAATACTTTTGTGAAAATTAGGATATGGCAATATGAGCATACAGTTGGTTTTTTTTTTTTTTTTTTTTGGGTAATGTATACGATAGAATTTCAAC
Organism: Quercus ilex subsp. ballota; assembly: GCA_032727855.1. Lineage (NCBI taxonomy): Eukaryota > Viridiplantae > Streptophyta > Magnoliopsida > Fagales > Fagaceae > Quercus > Quercus ilex. Next base: position 9,750,943 of record CM064918.1, read on the forward strand.
TTAGGACGCCTGTTCGTAATAATTGATTTTTATCATCAGACCAAAACACTTTTTGCCAGTTGAAAATTGAAACCCACGTGCGCAATTCAGTGTTCTAGCCATATAATCTTGCTTGAAAATAGAAAACTTATTTGGCAGATTTCACTGTTATACCCAACAGTTCCTTCTCCTGTTTATGGATCATACTAATAATTCAAGCTCTTATTTGGAAAGTTAAAAAACATTTAATAAATCTCAAGAATTTTACAACAACCAACAAAAGCATCGAAGTTGTAGTAGAGATGAGAATTTAGTAGCATTATTTTATTTTAATAATGCATATATATACCTTGTTGTGTGGTAGAGATGGATATTGTGAATGTGTATTTTGGTGGCAGAAAGGCGTGAAACGAGTGGTTTTGATAGTCCTTCGTCTAAGGCAAGCAGAAGCTGAGAGAAGAGTGTGATGATAATGAATTTCCATTTCCGCCACACATTCAGAGAGGGATAAGAGAGAGGTTAATATTGGGCACTTTGTGTGGCCTTTTAACAAATTTAAAGCAAAGCCCAAATCAAAGCCCGTTTCTCATTTATGCCGAAATTATTATTATTATTATTATTTTTAAAAATTTCACCTCATTTCTTACATTGGATTCTTCACTGCTCAAAATTTTCAGTGTCTCGTGCATAGGAATGACAATTTTTTCTTGCCTCGCTCAACTTGCCCCTTCTCGCTTCATCCTGTGCGGGTTTTACTTGCCTCACAAAGGTGGTGGGGTTGGGATGGAGCAAGATTTTAGCCCCCACACCACAAGGCGGGGCGGGGATGGGTTTAAACTTTTTAGACCCTTCTCGCCCCGCCCCTCCCTGTCTCCGCCTTACCCCGCGTTGCTAGGGATTATAATTGTAAATTTTTCATACCCTAAAACACTACTATATAAACAAACATATTAATACTAACTTATTTTATTTTATCCAATGTGGTTCTTTGCCTTTATTTTGTTATGTGTTATACTATGAGGTTTATTTTTTATTTATTTTTTTATGATTGTCTTGTTAAATACTTGGATATATTATTCAATCTTTTCTAAAAATTGATTTGATTTGATGGGATAAATTTAGTTATAATTTCAAGTATATTTTTATTAATGAAATAGGTTTTATTAAAAAAATTGTACTAGTTGTAGGGCAAGTTAACAAAGAGTAGAGTTTTATGAGGTGGAACAGGGCTTCGCGGGGCTCCAAGGGGCGGGGATGGGGTGAGAAAGTTTTTCCCGTTAGGCGGGTTTGGGCGGGGATGGGACAAGACAAAACCATGCGGGGCGGGAACGAAGACCCCATCCTTTGGCCCCGTTCTGCCCCATTGCTATCCCTACTTGTGCATTCCAGTTAGCTCAATTAATAAAATCTCTGATGGTTAAATAAGAGATCTGAAATTCAATTCCTGCATATACAAAAAATTAATTAGTGTCTTGGTCTAATGATAAAGAACAAAAATCATATAAAATCACCGCTGTCTTACTCTTTGGGCGTCCAATTTTACTCTTTCTTTGTTTATGAAATATTTCCGAAAGCCAGTAATAATGCCGTGATAAATGGAACTTGAGGCCTTTATATTTACAACACATATTTCAAGTCTATTTAGTCCACTACCCAGGTGTTCATAAATGGAAGTTTATTAAATACTTAAAATCACTAGAAATCAATTATACTACAACAATAACAAAGACTTAATTCCAAAATTTTTGAAGCTCTATGGATCTAATGCTTATGTCACGTGAGACCTTGACCCCTTTAACTTAGGCAAAAAAATATTGGGACTATTATTAGGAACTTTTATTTAGCAACTTCTTACAAATAGTGATGGCAGTGGAGCTCTACGTTAATAAGGTAGAGATGAAAAATAAAAGGGAGAGGACCGAGAGGTAGTTGTGAAAGTGCTAAAAGCATAAAAAAAAAAAAAAAAAAAAAAAAAAAAAAAAAAAAAAAAAACCCAAGTATTTCACCGACAGTAATATAATATATATATATATATATATATATATATAAAACTATAAATTGCGTATGTATATAAAATGATTAAGTTATATATATAAACAATTTAAAACATATATTAAATAAATAAAAAATCTATACATTCATGTAAGAGCAAAGTAAAACATGATAAAGTGAATAAAACCTGTTCCTGTCTCATTGCGTCTTTTAGATGGAGAAAATTCATGCGGAATAGAATGAGTCAAGACAAATTAAGCAGAGTGGAAAATTTTCATTATTCCAACTTGCAAATACTCAAAAAAAAAAAAAAAACCTTCTGCTTTCTCAATATACTATGATGCAGGCCACGAGTAACAACCATTTTTTTTTTCTGGTTACTTAGAGGGTACGAGGACCGCTTGGGCCCTTTGGGTTATGAATTGGTAAAGTTGAAGCTATTTTGACTGTTAGAAATTGGGCCAGGCTCGCTTGTATAATAAGCCTCAATTAGGACTAGTCAAAGAACACTCTATAGTCTACACGATACTGTTGTTATCCAAGCAAGGCCCAATGGCCCTGGTATAGACCAAACCATGATATCACTGGTCGATATTGAGGAGGTATTTGAATTAGTTTCTTGCACAAATTATATATTTTTATTTACTAAAAAGCTGTATATACTAATAGAAGTGAATAATTCTATCTAGAAACTGAGAGGCTGGTGAGGCTTTAAAAAGGAGTATTAAAAAATTAAAAGAAAGTAACTAATCCAAACTTGTCAGGACTAATTTCACAAAGCCCTTGGGGAGTGAAGTGTAAATGTTTTGTATAATTCATGCTATTACTAAAGAGATCTTGAAGGATCAGATTATATATATATATATATATATATATATATAAATGGTATGAGATATCTATAAGAATTTGACACAAACAGCGTCCAAGCCAGCTCTCACCACTTGGGCTTTTGACATGATTGAGGATTCTCAAATCTCAAGTACAAAAAACGGTTGTTTTTAAGGCAATTGTTAATAAATTATATTAAAAATTTGACACAACTTTTACGAAAAATCTAAAAAACCGTCAATACAATTAATTGCTTTATTATTTTTTTATAAAATATTTTTAAAAATAGTTCATAAACCAATATTCTTAAGGCATTGATTAACATTTCCAAAACATAAAAAAAAAAAAAAAACACATTAAACGTTTCTTTTTGAAGGAGGTTCCATAATAGGACAGAGCTATCAAATTAATAATTCCATGTGGCTGAGAATCACTAAGTTGGGGAAAGTTTCAACTCATATAGATATAGTCGTCGATCTCATAATCAATGATCACTGTATCTAAAAAGTAGAATCATCAAATTAATAGTACACATGCAATTTCGAACCACTTTTGCAAGTTGACATGGTCAGCACGTGCAGAATACGTGGCATATTTCAGAAATGGTTACGTTTGCTGTGTGACAGACGGAAATTTAAATTTAGGTAGGAAAAATTTACAGATACAAGAAAGAATTTATTTTTTTTTTTTTTGGAGAAAGATACAAGAAAGATATTTGATCTCAGCATATAATTATTATATAGATATCTAATTATAGAGACATAAAAAAATATTAAAAACTATAGAAAATAAAAATGATTTCATTTAGGTAAAGTAAGGGCTCCAAAGTGATATCTCAACTTCACTATTCTAATAATATAAATTTAGATAAATAAGATATATAGTGTGTGTTTGGATACAGCTTATTTTGCTGAAAACTGAAAATAATAAAAAATTACTGTTCATGCTTGAAAGTATTATTCATATGCCTGATTGCACTGTTCATGGGAAGGCGCTGGACTTAAAAAAAAAAAAAAAAAAAAAAAAAAAGAATTAGCCAAACGCAAACGTGGGAAGCGCAAAACGCACTTCCCAAACGCACCCATAATCACCCTTTTTTTTTTTTTTTTTTTTTTTGAGAAGAATGTAAGCGAAATATTATTAAGAATCATCACCAAACAAAACAAACTCAAGGTAAATCCAATTGGAATACGTCTTTCACATCTTCGGGTAGAGTTTCTTCTACTCATACATCAGTGTCAGTAAATAAAACTGCATTTTTTGCTAAACTATGAGTTAGCCTATTTCCCTCTCGCCAAACATGCTAGAACATACAGCTCCTCAATGTTCCTCCAAGTTGCTTGGTTTCATCAATAATGCTCCAATAATATTATATATTATATAAACTATAAATTATAAATTATATAGTAATGAATTTCTTATATAAAAAAAATTGTTTGGATATATTACACTATTCTCACATAAAAGTGAGTGAGTGTGCAGCCAACTCGCCAATCTGCTAAAACTGACCTAATCTAACCAAACTTACCAAATTTGGTCAGTTTTTAGAGGTTGAAAGTTAGGTTAGATTGTCAAAATATTTTTTACGGTGGGTCGGGTTCAATGTGGATAAGCAGATTCACAAATTCGTCTAATCTAACCCGACCCACTTATATTTAATATATAATTAAAAAAATATATTATACGATTTTATTATTTACTCTTTTGTTTATTAATTAAGTTGGCATAGAACTATATATTATCTTAATAATTATATAATAATAAAACTAGTTTATGTTTATTTTGTTTCTTAACTGAGTTTAGATAGAATTATTTGATATCTTACTAATTAATGAATATCTTTTGGTTTAATTATTTGTGTTGGTTAGATGCACTGCCAATATGAATTTGTGGAATTTTCACTCTTTCTCCCATAAAAGTATTACTCCCATGATTTTAAAAATTGAAACGATAAAAGAATCGATAAAATGACTGATTCTTGATTTTTATTAAATCAATTTAGGGTCCACTTCCCGATTGAACCAACCTGTCCAATTTTTAAAACAGTGGTTAGTCACCTCATTTCGAGATCACCACAAACAAACAAAAAAGAAAAAAAGTGGGAGGATATGAAAATTTCACAACCCATCAAACTTTATTGACAAATTTAAGCATGACAAAGGCATGTTCATCTTTGCTATTGTCATGACAATAATATATGCCTTTGTCGAAGTGCTCAAATTTCAACTCATTTGGCTGTTTTTGAGACTATCGGTACTCTTGTTTGATGGGGCCCCTTCATGACTCCATTGTCATTGATAAAATAAAGCCATGACAAGAGAGGAAAGCTACAATTTTGAAAACTCAAAGTGAGGTAACCTGTCTGATTGGTTAAGAAATTCCCATCAGTGTTGCTCGAAGTTTTAAGGACCATCAATTAAAGTGGCATTTTCTTTCGCTATAGACTGGACTGTGTCTTTATTTGGTCCTAGTGGTAGGGAAGCCATGGGTCACTTAAAATGACTAGCAAAGATATCTCATCTCAAAGAGTGATGTACTGATGTGGTCCACAGTTTGGAAACCAATAAAGAGAAAGTGGAAGCACATATATAAAAAGAAAGTAGGCATTCTTGTAGAATAGTATTTTTTTTTTTCCTTTTTTTAGTATAAGATCTACTTCCCATTATAACATTTTAAATTAATGTTGATATATCATTTTTCTAACTTGATGGATCAATTAAAGAAAGGCTATTCAACCAGGATATCTCCTAACTTACCAAATTCTATGTGGTTTTAGAGTGATATAGATGTGTATTCCACTATAAGAAAGTAGATTCTAGGGTGAGTACAAATCCTATCAGATTTTTCAAGCATATCACACCTCTATCTAAGTGTTCTTTCTTGCGAACAACTTTATTTTATAATCTTCAGTGGTTTTTTTCAGGCATAAAAGATCTATTCTTCCCTCATTTCAACTCAACTTTATTAAGTTTTAATGCCAATTAAATATATATTAACTCTACTAATCCTCATCAACTAATTGAGATCAAATGTGGTTTCTAGTTAGCTCAACTGGTAAAGTATTTGATAGTTGAATAAGATATTTGAGGTTTAATCTTTGCCAAAAACCGATTGGTGTCTTAATCTGATAATAAAAAACTATTACCAAGAGCGAAAGTAATAGATTAAATAACTAAAAAAAAAAAAAAAAATTGAGATCAACTACATTTATTTAATTTGTTTCTTCCATAAATCTTATAAAAATATTATAGTCTATTGTCCCTTATTATCATATATATTTTTTTTAATTGATGGAAAGCGAAAGATCTTATTTATATAATATAAAGTTTATACATCACCAACATCTTATTATCATATCTTTCTTCATCACTCCTATCTGTGTTCTTTTAGATCCCTACGTCTATTATAAAAGCTGCACCCACTGGTGGTATTAGAAATGAAAATATTAAAGAAACATTAATGAAACACTATTTGTTTGTCGTTTTTCACAACTTTCTCACACCATCCTGCAAGAATATTCTCAGACCCCCGAACTGTCTCAAGTACACCATGCTTTACTAAAACCACAAATTAAGCATCAAACTATTGTAACAATTTTATAACAAAAGATGAATAAAAGACATAAAATAAGTAAGTGCTACCCCCCTGGACTCCAAGTGGAAGGGTTTGGACCACCATGGAATTGTTCTTGCTCTCCCATGATCCTTGTAGGTCCAAAAATAAGTATTTTTACCTTATTTTTCCTTGGAATTTATCACTAATTTGATTATCAAAATCTTTCCAACTGTCCAAAAGAATCCATGAATTATTGATCAGAATGTTGAATTTATTGTAGTGAAAAGTCAAAAAAAAGAAAAAAAAGAAAAAAAAAAAAGAATTTGTCTCTCATAGCCGCATAACAAATTAAATCCTGATTTTTTTTAAAAAAATTTTGCCAATTTAAATCCTAGATTTTACAAGTAATAAGTCATGACAATATAACTTCTTTTTAAATCTATTAAAAACTACTAACAGAGAAACTTATATGATGAGGAAAATTTTTATTAGCACCCGTACACAAACAACGTTATTTTAACCACTCTACATACTCTCTCTCTCTCTCTCTCTCAGAGGTTTCCTCATTTCATGGAGGGAAAAAAAATTATGCATGACAAAAGTTCTGTTTGAGTGTAATAGAAGGCAATAGGAAAAAAAAATCCCCGTAAATTGGTTATACTTTACTGATTTTCAATAAATATGGATAAAAATTAAAAGAGCTAGATTGTCATGACTCTCAAAAAAAAAGTTCTAAAATGACGAAATTAAAATGTCAGGGTATAATTTATCACAAATGGCAAACTTTGATATATATATATATATATGTATATATATAATTTCTCTCTCAGGGTTACTCTATTAGTGATTATATTTGGTTCATAAAGGCTTACAATTATATTAACAAATAAGTTTAATAAATAAAAAAATATTAAGAAAATAGTTGTTGCCATGTACTGAAGGTGTTGATTATCAAGCAATCATTTAAAAAAAAAAAGATGAGAAAAGTTAAAGGAGCTCTGGTCTCCAATAGAAGGACAAAAACAAAACACATGTTCTTTGAATAAGAGAAAATTAATTGACAGAAAGGTTGAACTCTTGCAGAGCGGTGCCTTTTAGCACAGTAAGCAGCCAAAAGAATTAAAAGAAATGACCTGTGTTTTGGTTCTTTAGTGGAAACCAGCCCCCCCCATGATTTACTTTCTTCTAAAATAATGTGCATTGAGAGGATGTGTAGTGACTGGTGAGTCTAAGCCAAAAGATCCCACCACACCTAAAAAGACTAAGAGCTTTTATCATTTTGCTCCAACTCCATGAACAATATTTTAAAGTTTCTCTTGACTTGAGTGATGCTACCACAGAAGAAAAGAAAGCTAGCTAGCGACCCACCTAGCACTAAGTTTTTGGGACCAATTGCATTTGGGACATGATTATGACCACTAATGTGGACTTCAAGATATTGAAAAATATTAATGAAATAGTTGTTTAAGGAATTCGGATAGCTTTATAGTTTTTAAAGTAACTCTACCATCATGTAGTTAAAATCTTCTTAATACATTTTGAAATGAGTGGATGAATGATATCACATCGTAGATAATATTAAATAAATATCAGAGTGTTGATAGTCAATATTTTTTTCGAATGTTGATTCAAATAGATAGATGAGATTTTATTAAAAACTTATAGTGGAATTATCTTATGAACTATTTGGTTTAGTTATTTTTCCATCTTAATAGGGAATGTAATATTTTTTTAAATATCGTATTTTTCAAGGTACAATTATACTTATACTCTTATTAAAGAAATTTATACTTGTACACAATAAATAAAATAAATTAATAGTAAAAATAAGCTTATCCAAAAGCACATTGATGCTATGTTTATTTAAAAAAAAAAAAAAAAAATTGAAAATGCAGTGTTTTGGAAAACTTACTGATTTCCTTATGTTCAATTATGATCCTAAAAATGAACCAAATATATATATATATATATATATATATATCTAATGGTTTAGGTCGAACAAAAATTATGGATAATTCTTTTTATTCCAAATAATTAATTATATGAACAAAAACTTTCATTCATGAAAGTAACCTTCAAGTGGATTTTTTTTTTTTTTTTTTTTTGGTTCCTTGGGCCGTTTGGAAGCCTCAAATAGGGAAGCAGCCACAAATGTGAAATCTGTGTAAAAAAAATTGAGTGAGAAAGTGGTGGATTTGAGCAAATTAAAGGGGCATATGAAAAAAGAAAAGAAAAAAAGAAATCAACGGTCGATTAATGACTATCAACAACCAGCCAATAATAGTCAATGACGATTAACATATGAGGAGAGACAAAGGTCACCTTCAGAAGTTTTTATTTTTTGTGATCTGAAGTTTATTAACTTTATTTATGACCATTTTATTTTATAAACTATTTATGACAGTTTATTGAATATGTAACATTTTGGTTCTCAAAAAAAAAAAAAAAAAAAAGAATATGTAACATTTCGGAAAACATCTAAATGTGGAAAAAAAATCTTTATTATATTAGTTTTGTTTCCATTTATTAATGTTTTTTCATAGTACCAAATAACAAAAATGCAAAAAATATTTTCCAATGGAGCGTAAGATTGTAAAATTGTACTTTTATACTAAAGATTCATACTAAAATTAAATGGACTTTTGAGAAAATAATAAATTTGATCATGGATCAAGTTGTTACCCTTCTATTCTAGATGCTAGGGTTGTTGTAATGTAACGATGACAAGATAATGACATTCATCGACCACAAAGAGTCTTTTTGCCATCATTTAAAAAAAATAAAATTGTAACTTGTTTTCTTGTGCATTTTTTTAAAACTTTACCTTTTTTAAAGTATAACGGCATTTTAATTAACATTCAATAATAATCAACCATCGACAAAAAGTTCCATACAAATGCACGCCTAGTTCCCTAGGTTCAACTTATTATAGTCTATAGTTATAAAAAAAGATTGAGAAAGACTAGATAGGGTGTCTTCAAGTTGATGGCATACCGATACTAATTAATAATCTATCAAAAGGTCTATAGGGCACGACAAAACTCAATATTTTCACAAGAAGTTTGCTGTGAGTTGTGGTGGGTCCTATTGTAATTTTTTTCCTCTTATTTTATTTTAGTTTTAGCACTGATAGCCAGTTGACACCTAAACTTGTTATCAAAATGCTGTGGTATTGTTATATAATAAAAATAAATAAATAAATAAATAAAATTGTGGTATTTGTTGTACCCTAAAAGGGCTCCATAGTCTATACAACTTGAAATGAATATGTTGGACCTTAAATGAAAAATCTAAACGATAGAAGAACAAATACAAGAATCTAGCTTTTTTAACATCCCACTGATTTCAAATATAGGTCCATATATTGTAGGCCAGTATTGGAATAGTTGGAATTATTCCTTGAGACCAATTCCCTCGAGCAAAGCTAGAGAAAGTTTTTAACTCAATTAGTAGTGGGTATCACAACTAAGTTAATGGGGTTTTCTTGACATTTATATATGAAAGCGAAATAATTGTTAGAAAGCTATGGTCATTTGGACCATGCAGAGGTAAGTAGGTAACATGTTCCCCAGGGGAAAGAGATTGCTATCAATTATATTCAACAAATAAAGGACCTCAAAATTCTACTAGTCTTTTCTCCATGAAAGATGCCAAACACATCTCTGCACTCAAAGAGCTCATCATCATCATGCGGTCCTGATGGTTCTGGTACCCCTATTAATCACTGCTGGTGTGATACTTTTTGTATATATATCAATGGATGAGAGCTATACACTTTGTGATACAGTTTGGGCATGTGAAAGAGAGAGAGAGAGGGAGTTGTGGTGGTGTAACATCGATCCATTTGGATTGAGTAGTAGTATCCCAAAGTGTTGTATCAAGAACTCGCACACAAAAAATTCTCAGTATTAAATTTGTTAAGAAATGGTATCAAAGCCAATAATTCGGGAAAGCAAATGGGTCAGAACCCATGGTAAAAAGTATGTATGGTTCTTTTTACTTATTAGGCCAGCATGTTATGTGGGTTTTAATTAGTTTAATTGGTAAAGTTTCTGATAGTTGAATAAAATATTTAGAGTTTAATTTCCGCCTACACTAAAAATTGACTGGTGTTTTGGTTTAATGATAAAAAGTTATTATCAAGAGCGTACGCTATAGGTTCTCTCAAAAAAAAAAAAGTGTGCATGTTATTAAAAAAATAATAATAAAAAAAGAAAAAACCCACTTGAGGGAGATATTGTTTGAATAACTAACGTTGGGATGATTCCCATATTGGATGGTGGCGACAAAAGTGAAGGATTTTTTTATAATATTGATTGACTTTATCTCATACATTTAGTTGTTGCTTTTGAGACATATAGGCTAGACTTGCGACTAACAGTAGCGAATAATTAAATGACTCCCTAAATAAAACTAAACAACTTATCATGTAATAATTATAATTTTTTTTTTGAGAGATGTAATAATTATAATTCAATTAAGTAAAAGCTATTTAAGTAAAAGATTTAAACTTGTTCAAATCAGTTCAGTTCAGTTCAGCATCTGCAAAATATTCCACTTCAAACTTGCAAAGGCCACAATGAAAATATTTTACTGCCCTAGTTCAATCCATTTTTGACTCTTATAATTACTCTTTTTACTTGTAACATTTCCCTTGACACTCCTCTATAGATTGATTTTTGCATCTTAGCCCAACTCTATCACTTAACCATTTATTTGCAAATTGTTTTCTATGTCTTGACCCAAACTCAGCCTTGTATTCTTATAAATTTTGCATGGTTGAGTTATGCTTGTGCCACAACTCGCCCACGTGACAAGTTGTAAATAGTATAGAGGTGATGGTAGATCCATGTGGGGACAGCCTTCTACCATTCACAACTCATTACGTAGACAAGTTGTGGCACAAGTCGTGCCACTTTATGTGGTTTGCATGGTCATTTCTTTATACATCTATTTTGGCCATTATTTTCATGACATGGTTTAACTCAATCCCTAATTTCCATTTTAGCCTTTTTCTCCTTTAATCTATATGTTTTGCACCATGGACATAGGCTCTTCTACCATCATGATTACAAGAGTCTAACCCTGTTTAGTGTTTATATATGTCAAAGTTCAACGTCAAATAAGACCAGTTAAACACAGTTTTACCATTTACCAATACTAAGTTATAATCGTTTAGTCTTTAATTGTATTTATCAATAGAAAACATTCAATTTTTCCAATTCCCTCTCCAATTTTGATACTATACAATGTAAACAAACTATAACATACTTCCTTTTCAACGATTACAATAATCTAACCTTATGAATACATTATGGCTTCCTCTTTAAGTTCAATAGAATTACAATAACGTAACCCTATTTATACTATCTGTGAATAGAGTATAATTCACTCTAACAAAAGAGACGTCAAATACTAACAAACTAATTGCTATTACAAACTAACCATGGCTAACAGACACGTGGAATAATTTATAATAGATTTTATTGTGAACTATGTCAACAATCTTTATGCTTTTAGTCTTGTGCTATATGCTGTTTTATAAAGATTTGACTCATTTGAGTTTGAATCTCAAGTAACTTGACTCGGTATATTCAATTTTGGGTTTTGAAATACTTCTAGTGGATTCTTGAGCTATATTAGATAATGCTATTTTTTTGATGAGTTATACTTTGTCATTCCTTTGAATACATATTTCCACATTGATTTCCATGTTCTTTAAGTTTTCCAAAACCGCACATTCCAAATATAGGAGTAATTGTGTTATTCATCTTTGGAAGCAGAATTCCACAAAGCTGTCAGCCATGCTCTTCATAGCGGTTACACATAAAGTGGTTTGCCATTTGAAACGCGTCGTAAGGCCACTAAGGCCGAAATGGAGGAGGAAGAGGAGAAGCTGAAAAGCAAACAAGAATGTAGTGTGAATACTGCGTACAATGATCCTACAACTTTTGGTGCACAGCTTGTTAAATCTGTGTTTCAGCGAAGAGGAATCTCCACTTCCCAATTATCGAATTATCCACACAAAAAAATCAAATATAAAAAGTTGAGAAGAAAAGGGTATGAACACTTATTATTTGATTGAAGTGAGGAGGGTATTTAAATTTAAATGGAAATTATTTAATACGGAAATTGAATGCAAATTATTATTATTATTTTTGAATAATTGATGTATTATAAAAAAGTCATGCATGCAGGCAGACCTAAAACTGTGACATAAGAATTGCATGAGATTCTGCTTACATTTTTTGTGTGAAAAGGAACAGAAGGAATTTCATGAGAAACGTTTGCTTACATTCATTTTGCTAAGGGGGAAAATTTTTATAACTTCCACCATGCCGTTAAATTTCATTGTTGCTCTTCTAAATAGTACAAACTAAGCATCTTATTTTTCATTGAATTAAATCAAAAAAAAATTTTCCATTGAATTCTGTGATTTTTTTTTTATAAAAAAAAAAAACTAATATTATATTCCCTCTCTCTCTCAAATGATAAAAAATAACCACTTTAATCATGTCATTTAAAAAATAAAGCGACGAAATCACAAAGTAACTTTTGGATATTTGCATGTTAATAATTGAATTTAAAACAAGACACAGTATAACTCTAAATTGGTTCGGCCAAAATGGCCATTTGCCCCTTTCGCCCAAAATAAATAGCAAAATGTCACTGTTTTGAAATTATTTAGCCATATGCCCCTGTTTTAAACTCGATTTTCTAAAAATTGAGTTTCAATGAAAAACTCGATTTTTAGAAAATTGAGTTATAGGTAAAAAACTTTATAAAAAAAAAAAAAATTACATGGAACTCAAGTTCCATTAAATCGAGTTTTTCATTGAAACTCGATTTTTAAAAAATCGAGTTTCAAAACAGAGGTATTTTGCTAGATAGTTTCAAAACAGAGACATTTTACTACTTGTTTTGGGTGAAAATAAAAAATGCCCAATTTTACCAAATTGGTTCAGAAGAAAATTGGTTGTTGCGGTTGATTTTGAATATGTTATTACCTACACAACAAAGAATTATTTTGCACAATTATACTACCGTGAGTTCATGACAAAACCAATTTTCTAAGAGTGCACAATTATATTAATGTGATTTTTTTTTTTTTGTGTGGATATTTTCATTAACACCTACCATGTTAATTATAAACTAGTTGTGAAAAACCAACATCCCGAAATCCCAAAGTAAAGAATGGCAATGCAAAAGTTTTTGACAGAGAGAACATACTATTGCCTGAAAAATTATGCTCCCATGCTTGTCTTATTATTGCTTCACATTCATTATAGTGGGTCCAATAGCTTTAAACTAGATTGGTCTTCTTCGAAAGCTTGCCAAATCTTCTCGTGGTCTGATGCTAGTGGTGCGACTATGTGACTCGTGAGAGACTTCATACGTGAGGACTTAATTGTTGCACCAAGTGGAAAGGGTCCCATTATAATCCAAGAAATAACCTTTTATAAATTTCACTCTTAAGTTCAAATTTCAAAATGAAGAAAAAAAAAGTAAATAATAATGATAATAATATACATTAAAAAATAAAAATTGTAAAAATGTTCCAAATCTATTAAAATAAAAATGGATGAATTCAAATTATGTGAATAAATAAAATATCAAAGTATACTAAAAGGATTACTTAGATAAAATGTGACGATTTTTCACTTGAACTTATTCATACAATTTTGAAAAACATAAGTTTTGAGACAAATTTCTTAAAAATAAAACAAAACCTTATGATCATAATATTTAATAAAAGTAGTATTGTATATATATGTTTTAAACAGTAAGGGCAAAAATTAATATAAATAAGGTTAATCAAAGGAGAAGATGATATATAAGTGACTTACTGCAATCAAGGATAATTTTCGAGCCGCCAGTATAAATAAGGTTAATACTTCAAAATACGGACAACATGAACATGCAAATTAATATTCTACATGTTTATCATTATCTTTTCCCTTTTAGTATCAAATTTAGACGCAATTGTAGTTATGTTAATCCAAGTGAATTTCCATCCAGTATCTTTTGGTTCCAATTTGAATTATTTAGTTTTTTTTAGCATCATTTTTTTTTTGGTTATACTTATCAAGTATTTTTATGTCAAATTAGTGTAGAACATTAGCCTTGATTCCCCTTAATTTGCAATTTATAATTAGTCATAATCATTATTACAATCATTGTGTCTTGGATAAAGTTCTCATCATTGAGGGAAAAATTTATCAGATATCAGGTGCATATATCTCCCTCTTACATGGGGGTGGATTCTAGTGAGAGAGGAAATACATGTACCCGATGCATGTGATACATTCTCCTTGTTGAGACATTACTGAGCCTAGAACTCTTAAATAGGAGTCGAAATGCACCCTCATGACCATCTCAAGGCAAGAGTGAGGCATAGACTCGAGGCTACCCCGAAGCATAATTGTCACATCGAATAAATAAATTGGAGACGACAGTAAGAGATGCCAAGCAAAAAAAGAAGTATAGAAATATTAAAGACTACAGGTAATGAAGCTCCAAACCCAGAAGAGAGCCAATTCAAAGATCCTTTAACAGATCAATGCCACACGTAATGTGTTGGCAAATAAGTTGAAGCGGGGACCCCAAAATATGTTAAATGGACTGCCCAAAAGTGACATTAAGATCAACCTTCAAAGAGAAATTAAGAAAAAAATTTAAAGTTTTATTACTTCAGCTTTACAATTTGAGAGGTGGACAATGGCAAAAGTTCGGCTAGCCAAAGAGCAAACTCTACTTTTACACACGAGGGGGCAAGAATGACCTCTTGGTTATCCTAAGATCCTCAGGTGGAAATCCATTATTGAAATTAAAGGAGAATATTGACGTAAAGAATTCTAGACATTAACAAAAGAGCAGAGATGTAGAGAAAATAACAAAACAATTACACGGTTCAGTCTGATAATCCATATATGTTCACAAAGGAATCACTTAGCAATTACATCTTTACTGACAAAGTATGGTGTACAATGAACCTTAAATAGGAAATTTAGATTTACAATATAATTGGGTCTCTTGGGCCATTACAGATAATACATAATAAACTAATATCTTTAACATTCTCCTTAAACTAAAGGTATAGAGGTTTGATGATGTCTTGAGTTTGGAATATAAGCTTGTGAAGATCCTTTGAATGATTCTTTGAAAGTGATCGAATTAGATGGATGATGGATTGAGCACAAAGTGGAAATATGTAAATGAATTGGCAAATTTCGCATATACCGTGAACCCAAAGAGGACAGATGAGTCAATTTGAGTGATTTAGTAGACTTATATAGGAAAGGAGCCCCTAAAATTCAAATCTACATGAAATGTAAAGCAAGATATGCCTAGTTGGAACAAGTCAAAGTCAACACTCAAAGAGTAATGGATCGATTCATTGTGTTGCTTGGATTCGGGTCAAACCAGTTCAAGCCAAGTTAGGTTAGCTCGAGGACATTGTTGACATGGCAGAGTCTGTTAATGTGGCAAATGATGTAGCATTAATGTGGCAAGGCATTAACGTGCAAGTGCATTGACATACATGTGCAAATATCACTATTGACATGGAGACGGTTGATGTGGCTTGATCGGGATGTGACATGTGGTGTCATGACTGTTGTGTTATGTAGAGTTTAGTTTGTATTTGATCCTAATTATGATCCGATTTGATATAAAAGTATTATGGCTCTTTTGGTCCATTTGTGAATCCCCTGTGTAGGATATAAATACCATTACTTTAAACAAGTGTTTGACGTGTTGTTTTAGAGAGAAAAATTGTATTGCTGCACTTTATATAATTTCCTTAAAAATATTAAAATTACTGTAACTTTGTGGACATATGCAAATTACCGAATCACGTAATTTCTTGTATTATGTGATTGTCTTTAGGTATATGTTATTTTCTTTATATTTTTTCGCATTTTAAAATTTTGAAAATTCGTGTATATTTGTAACAATGACATCATGGATGGGTGAACCAATGCATGACACACATGGAGGTGCGTGATTTGAGCCTTGATCAATGTGTGTGATGCACGACAAACTAGAGTAATTCTAGGACAACAATATTATTATTTATTATACGATTTTTTACAATTATCTTATATGTCAAATTGTGACTGTTTATCTCTTTATATGACACCAATACTCACAATATAATGTATTATTGTGCCTAAAAATTTGTGGTCCTAAAATTTTTTCTGACAAGCTGTAGTGCATGGAAGGATTTCTAGGCCACGTGTGAGGGTGCATGGGGCTGGTTTGAAATCGAGGAAGATGATGATGCTATTTTATATGACCCAATACTCACAATATAATGAATTAAAAAAATTGTGCCTAAAAATTTGTAGCACTAAAATTTTTTCTGACAAGCTGGTAGTGCATGGGAGGATTTCTAGGCCACGTGTGAGGGTGCATGGAGCTTGTTTGAAATCGAGGAAGATTTATTTTTTTTTTTTTTTTGAGAAAAGTGACAAAGTGACAAAGTGTGACCAGATGCATGTAAATCAGAGCCAAATCTGATGACTCGCCACAAGATGCATGTAGATCAGAGCCATGACGTCGACAACGTGCAGCGATGATTTGTTGTCACTTTTGGCCGCCATGTATGGTGGTTTTGTTTTGTTGTTGGCAAAGAAATAATGGGTTTGTGGGTTCATATCTCAGCTAATTTATATATTTATGATCCTTGTCAATCCCATTTGGACAAGGCCTATTTTTTTTCCATCATGTTCTTCATCTCATCTCATGGTTTTTGTTGCATGGTAATAACATATCTCCAAATTATTAGGCGAAACAAAATATCTTTAATTCTATGTTTGTTGTATGTTCTAAAATCGTACGGCTCTGAAAATTCTTTGATGACGTTGGTGTTGATATATTATTACCAACTATTTTGTACATTGTTGATTTTAGTTACTTTAATTGATAAAGTTTATTTTTTTTTTTATAAAAAATAAAACTATTTTAATTTGTATGCTAATAATTTGAACACCATATTATAAAGAGCTTTCAATCATGTCTTCCATTAGTAAACGAAACTCATTTCACGTTGAAATGATTATTACTATATTTATGAACATTTTGATGTTACTAATAATTTGGATCATATTGCATCCGTGACCAAATTGTTAATTTGTTTATCAACGCCATGACGATGGCACCACATAACTTCTTGTTTATTAAATTGATGCTTCATTAGGTGTGTATAGAGCCTATGCGGTAATGCCCATCTAGCCCTGAGTTTGCCTTGAATGATTGATAATGGAGGGGAAATGATTGCTCTTCTCGCGAGAGAATGAGCAACCTTATTACAATGCCTATGAACGTGTGATAAATTGAAAACTGAAAAATGCGAGGCAAGGAAGTGGATATTAGATACAATATGTCCATATCGTGCCAATGACCTATTACCACTCTTCAGGACCTTAATTAAAATTTTAGAGTCTCCTTTCAGTTCAACATTGTCAAAACCCAACTCTAGTGCAAGTTCAATGGCCCGTCTAGCCACCAATGTTTCTACCCCAATAGCAGTGAGGGGCAGAGGTATCAACCCTCGCTATTTCGTAGAACTACTACTAGACCAGCTTTACCTTTCTCGACAAAAGTAGCTTCGTCAAAATTCACTTTGTAGGTCGAAGATGCAGGTGATGTCTAAGAAACTATAGGCCTTCGGTTCGGGTGCACTGGAGTGCTCATGTGGGTTGTGACACGTTCCAATTGTCTTTCCTTTGGTAGTTGCAATAACTGATCAAGGGGCACAGATGGTTTTCCTAACCTAAGGTTATTCCGACGATTCCAAATAACCCAAATCACTAAAGTGAATTAATCAATTAATTCATCACAAGGGGTCAATTCATTCTTGTCCTATCAAGTGGTATCAGAGCAGACACACTCTGATTAGGGTTAATCTTTGCTGTGTGATTCATTGACCCCTATTGTCATGGCTGCAACAGGCTTGAAGAGATCTTTGTTTTCAAATATATCTTGTTTTTCTAATTTCTACTTGTTTGAGTGTATTAGAAGATGCAAGTCAAAACTATTTGAATTCTATTATGATGACTATTGGAAAAGATCTCAGTTTGACAAAGAAGAAACTAGACTGTGTCAGAATGAAAATGTGCAAAGGACTTTGTCTAAGAATAGTGAAAGTTAAATGTTTAGTTCATAAAAGACAGATGAGAGAAAACACCATTCACACTGATCTGTCATCTAAGCACGAAGTGTGCTTCATGATGAAGTCTGCATTTAAGGTTATGGACACGTGTTTGTGGTACCTTGACAGCGGTTGCTCAAGACACATGACTAGAGACCGATCTCTCTTCAAGGTTTTCGAGTCTAAGAAAGATGTTAATGTCACTTTTGGTGATGGAAGCAAGTCACAGATTAAAGGAAAGGGAATCATATCTCTACCTGGACTGCTAGACATTGCAAATGTACTATATGTAGAAGGTTTGAGAGTGAACCTATTGAGCATAAGTCAGATATGTGATCAAGACGTCATGGTACTATTCTCAAAGTGAAAATGCCTTGTCATGGATGAGTCTGGAAAGAAGCTCATAAGTGGTGTTCGTACTCTAGACAACTGTTATGGCTTGGTTCCTGATGCTGATATTGTGTGCAATAGCATTCGTTTACCAAATGAAGATCTATGGCACCAAAAGATAGGACATGCTAGTTACAAACATCTTTCAATTGTATCTAAGCATGAGCTAGTTTTGGGGATACCAAAGCTCAGTAGAGTGAGCAATGTGGTGTGTGGACCATGTTAGCTTGGGAAACAGACAAAAGCTAAACATCGGGGCATTCAGACATCTGCTACATCCAGACCATTGGAGCTACTACATCTGGATCTTATGGGTCCAACCAGAACCGAGTCTCTTGGTAGAAAGAGATATATCTTGGTTGTAGTAGACGACTTCACTAGGTACACTTAGGTCATTCTCCTATGATCCAAGTCTAATGCTCCTGAGCACATTGAAGCTTTGTGTACAAGATTGCAGAATGAAAAGAGCTTGAAGATTGATCGAATTCGAAGTGATCATGGTAATGAATTTGAGAACTCATATATGGAGTTCTTTTGTACAAGATCAGGTATATCTCAAGAATTCTCTGCTCCTATTACTCCTCAGCAGAATGGTGTAGTCGAAAGGAAGAACAGGGTTATTCAAGAGATGGCTAGAGTCATGTTGCACAACAAAGATGTTGCTAGAAACTTGTAGGGAGAAGCCGTCAAACATTGCTTGTCATACGGTTAATATGGTGTATTTTAGACCCGATACCAAGAAGACTCCAACCCCTATTGTGGATGACAGTGGGTAGGCCAGTGTCAGAGAAATTCGACAGAACGACTTGGCGTTCTGAATGAATGCCGCGTCGTGAAAAGTTCTCCAAGAAGTTCGATTTGGCCTTCTCATAATGGAATTGGACATGAGAAGGAGTGGGGTCAAATGGAGAAGAAGAAGAAGATGCCCCGGAATGAAGAGGGTACAGAGACGGAATGGACTTACGTTTAGGTGCCATGACGTAACTAACGTAAAAGGGAGAGAAAGAAAGAAAGAGAGGGAGACAATCAGAAGATTAACAAGCAGTTTTAATATCAAATGATAAAAACAGGAAGGTACGTGTGCATAAAAATGCATGAACATGTGACATGCAAATATAATCAAATTAACATGCAAAATACGTGGTAGCACAAACAAATCACCAATTAAACTAAGTATGCAGTAGAAAATAAATTGACACGGTGATTTTTTTACAAATGGGGAAAACCTACACGGCAAAAATCCCAACGAGTAATTTTAAGGTCATCACTCCCGAGAATCCACTATTATCAAAACAAGTAGTTACAAGTAAAAGAATCTCAGTACCTTATATCAACCTACAGTTGAACCCTTACTCCAATACCCAATTGGACTTGTTCTGTAGTGACAATCTCTCATTTTCAATGCACGGCTCCCAGTACGTGACAAACCAATTGCGCAGATCTTAGTTCACAACTTGATCACCAACTTGAGAAAGATGTTGGCTGCAAAGTTCTTCTGTTCATCACACGATGAAGATCATGAAGTTGCTTGGTCACAAAACCCTATGGTGTACAAACATAACAGCTTCTTCAAAAGAAAGAAGAATTATGACAAACTAGGTTTCCAGTTACACTTTCTTTACACTTGTGGAATTGTACTCTTGTACAACTGCGCATAACCTTTTTCAGCCCTTAAAATAATCTTTATATATGTTTAGGGTTATGAGAAAAGAAAGTCCAAACATATACCCACGACTTGGATGAAAATCAGAATTGAAAGTCTGAATTTCATAAATCTCGATAGATAGCCATCTATCGAGCTAGCTGTCGAGGCACTGGATTTAGCAACTTTTAAACCTCGATAGATGCTAATTGTTGAGCTTTAAAATCCAGCACTTTCTCTCTTGATTCTTGGACAAACTTGCATGGCTTTAACACTTGAACTTGAAACCTTGTTCCTTGAAGCATTAAACACATCCTAGATCTACACAATTACAAGTAAAGTGTGTTTTGTAAAAGGATTAACCAATTACATAAAATATTGACATATTTTCCTAACATTGAATCATATATGTCCTAACAAGGGTCCTTGTTTTTAGCAAAATAAATCCTAACATATCAATGAAGTTCATACTTTGCCTGAAGGTGCCATGGTTCCACTGCAATATTGCATTCTAGAGTATATCCAGTTTTGGACAGCGATACAATGCATGAGCGACATCCTTCTGATGAAGCCTACAGATTTCACATAAGTCATTAGTTATCACCTTATGCTTAACCAGGTTGGTCTTTGTCGGTAAGGAATTTTGGCAAGCACGCCAAATCAAATTATTCACTTTGGCTGGAACATTTAGTCCCCAAATTTTATTTCATAAAGGCTTCAAGCTGTCCACCATAGATCAACCGGGTTGCCGAGGTTGAGAACTGTTTTGTAAGAACTGGTATCCAAACTTTGCTAAATATTCTCCATCTAGGTTCCAAGGCCATATAAGCACATCCTCTTGGATAGATCCGCATAGAGGGATTTTTTTTTTTTTTTTAATATCACAGCCGCCTCAAACTCAAAGAAGTATTGGTCAAGTAAATTTTCCTTCCAAACACGGTGAATAGGGTCAATGAGAGTACTAACCTTAGTGATGCGAACCTCAATCGACACGCTTTGAGACCCAACAAACAGTATTGGAATAATTGCCCAAGAAAGCTAAAATTCAGATTTTTGATAGAACCCTGACCTAATGTTTATAAATAAAACGCGAACCAAATGTATAAGTAACACCTTGACCCAATGATTATAATTGAATCACGAACCAAAGGTATAAAGTTTGAACGCCACAAGAAAGAATCCCTGATAAGTTCACAGTTCTTGAAGAACCAAAAGAAGAGCAAAGCCTTACCTTTTCTGATTTTTATTCAATAATATCTTTGAAAAACGTTTACAGACTTAAGAGCTTATTTAAGGGTTCCATAAAACTTGACAGACAAGAAAATATATTCTAAAATAACTCCTAATTAATACCTAACCATATTAGAAATCAAATTTGACCTAAAAAGCATTAAATGCATATAAAAACAAGGAAATAAATAACCTAAACCTAAAATAACGTATTTTTACATAAAAATACCAAAAATAATAATTTACAATAATTAAATAGTAAATTGTGTTGTACATCAGACCCCTCCGCTTGAATCAAACTCGTTCTTGAGTTCATCTTTGAAATCTAAAATCTTCCGCTCTAAATAAACAAATACTTCGAATGCTTTAATAACTTGATCCGGTTCTGTAACTTGAATCCTTCATAAAGTGTAGCGTAAAATTTCTTCTCATCTACTTTCAATTTATTTGCAACATCAATCAACAAAGGGTTGATAATAAAATTAAAATTTTCTACTCCAAGAAAATCAACATATTGTATAGTTATCTTCAACAAATCAACTGAGACTTGAAGATTGTAAGTTGTGGACTCATGTTCATATTTGACCTCAATTGAATCTTCCACAATGTTTTCAATAATTACCATCTCTTCATTTTTTTCACTTTTTTTTTTTTTTGGTAGCTAGGTGCACGATTTTAACCTAGTGCACGTCACAAAATAAGAACAATGAATAAAGAATACAAAAGGAACAAGATAGGATGATAACAGGAAACAAAAGATAAAGGGATAGAAAACTGATTTTAGAACCTATGCTCTGATACCAAATGATGCAAACCTCAATTGACACACTTTGAGACCCAACAAAAATATTGGAATACTTGCCCAAGAAAGCTAAAATTCAGATTTTTGATAGAAACCCTGACCCAACGTTTATAATCGAAACGCGAACCAAATGTATAAGTATAACACTTTGACCCAATGATTATAATTGAATCACGAACCAAAAGTATAAAGTTTGAACGCCACAAGGAAGAATCCCTGATAAGTTCATAGTTCTTGAAGAAGAACCAAAAGAAGAACAAAGCCTCACCTTTTTTGATTTTTTATTCAATAATTATCTCTGAAAAAATGTTTACAGACTTAGGAGCCTATTTAAGGGCTCCATAAAACTTAACAGACAAGAAAATATATTCTAAAATAACTCCTAATTGATACCTAACCATATTAGGAATCAAATTTGACCTAAAAAGCATTAAATGCATCTAAAAACAAGGAAATAAATCACCTAAACCTAAAATAACGTTTTTTACATAAAAATACCAAAAATAATAATTTACAATAATTAAATAGTAAATTGTGTTGTACATCACTTAGCTAATGGCAATCCAGCTATAGCTGGGGAAATTACCTTAGCATTATTTCTCATTAGAAGCCAATTATCACTCCAAATATTAATCGAAGTTCCTATCCTAATTCTCCATGATGCTTCCCGCTTGATGACTTCTCTACCATGGAGGATGCTTTTCCAAGCATAAGAAGCATTGCTTGGAGTTTTGGCATCCATCACCGAACTAGAAGAAAAAAACTTAGCTTTGAAGACCTGGTAAAACAAGGACCGTGTATCATGAAGGGGTCTCCATGTTTGGGGTTGTTTTTATTATGGCACTTTATTCGTTTCAAAATCTTTAATTGATTTTATTTTTATATTATTTTGATCATTAAATGTCTTTTATGTTTAACTATTTCATAAAATATTAATTCTAAAATTTTTTGTAAAATGCAAGAATTTCATTATTGTAGATAGAAAAACATATTATAAATGATCATATTACTAACAAAAATAGATGATAAGACCAATATGGAAAAAAAAAAAAAAACCGTACGTAAATGGTCAAAATGAAATTTTTTTAAACATGCGCCAAAATGAAAACTACTCAATCTTTGAGGATCAAAAATATACTTTATTCAAATATTTTTGAAACAAGGCCATGTTTGTACAAAATTTTTAAACCCGTTTTAGGGTCTATGCAATACATGAAATTCATTTTCATTATTTTCACATCTTAAGAGCATTTATATCGATGGTGCTAAAAAAATATTAGTTTTTAACACCTCAAAAGCTACTTTATCTATTTTAAAACCTTACTTTACCACCTTATATCTCATCTCCTATTTTAAAATATAACTCATTAAAATAATATAAACAATTTTTACCCACTAAAATAATATAAACAATTTCTACCCATTAAATAAAAAACTAAAAAAAAATATATACAACAAAAAAAAAAACTAAAACTAGAGACACCACAAACACCATCCCACAACCATAGAATACCCACAAACAGCCCTACCCATAGCCAAACACCCATTTCACAACAAGCCACCAACCATTCTACAACCACACCACTATATTCACAACCACCAACCATATCATAGCCACACGACCACCAACCACATCATAACCAAGCGACCCAAACTAGCCAAAAATTACCACATAAACCACAACTCCACCAAAATCTAGCCACACCAAAAACCACCACAAAACCCAAACACAACTTTTTCAAAACTCAGTCATTACAGAAACTACTACACAAACTTAGCCACACCAAAAACCCAAACACAACTTTTTCAAAACTCAACCATTACATAAACCACTACACAAACCCAACCACACCAAAAACCCACTGCACAACCCAACACAACCACGACAACGAGCCACTCACAAAACCTAGCAACCCACGACGACATCAACGATTGACCTAGCCACACCAAAAACCACCACACGAGTCACACACAACTATGAGCAACCAGACACCCTGAGAATCACCGTAGCTAGTTGCTAAATTCTTTTAGCTATAACACCTTAAATGTAGCATATTTTTTGGTGTTTGAAGTGCTAAGATAAAGTTTAAGTGGTTTAACAACCTACCTACAATGTGAATGCTCTAACTATACTTTATACCTTATAGTTGTTTCTCCCCAAAAATAAATTAAAAAAAAAAAAACATTATTCCTTATAGTTATTGATGTATCAATCCAACGTGCTTAGAAAATCATTAAATTGGACTTTGATAACAACAAAACAAAGTTATATAGGGGTATGATGGGATTGAGAGGTATTGCACTTGATGCAATAGCATTGAAGGGTGGAGATTGAAAGTTACAAAAAGTAACTTTCAATCTCAACCATTAAATAAAAAAATATTAAAAAGATGTAAAAAGTTAAAGTTAAAAATGTAAAAAAAATTGTGGAGGAAATGATGTAATTGCATGGTGCAATTGCTTTTAGCAATTGCAAGCAATTACACCTGATCTTAATCCGGGTATGATGCCCTTTAAAAATTTTCAAAAAATTTTGTTTCATTTTTTATGTCTCACTGTAGCTTTGAGTTCTTTGTTAAGTTTGTTTGAACTAATCGTAATGTTTTAGTCACTTGTTCCCATATGCGTGGTATGTTGTAAAATCGGCATCATAAAAGTGGTTTTCATATAATGCCAATGGAATATTACTTTAAACATGATGCCAATAGAGTACAAAGATGATGAGTGGTTTTATAAAGCTGAGTAGTTTTATTACTTTTCTTCCTTTGTCCTCAAGTGTCGCATTGAAATATATCAATATCATAAAATCTTGGCTGAAACTATGTATAGAAGTAGTATTTAGAATTAGCTATTTTTCTCCTCTTCTATGTATAGTTATATTTCGAGAGGTGCTACATATACAATATTTTTGTAATACTTTCACAATAAATCATAGGTGGTAAGTTATTATTGGTTGTAATTTGAATTCACAACTTAAATTACTTTTATGCTCGCTCGTAACAACAAATAACAATCTGTCATCTATGATTTGTTATGAAAGTGTTGTGAAAATGTTGTGGATATATCATTTCTCTTATATTTGTCATTCACGTTACATTTTATTCTTCAAATTATTCTTTAAAATACCAAGTCATTAGGAGTATACTTAAAGATACCTCAATTACCTCTCTCTCTCTCTCTCTCTCACACACACACACACGCACACAGAGACAATCTAATGTTTCTCAAAAATAACAATATCTTTGACAATTTAATGAATTTATCACTTATAATTACATAAAACCTACATACAAAGATCGAAAATATATATGGGATTTAAGGAAAAACAGTTCTAAGAAAATTCCAATATAAATTCAAGGTACCTTATGATAAGGATAAAATTTAGGTACGGTACTTAGGAATTGTTCCTTAGGTTCTTCTCTTAATATTCAGTCATATGGTTTTTTGCTCATGAGATTGAAGTGTATTTTTAATTAAGTACAGCCACATAGCTGAATTTTAAGAAGTGAACCTAAGGAACAGCGCTTAAATTCTGTACATAAGTTTTACTCTTATGATAAATATTCCACAATGCCAATTGAATAAGTATATTTTCCCTTAAAATAATATAATATAAAATTTTTAAATGTTTCCTTTTCTTTATTGTTAAGATAAAGAATTCATCCAACTGATCTCTTCATTTAATTATTTTATATTACATTTAATTTTTTTCTTGGGGGTAAGTATGGGCATATTGCATTCTTATAAGCCAGTAATTTTAATTTTTCTAAAAGAATTCTCTTCTTTATATTAATATTTTCAGGAGTGAGAAGGATATATGGCATTATTATAGCTACAAATGTGAAAGTCTAACTTTTTTTTTTTCATTATATATACATGATTTTTTTTTTAATAATCTTTTTCTTGTTCTCTTTCTCTCTTTTTTATTTTTTAAGTTTTCAAACAGACTCACGCCTATTAATAAAGGATAATTGCATAGTTTAAGTGATAATTAAGTAGTAATATTTTTTCTCGAAAAGAAGTGGTAATAGTATCTGTGGGGGACTAACCCCACAAGCAGTTTGTCCTCTTTGGGGAGCCAAGACAAGCCCGCAAGGTTTTGTTCTAAAGGGAGCGGGAGCTAAGCAGTTTTTGAGACTTGCTCTTAGTCCCACATCGCCTAAAGATGCGCCCCACCCATGCCTTATAAGCCCTACACTCATGCTGGCTCCATCAGTACATTTAAGTTTGGCCTCCCCACCAACCACGGTTTGAGGAAATCTCTAACTAGCAAACTTGTCACCAGTCCATTGTGGTTTGCTTTAAATTTAAGTTACCTACTTGTAGTTTGAAATTTGACACTTTACCCACCTGAGGTTTGATTCGTTAGGAGTCAGTAACCCACCTCTACACTTTATCCGTTGAAAACATAAAATATATAACAAAACCAAAGAAAACAAGATCAAAAAGTGGCTTTATAAAATTTTTGAAACTTGCACAAGAACTTCAATAAAACACAAAAATTATCCAACTGAACTATTCCAACTGTTGCTAGTACTCTCTACAACAATTATACATACCCAAAACCTACTAACGTGGCATACAAATTAGAACATCACAACAATAGAATTAGCCAAACACAAAAAATAATCATTAATAAGAGATAATGGATGAAAATCCGTGAAGAAGAATGAAACCCCTACCACCTCTCTATTCATTCCTCCAACCCTTCATCTTTTCTCTCAACAAAATAATAGACCCACTAAAAAAATCCCAGTACTGTCCTTTTTTCTCAATAGAAAAACAAAGGGAAGCTTTCAGCCAGGTCTTGTTTGGCTATGAGAGAGAGAGAGACGGTTACCTTGTGTGAGATAGAGATAAATATCCTCTTGGTACAAATTGATATGATAGAGATAGAAAAAACACATCTTTACAAGCCTAAATTGCCAATTTCTATGTTCTATTGAAGTTCTTGAACCAAGTTTTTATGAATTTAAAAAAAATCCACTCTTAGATCTTGTTTGCTTTCATTTTGTTATGTTTTTTGTGTTTTTAACAGAGAAAGTCATGGACCCCTAATGGAACAAACCTCAGGTGAGAGAAAGTCATGGACCCCTAACAGAACAAACTTCAGGTGAACAAAGTGTCAAATTTCAAACCATAGGTAGGTAACTTAAATTTAGGGCAAATCACAGGTGGGTAAGTTGTAATTACCCTTTACTTTAAACTACAAAAACTTGAATTTAAACAATTGATGATTGACATGGCTTTTGATTTTTGATTATTTTGAAACTTTGCAAGCATGGACAATATAAGAAGATAATGTATTCAAATGGTGAATTTGTCAAAATTTACATTTAATTAAAAAATATTAGGTAATATAATATTGTTTAAAGTTACATCAGGTATAACTTGAGCTTAATATTTAATATATATATATATATATATATACACACATACATACTCACCTACGTTGTACATACCTAGAGATACAAACAAGCAAGTTTTTTGTTTTCTTTGTTTTTTCAACGTGAAAAGATATTAGTCCTTTACCTTCTTATAATATATGTATAAAGAAGGTGGTAGAAAGTTTTTTTTATTTTTTCCGTAGATATACAAATCTTTTTATGACCGCTTGCCTAATAATAATTAATTAATTAATGATCTTTGGCCCATTTAGATCATCATTAGCTTCTGACTAAAGATAAAGAAATCACAAACAGTGACCAAGCTCAAATCTAGAAGTACTTATTAATATTGCAAATTATTACTCATCTCAAAGATAAAGCCATGTACAAGTATGAATTTATTTGAACTGTGAAATTCTGAATACGTCAATAAATCAGTCATATTTTGATTTTGATTTTGATTTTTTTGAGATAGTTAAATATTGAGGAAGGGGAAGGGGAAGGGAAAGGTGTGGTTTGAACCACATATTTGGGACTGTGGCACACAAAGGATACTCCTTTTAGAACAAAACCTTGCGGGCTTGTCTTGGCTCCCCAAAGAGGACAAACTGCTTGCGGGGTTAGTCTCCCACAATACTTATTTGTAAATATATCCCATGCATATGTATGAGTGTAGTAGTGGTACACTCATGCTGGCTCCAAGGGCTTATAAGGCATGGGTGAGACGCATCTTTAGGCGATGTGGGACTAAGAGCAAGTCTCAAAAACTGCTTAGCTCCCGCTCCCTTTAGAATAAAACCTTGCGGGCTTGTCTTGGCTCCCCAAAGAGGACAAACTGCTTGCGGGGTTAGTCCCCCACAATACTTATTTGTAAATATATCCCATGCATATGTATGAGTCACAAACTAGTTTCAATTAAGTCAAAACTTTTTACCAAGTAGCTCAATTTTGACTTTTGTTCTTGAAGAGCTTAGAAACATAAATTCTACTCTAGATTGGTTCCATATAGTTGATTTATTAAATT
This sequence comes from Quercus ilex subsp. ballota, assembly GCA_032727855.1. NCBI lineage: Eukaryota > Viridiplantae > Streptophyta > Magnoliopsida > Fagales > Fagaceae > Quercus > Quercus ilex. Next base: position 9,779,926 of record CM064918.1, read on the forward strand.
TTCAAAAAGTAAACAAACCAAATTTAAACACTATACTAAGTTAGGTTTTTTTTTACAACCTTATTTTTTGGTGAGTTGTTTCTCAAAAAAAAAAAAAAAAAAAAAATTGGTGAGTTATGAGTGCTCATACTTAAGATTTTTTTTTAGACAGCTCATATTTAAGATTTATTCCCTCTCATGATTGTAAATGTTATTCTCTGCATGTGACAACATATACGAGTAAATGACTACACACCTTTTTCTACCTCTCTTCTTTCTTTGTTTCTTTCTCTCTCATATTTTTTTTTTTCACTTTATGGATGATGGTTTTCTTCTTAAAAATTATAAATGAGAAGAAAAAGAAAAAAGAAAAGAAAAGAAACAAAGGCCGGTCCTTGCCTAGGTAATTTCAAAATGGTATGTCATACAATAGAAAATGATAAGTCATCAACAAATTTCATAATATTTATGTTGATATGCTTTTGGTGTATAAATTACATGTCATACAATAAAATTTTCTCTAATACCTAAAGATTCTAAACTATTGATTTATTAAATTTTAAATTGTTTTACTCATATATAAAATAGCAAATCAAAGGTTGAGATTAAAGTTTCAAAAGTCACTTTTAATCTCGAACATTGAATAAAATTTGTTAAACTTTTTACTATTTTATTTTTACACTATTTTTTAACCTCTTTCTTGCGCCCAATGGTTAATTGCATGTAGGGGTGGCAAAATTGGACACAACCTACGAACCCGACACGACACAACACGAAGTTAGTAGGTTATAGGTTGAGGTTTAATGGGTTTGTGTTATATTCGGGTTATCACGGTTGACCCGTTTAATAAACGGGTTGGGTTAGTGTTTATCACATGGAACCCATCTGACTTGTCTGACCCGTTTAATTAAATAACATTTTACCAATATACCCTTCAAACCCTAGGTATATAAACTTATTAGTTGTTTTGGTTTATTTTCTTTGACATATTATGATTGATTATTTGTGACATTGACATATGTTTTAGTTTTGAATGATTATTTTTGATGCACTTACTCGTTAGTTCTGAATTTTATATTAAAAATATTTATTTGTTTGGATTTTCATAATTCATATCAATTTGGTTAATACTAAAATTGGTTTTTTTTTTTTTTTTTCATTTTGATAAAATCTAATAAACAGGTCGACACGAATAACCCGTTTAATAAATGGATTGTGTTAGAGTTGAGAAATCCTGACTCGTTTAATAAACATGTCGGGTTAGGGTTGACTCATATAGTTGAATACTCATGAGTCGACACGACATGAACCCGACACGTGAACATGAATTGCCACCCTTAATTGCATGGTGCAATGGAATAACAATCCTTTTTTTTTTTTTTTGAGTAAAATAACAATCCCATGTTGCATGTTAATCCCATAATCATATAATCATTATACGTTTCTAATCATAAAGTATTGTACAAATTATTCGTAAAAAAAAAGTATTGTACAAATTGGATGAAAAAAAAATATTATAAGTGATATGATCCCCATTATACGTATGCCAATTGTATATGTGCTGTATTGCTATATGAGGCATGCTTGGCATATAGGCTACAATCATTTTTAAAAAAATTGCTTGTATGCCGGACTCTAATAAAAATGGAATCTAGTAGCATAAATTACATAGGAAAAGACACAAATAATCTATAATGAATTAATAATTGCAAAGGAATCTCGAAACTTGAAGGGAATATTATTGGTATCTTGGTCTAATGGTAAAGAGCTATCATCAGGAGCGGATACCATATGTTGAAACTCTCAAAAAAAAAGAAAAAAGAACATGATTAAACAAAACTTCAGGGCAATTTTAAGAAGACGAAAAAAAAAAAGAAAAAAAAAATGACAATCACAAGCCACAACATTATTGCCACGTTATTCATTCAAACAATTATTATTATTGTGTTATATATATATATATATATATATATATTTGTTATTAATAAGTTGTTATTGATTTTACCCTGCTCATCGGTGGCACGATTTTATGGCCTATCATTCATAATTTGTTATCTTTTCTTAGATGCCATATATTTCTTAGTAATGATTACCTTTTATTATTATGTTAATACACGAGTTGGTTTTAGTATAAAGGAGATTATTTTTGTCATCCGGTCAAGACGGCAATTAGTGTTTGGCATAGATGAAATTCCGAGCCTAAATTTCGTATACATTATAAAACTTATTAACTGAGTTAACTAGAACCATCAATTGAGTTAACTAAAATCCGTTTATAATCTAATTTCTCTCTACTCCCATTCATTATGAAAAAAAATTGTGAAAAATGTTTTGTATTATTTGTATGTAGAATTAGACACATTTTTTAATAGAATCGTATTGTACTTCGACGTATTACAATTATTATTCATCATTCAATATCATGACCCCAAAAAAAAAAAAAAAGAAGCAATTATTATTACAAACAAACTGTTTATATTCCACCTCTCAAAACCACAGGCGTTGGAGACCAGAGGAGAGCTGAAAGGTGCTCTCTCTCTCTCTCTCTCTCTCTCTCTCTGCTTGCTTATACATCACTCTGAGAGTCTCTGTGATGCTCTGTGTGGTATAATCTCAATGTTGCCTAGACCTGAAAACAGTGAAAACTCTTTCTCTCTCCCTTTCTTTAATCAAAAAGCTAAAAACTTGCTCTGAATTAAAACAAGTTCTTAACTTTTTCACCAAAATTGTGGATTCTGAGGGACACCCAGTTGCCAATTTTCCATAAAAATGGAGAATTCACAACCAAAAAAGAAACCCACTCTAAATCTTTCCATTTTCACTACTCTCTCAGAGTCTTTCTCTTTACCAAGTCCCTCCAACAAATCTCCAAGGAATTTTGTCCAGGGAGGTGTGGTTGGGCTTGGCATAGTGGCTGCCATGACTGATTTGACCCACCAAACTAAGCCTGATGTAACACCAGCACCACCTATACCAATCCCCATAGTGTCCTCTGCCAAAGCTGCTACTGCTAATTTCAAAGGCAGGTTCAGTGATTTGGCTTTTGAGGATGAGGTGGATGAATTGTCTGAGAGCTATACTTGTGTGATATCTCATTTGGGGACCAAGTTTGAGAAACGTGTCTATTTTGATGATAAGCTTGATGGGGTTGTTGGTTGTGGTGGTGGTGGTGGTGATTGTTGTGTGGTGAGTGATAGAAGGGTAGGAGTGTTCTCTGCCTCTCCTGTCAATTTTGGTGATGCCTATATGGATATTTGGACTGCTGATTTTCTTAGCTCTTGCTACCTTTGCAAGAAGCAGCTTCATGGACTGGATATTTTCATGTACAGGTACAAAAAATTACTTACTGTTTTTGTTGGGGTGGTTGTAATTGTTGTGAATGATCTGTGACTTGTGTGTCTTTTGGTTGGAGTCTGATTTGCTTTTCAAATTCAGTTCTTGAATTGATTTTCTATAAATGATTGATTCACTTTAGGTTGAAGCCAGTGCAAAATACACTTTGGAAGCATGTTTCAATTTTTGAATTATGGTTGTTGTTTGGCTGATTCTTGATATGTTTTTATTTGGAATCTTTGTGTTTCAAATGGGTTTATGGCCCATATGAAGTTTGTTGGCTTTGTATTTGTTAGAATTATGGTTAAATGATTAAATTCGCCATTTCCTAATAGGCAATAGTAATAGCTTAATTCTTTAGTATATCTAGTTCTTGAATGGAAATAGATATATGCAGATATTAATTTAGTGATGAGTGAATTTGTTAACTGGTTCTTATTATATAACAAATTTTTGTTTTTGTGTAGCCTTTGAAATAGAGTGGAGGGTCCAGTTGTTGATTTCTTGGAACTTTATTATTGTTTTTCATATTTAGAGTCTAGTCTTTGGGTACAGGCTGTTCTGATGATTATGTAAATGGTTTGGGGCTCTTTGAGATCCTTGTCAATGGTCCCAACAGAAGCGCATATTAGAAACAGAAACTTTTTTCCCTGTGATAATTTTTATGGGAGCTATTTGAATGACAATACCATTAGTAGAACATGTATAGGTTTCTAGTTGGTTGTCCATTCAGAAATTGTAAACCTCAAATCGTTGTTAGATTGTATTATGACCCTTTAAATCCGAGGCATTCATATGGCTTGACTGGCTAAATTATCTAAGTTCTAACCTAGGCACTCTGCTGATACTTTATCAGAAATCTTTCTTCATAAATTTATATCAGCATGGCCATCTCTTGCAGATCCAGAATAAATTTTTCTTATTGCTTTATTTTCTATCTTCTAGGCTGCACATATATCATAGGAGTAACCAGGATGATTAGTTCTAAATGTGCTTCTCTTCATTTGGGACAACAAAATGGACACAGATGTGTATGTTTATGTAGGTTCTGCAGTCCCCATGGCTTCTATCTTGCTATAAGAATATCAATAAAGAAAATCTCTTCAATTTTGTAGAAATGTACGTTGGGATTTGGCCCATTCTATATCAATTATTTGATAAGCCATTATTATGCCTCATTCTTTTGTTGTAATTATGATGCAATTCCATTTGATGATTGCATGTCAAGCCTATATCAAGGGCCAATTGCTATGAGTAATAGGACCCAAGTAATTCCATGGCAGAAAATATTGAGAAAGTTAGGGGTTTCTTAAATGGCTGTCAGAGTTTGCATTTTGGAATAATTCAGTCAAGGTTAGGAGTTGGGCTTTTCATTGTCACTTGCATGAACAATAGAAATCCCATTGTTTGTTAAAAATTTTAAAATCTTCTTAGTATCGTAAAGAAATTTTTCTCAATTTTTTTTTTGTTTGGTTTCTTGACAAAGGTCTTTATGAAAATTATTCAAGCTGTAAATTCATTGTCACTAGTGAACTCTCTGTTGTCACATCTAATTTAAAATATATCTAGAGAGACTCTTGTTTGTTTTTATTTTTTATTTTTTTTTTGAGGATAGATGGCTTAGTTTCTGATATAAGTAGCACAATTATTAGTGCCAAGCTGGATTTTTCATTGTCAAGTTTCTTAGAAGGAATCAAGGAGATATTAGTGCTCATTGTAGTTTGACTATAATTGTTATACTTTATTTCGAAGTAATTCCAGGTATGATATATGCTGGCAATGCTCAGAAACATGCATCTTTATTCCTGTTAAAGATGAAACACATAGGATTTGGATGCAGCTGTTTCCTTAATATAGACTTTCAAGTTGTTTCCTCAGTGGGTCTTAAACCCATGACCTCGTCATCCATCCCATTATTGTGGGAGGAAGAAGTACAGTTGAGCTATTACAGTCAACTGCTCAAGAGTCAATATTGGTATTTTGATTATTACCATTTACCCGATCCTTGGTGGAAGAAAGAGACCATTAAGTGTATTCTTGCAAACCAACTGATCTTCCAATGTTTTTCAGTTAGGTGCTTAGGCCTCTCAAGAACTGATTCACAGCCACTGATTAGTGTTATTATTTTTCAAATATTTCGTTGATTTACAATTGTTCATTTATTTTATCAAGTGTATTCTCTTGTATTATACATGAGGCATGCAGATTTATAGGTTTTCTTGTAATTTTTTACTTGATTTTATGGATTGTTTAAGTCTTCAGTTGTAATCTTTAGGAATCTCTTCCTTCAGAACTTTCCTTTTAGTGTACTGATAAAATTCTTTGTTATTTAACCAAAAAAAAAGATTGTAGTTGGCCACCTTTTGTCAGTTGTGACTATAAATTTGGTTTGGTGGGATTTTGGTATGTGTAATTGCATTGGTTATTATGTGGTTCACAACACAAGTTAGCAGTCCTTTTCCCCCGACCTCCCCCCTTGGCCTCATTGTATTTAAGATATTTGACGATATAGTAGAGTGCTCAGTTGATATTGTTTGCTTCTGTATGTGGTGTTGATTCTATCGGGTTTATGATTGAAAATTCAAACCCTGGAGATATTTTTGGAGTTAAAATTTAGCACCTTCTCAACCCACCCTTCATAGAGTTTTCACTGATAAAGCATTTATGGAACTTTGCAGAGGGGAGAAGGCATTTTGCAGTGCTGAGTGCCGGGACAAACAGATTAGAAGTGATAATTATAAAGAGAAGTTTGCGTCTGGAGCACTGAAGCCCCTTGATTACTCTGTGTCTCCCTGCTCCGGTCCACTGATGTTTTTCGCTGGGGTTGTTGCGGCGTAGAAAATTTTATGATTCTTATATAAGAAAATAAAATGAAAGTAAAGAACGTGGAAGCTTGTCCAAATAAACTGTTATCACCGGCACAATAAACTATAGACAAAAAAAAAAAAAAAAAAAAAGAGAGAGAGAGAGAGAGGGTTTGAACAAGTAGTTTCTGTATCCCTGATTGCTTGAAAATTTCTTAAGATGGGTGATATTTTGATGAATAGAAACTTCTTTTTGAACCAATAGAGGGAAACATATGGAGATTTGTATTTTGAGAACATTATAGTAATCATTCTATTATCTGTACCCGATGCTTTTAACTCTCAATGTATTATTGTCAAGTTTGAGAAGCAGATATCTTTCTGTTTCCATGACTTTTAAGACTAGGGTGGTCCATCACTTAAAAAAGCCATAAGTCGATATTGACAGAATTGGCATATTCAGCTGCCACTAGTTGCTTAATGGTGGGCGTATAATGTATGGATGCAGTTTTTTCTTTTTAACTTTTTTGTTTATTTGTTCTTGTTAGACATTTAAAGTCTTGTTTTTTTCTATGTTGCAATTAATTATACTTCAACCAGCTTTTTTTTTTTTTTTTTTTGATGGACTTTAACCAACTTTTAGTAAATAAGCATATTAACAAATTAGCAAAGAGCTAGATCAAAGCGAAAATGATATGTTAGGAGAAAGTTTTTCAAATACAACTAAAGGGACCCAGTTAGTTTTTTGAATTTGATCTGTGAAAAAAAAAGAAAAAAAAGTCAGATCTTGCATTGCTTGTTCTTTCCAATTTTGTCAAATGTGTAATGCGTTGTCTATTTTGATAGACTGTCTTAAGATGAATAAGAGAACCATATAACTGAATAAAAAAACAAAAATGAATTCCTTCTGTTTTTCAGTTAGTGAAACCACAAATATGTGCATCACATTGCTGTTTTCCTTACATGAAATGTAACACAGTCACACACCTGATTTGTAGGGAACACCTGCAGCCGGGATCCATTTATCCCCTTTGATGAATGAACTCACTGTGAATTTGCTGGCTTGGTGGCTGGTCATGTTCTTCACCCCCTTCCATTGGACTCTATCCTTTGTTGATGACCCGGGTCCATAATTTTGAAACTCACTGTAAAATATGGTGTCTGGAGCTGATGTGCCTACCCATGGCAACCATCCACTGGAGTCAATGAGGCTCCCTAAACTGTTACCTATATATACAGTTGTGGAGTAATTCTTCCAAGGCCTTCCTAGGTATGTTTGGCAGCTCAAGTTTGCATATCCATATGGGAAAATGGTGCAATTTTGGATTGAGATTCCAGTGTTCTGATTTGGGTCAAACTTGCCTTGTGCTGTGACGGTATTTTGCTGGCCAAGTAAAGGCTCTTTAGGCAGTATGTTGCAGTTTTGAAACACCACTGCTGAGTTTCCAAAGATGAAATCAACTGTCCCTGTTATATTGCATTCACTGTAGAATTGCCTGTTGGTATGTGCATAGAGGCTGTCCTGAAATGCATCGATAAAACACCGGTAAAAGATGGAATGGTCCGAGTCTGACAATAAGGCCACTGCCTGATGCTTGATTGCACCTGCAATGTTCCTGAACCCCATGTCTATAGCAATGAAGCCCTTGCCAGTAACAGCAAATGTTGCTGTTGAAAATGTTGGAGTCCCATCAATATTATTGAGGCCACCGTATACAACTGTATCATTCATCCCATCACCAACCATCACAATGTTCCACTTGTTCTTATTGACCTTTACGTTTTCATAATACGACCCTTTCTTCACATAGATTACAAACCTGTTTGTGCTTTTATCTGGGACTGCAGTAAGGGCAGCACTTATATTTTTGTACTGGCCAGAACCATCTTGTGCCACAATGATGTTGGCCTGCTTCTTCACATCCCAACTTTGAAGTAGCTTCCTATCCTTAGGATTCAGCCACTTTGGATCTTCATAGTGCCCTGTGAAACTCATTAGCCGTCTTAGCTTTAAAGAGCTCTCTATATTTGAAATCCATGATATGATGGCAAGGCAGTTGCTAGTTAGTTCAGTAGAATTCTGTAGCCAATTGGTAATGCTGGTCTTAACTGTTGCGCTTGCAGTCTCAAAGCCCTCTTTGCATGTATCCTGGTAAGTACCTGCCGAACTCAGCCAAGTTTTGAGATCATCAGCAGCTTCTAGCAATGTTAATGAGCCAGAGGACAATACCATATTGAGATGATCCAATGCTAGGCTCAAAAGTTGGACACAATTTTCCAAGGCTGTGACAGTCGTGTTGTCAGCACTCCCATTTAAAGCATTGTGATCCGAGAAGTATTGAGCAACTTTAGACAATTCATTCATGGCCACTTGGGTTGCAAACTTGAAGATGTCCTCAGGCTGAATGTGGCTTGAGTTATTCAGTGGAGAGAGGCTGCTGTAACAAGTATTTGGGTACAATGTAAGGTCACAAACGGCTTTAATAGAAGCAGCTGAAGACCGAGAAGTACCACCACTTTGAGAATTTTCTCTGGAACTATGAGAAGTTCCAAGCACTGCACCCACTATAACACAAACAAGAATTATGGAGGATATGCTTATGATGGTGACTCTCTTTCGGGTCTTCCGACGAGCTTCAAGCTTTAATTGCTGAGCTTCATCAATTTTTCCATAGGCTTTGAAGGAAGACATGTTTATCATTTTGTCTATGTTTTTTGCTCTCACATTAGGGGTATGGTGGTTGGGTTAGAGCCTTCTTTAGATATATAGAAGCAAGAGTATGTAGAACGTGCCAGGCATTATTCTCCTAGGTAAGTATTTTGAAGGTTCAACTATTGGAGTGCTTATCATGTTGAAGCATCATAGATTTGACCACTTGGGTGCTCTTGGTGTAGGGATATCTGATATCTCTTACCCGCAAAGAAAAATAAAATAAAGCTAAATCTTCTTGTTTATATGCCATTAAAATATAAATGGTCATGGAATTGGTTTTATTTTTCATATCCAGCAAGTAGCATTAGTTCATTTGAGTAAATAAATAAACAGTGAGAGCTGTTGGAGTATCATAGACACGGTTTTGGAAATAGATACGCTTTCTCTCCAGCAGGTTGTAGCAGTTTAGTTTATAAATAATATTCACAATATCATTCCCCCACAAAGTCTTCAATGGATGTCCAATACATCATAAAAAGGTTGATTCATTTTGGAAAACAGATCTCACATTAGTTGGATATTTCTCAAAATATATTGAGACATCTTCAACTTAGAAGATAATTAACATTTTTTGAAATATAAAAAATGGTATAGAAAGACAAAAAAAACATAGGAATAGTTTATGACATATTTTACCTAGGATGCTTGAATTATTAGTTGTTAATAAAATGAAGAGAGAGAAGAACAAGAACAAGAACATAACTTTTCTTTTTTTTAGTTTTTATACTATGAAAAACTCTATATTTAGGTATAAAGATGAGTTTAAGTTACACCCGGTGTAACTTCATAAGAGCTACACCATTTTTAGACCATAGATTTCTATGAGATCTAACAGTTAAAAAATGTCAAATATCCATGTCATTATTAAACATTTATTACTTGTCACACGGTCACACTAGCTAACCAAATTAATTGTATAGAATATTATATTATTATTTTATTTTTCTATTTTCTCTTTCTCCCTAACCTTGCACTACTATTCCTAACTTATTGAGTTGTAGATCTTCTTTAGCATGGCCTTATTTCTTTTATAATACTTACATACTGGTTTTCTGAAGGAAATGCGTGAGGTTTATCTGAGGGAAAAAGTCAAACCAAATCCAATCTTTAGAGATAAAGATAAAAATGACCAACTTGTAAAGATCAAGATAAGATAGAATTTGTTTTAATTCAAATTCATATTCTCTACAAATTGATTCTAAGATAATGTTTTATTCCTTAGAAACCCCGGAACAAGCCTAGTTTTTCTCATAGTTTTAAAAACCGGAATGGAGGCAAAACCGGATTTGCCTTCGGAACCCGGTTTTTACCCGTTTTGCTTGATTTTACCCCGATTTTAGGCCTTTTGTCCAGACCGGACAGACCTTCAATTCCTCGTTCAATTGGTCAGACCGGCCGCTCCAGTTTTTAAAACCATGGTTTTTCTTATGAAATTAAGTTTCTCTTTAACATATTAGACTTGGTGTCAAACTTGTAAAGAGCAAAATTTAACAAATGAACTTGTCTTAAAAGACTCATCATGCTGCATATAGAGTTGCTAGGATAACCATAAGCATGGTGCATAAAATTATATGAGATTGCACTTAAGGTAGAGATGGATGAAAATCTGTAGGTTCACCAGTGCATTTATCCTAGATAAGAAAAAGTTTGACAGACGGTCAATAACACTAGGATATTCTCTAAATCTAGCATTAATGACTATATTAATGGCATAAGAAATAGTGATTTATCACCGTTAGATCTAATGAGGATCTATGGTCTAAAAAACACATAACTCTTGTGAAATTACACCCGATGTAACTTAAACTCATCTCATATGTGTATGTAAGTTTGTATTAAAGGATTAAGAGAGAGAGAGACATATATAAAAGAGAGAGTTGACCTAGAGGTTCCTTGATTAGGTTTTGAATCAAGGTGAATTGATATATGCCATAATCATTGATCAAAGGCTGGCTATTTGCACAATAAAAATGGAAATTACATTAAATACAATAAATACAAACATCCTCCAACTCAAGGTAATGTGGAAAAAGTCAACTTGAATTTGGTGATAAGATAATGAAGACTTGAACTCATAGCCTCATATCATGTGCCAAATTCAAATAATCGTTTTTTCTTTTTCTTTTTTTCTTTTTTTCATTAGTGTACGTAGTCTTTTGGCCATGTTTTAACTCTAGGTGTCCAACAGAAACTCCACTCATCAAAAATAAAAGACAAGTCTACATTGTCCAGTACCACATCAGAAATATGCTCAGTAATGTATTCAATATTTGTTATATTATATTGAACAATAATGTGACTCTATAAAGTGTTACTACCTTCATAATTTCTTTTCATCCTAAAAAAAAAAGGTTAATAATTGAATTTTGTATGATGCTGAACATCAGAAAATACACGCTGAGTTATAGCCAAAGCTAGCAAGAGACACCAAGCATACATGCTTTTCCCCATCAGAAAGGGTGCATCATACCCCAAAAAGAACAGGATCTTATTGCACTTAAGGATGCTTAATGGAAAAAATTCAACATCTAGCAATAGGCTTCTGCAGCATCATGACAGCACTTGGTATTTCCTCCTTCCGCCACAATCAATAGCGAGCAACCATTTTGATTTGTTAGAACTGGGAACTGAAAAAGGTTGAAATACCAGAGCAAGAGATCCATCTAAAGAAACTGTGCCAGCTAGATCTTTGCCAGGTTATGGGGCTGCAGGCACACACACCAATTTGGTATATAAATTATTAAAAAAATAACCGAACACACGCACACACAAACCAGCTTAAGGTAGAATATCTATCAAATGTAGCAACATGGAAACACCAACCCATCTTTAAGCAGTGTTAATTTCTTATGTCATGCACAGTTTGGGGTTTTTTTTTTTAAAAAAAAAAACTTTTTTTGCTGAAGTTTTACCTGTACTAACTAATTCAGTAATCCAATGGTAATTGTATTTGTGTCTTCATGGCTAATTTCTTTAGGTGATATTAGTTAATTGGAGAAATGGTCAATATTCTGATATCTGTATATATTAGTTAATTGGAGAAATGGTTCTTGGTTGTTTGATGTGGGTTGTTTGGTTGGAAAGAAACCGGCGCTCTTTTGAGGATTTGGAGAAAACGCTTGTTCAGTTACAAGCGCTCTGTCAAAATACTCTTTTTGAATGGGCTAAGTGCTGGGGTTCTTCAAACTGTTCTTCTACTTTGGAGTCCTTTTCTACCCTTAGAAGTGCCCCTTAAGTTAAATTTCTTTTTCTTTTTTTTGTTGCTTTGGTTCGCTGTTTTTGGTGTTCACCATCATGAACACCTCTAATGGCTATTTTGCCTTTTTTTCATGATGAATATAAGTCTCATTACTTATCAAAAAAAAAGACTCTTTGGTATTTGCTTTTCACTATTTCCAAAACTACCACTATTACTAATTGAAAATTGATCTTCCTAAAAACACAAATTAAGGGAAAAAAAGTATTTTAACAAATGGTTAAAAAAAAATTGGAATAAAATAAAAAGATAAGGACTAAAATAGTCAAATTGAAAAAAAATGTATTAAATTTTTCTGACTTTCTACCCCACATTTATCCATAGTTATAACTTATAACTATGGAAATTTCAAAACTCTTTTCACAACTAGACAACTATTTATTTTGAACAGAAAAGAGTATTAAATAATGGAATATTAAAAAAAAAAAAAAAGTCTTGAAGCTAATTTAAAACTGAAAGTCGTGGCAAAATGCATTTTTCAGAACGTCTTATGAAATTTTATTTGTAAACCTGGATTTGGAGTTCGAATTTGAACAAATTACATAAATCAAGGGCTGCCTAGAAATTCGTTTTAATAGCATAGGCTTGCAAAACGTTTGAAAACAATGAACCAAACAGGAGTCAATTTAATGAAATTTTTTTAAACCTAAAGTAATAAATGTGGATTGTGCCAAAAAGTATACAAGATACCAAACAGAGATAAAAGTGATAATTTAAAAAAAAATAAAAAATAAAAATCAGAGGAATATATATGTATGGATGGATATATATGTATATGTATATGTGAATATTTAAGGTCAATCAGCTTCTTACCGCTGCTAATTCCTGCTCATGCTTTGGGATAAAGGCAGTATCAACTTTGCCATTTTTGAAATCCTGTGATAAACCGGCAAAACTCGCAAATTAGATCCAAAACTTTTGAAGTTCTCTGAGTTCACATCACTAAAAAGAGAGAAGATACATACATGTACAGAGACACAAACAAAGATGAATTAAATAAAGATTTTAAAATAAAGGATCCATGTTCTGGCTGCCTACCTCCACATCAAGTATAAGTTTATGGTATTCAATGGTTGTTGGAACCCCTGTGGAAAAGTGATCAGAATTAAAATACTTATATTAATTAAGAATTCCAAGAGAGGATCAGTCAAGAAAACATTACAATCAAAGAGTCTATGAATGAAAACGCAATATAGAGAGAGAAGTACAGACACCTATCAACTACAATATCTTGACTAAAGGGCAATCAAATTAGCTCATACCAAATAAAGGCAAAAACCAGGGGAAAACCCTCTTCAAAAAATACCTAATCCATTAACTAGTAAAGGAAATTTGAAGACTCAGAATTTATAACAGCTCAAAATTGGCAACACAGGCTGTTTAAGGGTAATATTCTGGGTCCCGTATCACCCTATCACATTCGGTAGACTGAATGCCTAGCATACATGACACCCGGAAATTGAAATGAAAAAAAAATGGAGAGAGAAAGAGGTATAATCTTAATCCAGAACTAGTACAATTACCTGTAATAATAGTGTCATCAAGAGCTCTTTTCATGCGCTGAATTGCCTTTTCTCTTGTTGGAGCCCATACAATAAGCTGCATTTTAGTACCAAAGTTGCCAAACTGATTAGAACTATTTGTAGCTAAAACTTCCAATTTAGATGAGCAGCCCCAAGGATATAGTTCAAAATAAGCATAAGCTGTCCATCCATCACCTAAACCAATGCTCAGGGGACAGGGACAGTTTATGGACACTAACGTACTTTATCTTGAACTATATGCATGATAAAAATGTCCACACATAGAAAAAGACTTGATGTATCGCGTGTAAGAGATATAAAGACTGAAATTTACCACTTGCTATATTTAGCCGAAATTGTGTTACTCAAACCAGAAGCCACAATGCGTGCTTTTCATTCCTTTATTCAACAATCATTTTTTTAATTACTGATTTAATCCCATTGTTCAGTAGCAAGTCCAAATGAAACCTATTCAGAAATCTAAATTAATAATTACCAAAAAAATCAAAATTATTACTAATTAACAACTTAGAATGTTGCACCGTTCACTGTTCTGTGGCTGAAACCTTTGGATGTTAGCTCTTTGTCTATTTGGGGTCCATTGGTTTATGCCGAAGAGGGTAGTGGATTTATTGGCATGGTGGAAGGGGAGGTTTTCTAGGCATCGTAATGGAGATATTTGGAATGCAATTTCATTGTGTATCATGTGGACCATTTGGAAGGAAAGAAACAATAGGGTGTTTGAGTTAAGGACATTGACCGATCTATGATGCTGGTCAAGCAAGCGTTCCTGAACTCATTATATGAGTGGATGGCGGCTTTGTTAAGTCATTCTTTTTCTAGAATTTTAGACTTTATTGATTGCTGTAATTTTCTTTAATTTTGCTGCACTACTAGTACACTTCCTGAGTGCTACTGTTATCTATGTTTTTCCATATCAATAAAGCTTTCTGACTTATCCAAAAATAAAATGTTTCATAATTTAAGAAGCTTCTCTGTTCACAAGCCAGTCCCCAGCCTAGAGAAGGAAGATTTTGCTAAATAAGTTTTTTAAATTTCATGAAGCATCCACACTACATAAGCCTACGTACCCTGACATCAATCAATTAAAACTAAACAGAAATTCGAGAATTAGCTGGCCAGAAAAAGGCCCTCATTTGCATCTGTACTATTAACTACTGCAAGAATTGAGCCATATCGATTACTGATGCACAAACAATTCTGAGACACAGACTACACAGATACAACAGCAAGTTGATACACATCCCTACAAATCCGCCACATGCACATTAACTTGATGGCGTCAACTGCTCATACATACCACACATTTCATAGGACAAACATATACTAACAGCAGAAGTGAGACATACCTTTCCTAGAAGGGAATCATAGCTTGGAGGAACGACATAGTCAGGATAAACATGGCTATCCATTCTAACAAATGGACCTCCAGATGGCAAATATGCTGTTATTCTCCCTGTAGCCCAAACAAAGAAGATTGGGAGCACTTAGAAAAGATTGATAACAATTATACATAACTTTAGAAAATATTGAAATCTGGAAGGTAGTCATGTATCATGTGGTGTACTCAGAGAGATAAAAATGAAGAATTTCAAGGGGGTGTCAATTTACCCATCCTGAAGCTGAAGTTTCTATTCTGCATGCTCTCAATGATTGGGTGGCAGCTAGCAGTTGTTTGTCCAACTCAATTTGTGAGAGTTTATTGATCTTTTAATTTTAGATGTTAATTGTTCCTTTTGAGGGTTTCCCTTGTATACTTCCATGTACGAGACTTGTGCCCTTTTGTGCATAAATTTTTTAATTAATTAAAAGGTAAGGTCATACCCAATGCACAAAACTCCCACTTTTGTGGCGTCCGGGAGAGGTGATTGGTAGGAATCCTTAACCCCTTTTTTTCCTACTTTTGGAAAGGATGATTCCTGAACTCAAACCCCATGAATTGTTGCTTTTGGTAGAAGGCACTTGCCATTGCACCAAGGCCCAACCTCTACATTTTTTAATTAATTACTTAGCATAAAAGAAATTATTGAAAACCACCATGCTAATTTGTTTCATTTATTATTCTTAATCAGTATGAATTGAACCATAAACCTCTTACTGATTGATAAGGGGATAACTACGTTATAATACAGAAAAATAAAGGAAAATTTAGCAAAGCAGCTACAAGCCTACAAGGCCCAACAGTATGCAAATGGAGCAAGTTAGGTAATCTAACAAACTTGAGAAGACAGTATCAGAAAGGTTTGGTGCAACAGTTGATTTTCACATGCATGCAAGACAGAGATCATAGATACGCTATCGGAAAGTACCTGGCCCAGGTCGGAATCCTTTAAAGGCATCTTCTGCATTGATACGGCATTCAATTGAATGTCCTCTGAGCACAATATCTTCCTATATAAAAAATCCAAGTCATAAATTAAATACAATGGATTTCTTTCATTTCCCTTTTTTTTGGGGGGGGGGGGGGCTGTGGGGAAGTAACTATGGTACCAAGGTATTACTTAACCAAAAAATAAAACTAAAAATTCCTATAATTAAGATATCTCTTTTTCACTACCTGTTTGTACCGGAGTTTTTCTCCCATAGCTACAAGAATTTGTTCCTCAATCAAGTCCACAGAGGAAATCATTTCTGTCACAGGATGCTCAACCTGAATCCCGCCAAAAAAAGGGAAAACATTCTATAATTAGTATACCCTAAAACAGGTAAGCTTTTAGACACGCTTATGTAAATCCACATTCTCAAGAAATATTTCTACCTGGATCCGAGTGTTCATTTCCATAAAGTAGAAGGAACCTCTTTCGTCCAAAAGGAACTCAACTGTTCCAACACCAATGTAACCTATAGATGCTGCTGCTGCAACCGCTGCATCACCCATTGCTTTCCTCAACTCTGGGGTCAATGCAGGAGAGGGTGCTTCTTCCAGCAGCTTTTGATTCCGTCTCTGAACAAAAGCCATAGTCAAGAGAGCTTACTACTCACATTTCAAAAGTAGTTGAAAGAGACTATAAAAACAAAAGCCTTTCAAAACAGCCACATAAATTTAGTGTACAAACATAACAAAACAAAAGCCAAAATGTGGATAAAAGTTGGGACATAAGTTCTATATTTTCTTGAATTGTCGCTATCAAAAGCCCAAAAAAAATTGACCACCTTCAGATATTTCCATTTGCCTATAGAACTTTAAACATGGTTATTCATTTTTGGATATGAAGCAAACTCCATTTTCATGGCTAAATTTAAAATTTAAAAAAAAAAAAAAAAAAAAAAAAAAAAAAAAAAAAAACCTCTAAAATCAGTTTCACAAAATGTCCCAAAAATAAAAGGAATGAGTTCTGGTACCTGGATGCTGCAATCACGCTCTCCAAAGTGGACGACATTACCATATTTATCTGCAAGAACCTGTAAACCATATAGTATGGCAGGGATGAAGTTAAAGTTCTGAGTAGTAGTTATATCGTAAATTAAAATTAAAAAGAATGTAAATTTTACCCTTTTTCTTTTTCATTTTTCAGTTAGTCCTTTTTCTTTTCTTTTTTTTAAATTTATTTTATAATTAGTTGGCCAATATTATCTTACTATTCCATATGTCAGCAACTCAATATGTAATGATGTTAAGTTGTCAACAAAAAACTCTATATATGCATCCATAGTAGTGAGAATTAGGTATATGATATCTGCACTCCACACCATTAAAAAAAAAAAAAAATTTCTCAGTTCCAGAATAAACCTATCCATGTCGACCCAGACTTCAAAACGTTTTATGGTTATGAACACTTGGTCCTAAATCAACAACCCAGAATTCATTTGAGAATGTTAAGAGATCATACTTTTGAAAAGACATCAAAACATCCACCCAGCAATTACCTGGAACTCAATGTGCCTAGGATTTTGAATGTACTTCTCCAAATAAACTCCATCATTTCCAAATGCAGCTGCTGCCTCACTTTTGGCTTGCTGAAATCAAACCAGACCCAAGTTAATACAAATTTCAAAGAAATTATACAAATAAAATTCTTTGTAGCAAATATTTGTTAAGATTAAATTGTGCTATTTAGTTTTTAGTAAACATTTCAAACCAAATATGATATATAATATAAATTATCTAAGAGGAAGCAAACAAACATATCTCATGAAATAGATTGACTAAATTTATCAGAAGAAAATTTCATAAACTAACGCACGTAAGTAGTGAAAATGTATATGCAGACAATTTCAAGTCATGCAACAACCTCAGCAGCAGCAATGGCAGCAAAAGGATAATAAGATGGAGAGATAGAATCAAGACTTTATCAAGCATTACAGTAGTTCTGAATGTACAAGATGCTAAAATGTTATATTAGGAATTTTAGGTAGTACTGGGCAGTGTAACTTTAACAAAAGTTACGCGAGGTGTAACTTCCTAACCCATATATATGGACTAATTTCACTGAGTAACAGACATACTATTGGCTTTAGAAACCCAAATTTCGCCTGTGGGCGTGAAGCCAGTCAGTATCCTTCTTGATTCTTTAAAAATATCCATTGTAACAGTTTGGGTCTTTAGTAGTACAAAATCTCAGGTTAACATAATAGCTTTTGTTTACTCAATTATCACAAGTTAGCAAAACAAACACTGAACTTTCTTTTTTCTGTCATTCTAATTTCTATCGATGGTTCCAATTAGTTAATCAGTAACTCAAGATTTATTTGACATTAGAATTTGAAGTCTAAGTAATAAACTAATAAAACAATTGAGATCTCAGCTTTAAACTCTTTATAAAGCAATTACTACATTTCTCGGTCTAATTTTCATTGTATCTCTAAGCTTTTATAGAATTGAAGTGTAACCTTTTGAGTTTCTTTTCCAGTTTAGGCAAAGCTTTTCAAATATGCTGCATTGTGGACAAGTATCTTTTTCTTAAGTACCAAACAAATAAGTAACTAGCAAAAACTTCAGAGATTTCACAAAAATTGTTTATTTTATACTCCATCTGTCAAAAGAAGAAGAGAAAAGAATAAACACACCAATACAACAATATAATTTCATAATCTATTACAACTATTTTTAATAGGTTAAATCAAACATACATTAAGTGGATTTTGAACTCACACCTTCACCCTCCACACCATTCTTAAATAGGAAGGAGGTGCTAACATAACATTATTAGTATACCTTGCAAGAGGAAGATCAGGAAGACATGACTAAATTTTACAGAAGTTCAAACATCATACAGTATTTAATATAGCAGGCATCCGGCCAAGTAACATAACAGGAAAAACATGCATTTGGGACAATACCTGTAGCAACTTCACAAACTCATCAGGTTCTTTAGCTAGACGCATGCCACGGCCACCACCACCTGCTGTTGCCTTGAAAGTATAATATGTTTGTCAGTTCACAGAAAATTCAATAAGGAATAAAGATAAGATTTTAATACTTCATTTAATTTAAGAGTTGTACAAATTGGGCAACAGAGGGACCCTGAAATCTCAGAAAAGTTATACCAATTCCCATCCATTAAACAATTCATTTTTGTTTCTTTTCCTTTTCTTTCAGCAATCATATGGATACAATTTCAGAAAAGTTATACCAATTCCCATCCATTTTTTATACTATTTTCATTATTCCAAATGCTAAGATTGACCCCTTCTAAAGAATTCATATCCATTGACAAAAGGAAAAAACTATTTCATCATTAAAGTTTTTGTTTAATCTCTTATACCCCACATGCTTGCACACATATAAACCATGAGATAGTAGAGAATAAACCTACGGAAGGTCAACAAGTATCTGATGTTCTTATCAACTCCTCTGCTAGGAAAGACAGGAATTGTAAGTGGCTAAAAACATTAACAGGAAACGCAAGTTTTTTCTTAAATAACAGAACTTAAGTGATGGGCTTATATGTTTATCACCTAATGGTTTACTCTCCACTTCTCAATGAGTTCACCTAAAGGCCTCACTCAAACCATATGCAAGATACCCAGAAAGAATAAACTGACTATGAATTTGTAACCATCAATCTACAATAATAGTTTTGAATGTAAAGAAAAAGAAACTTAACACTGAAAGCACTGATACACAAAACTATCAAAAACTAATCTCCGAAGTCTCTAACTCATAGGAATAAGGTCTTCCACCTCCCCCCCCCCCCCCCCCCCCCCCCCCCCTTCTTTTTCTGCACAACAGTAGAAAACAAAAACAAAAGTAACTAAAAGAACCCTTAAATTTTTTTGTGAACTGAAAGCACCGTTCTTGGCACAGTTACAGTTAACAGAAAACTTCAATATTTTCCAAGGTGATTGCACACTGAAGTGTTTCTTACAAACCTGTACGCTTGCATAGATGTTAAACCTTAAACCCTAAGGGTTTTGAGAAAAAGTTAAAATATGTGACAACTGCACTCCATGCTTCATAAGTTCCAACATTCCAATTAAAAATTGTCATGGCTTGCAGCATTTTGTGACATTATTTTTCTTTTAATAAGAAGAAAAGGCTTGAAATTTGAATCTGATGAGTAGCTTTACTAATTTTGCGGGTGCGTATGCCAGTAAATAACTCTACCATTTATTTCTATACTAAATTGGTTATACAAATGTTATTAGTACCAATGACATGTATGAACTCTGTAATTGTCATTTTTCTTACTCATCAAAAGCCACAGAAAATTAGAGCAGATGTATTATAGTCATGAGCAGGTCAAAATTCCTACTTCTCTTAAGTTAGTAAAAGGTCGAAATGGGCCTGCATTGCAATTCCTGAAGCCACAAGACACAAAAGGCAGCATTTAATAACTATTATAAAACAAATACTAAGACATGATAATTTACCTTGATCATAACAGGATATCCAATCTCATTGGCAAGCCTGATTGCTTCTTCTGTGCTCTGTGATAATGATTATTTAAAAACAATTACCAAAAGATAGAAAAAAGTGATTTCACAACTTTTTACCAAGATGAACAATAATATAGCATCACAAATCACACATTATACCTGTAATAATCCATCACTTCCTGGTACAGTTGGAACACCTGCCTTCTTCATCGTTTCTCTAGCAGTTGACTTGTCACCCATAACACGGATACTGTCAGGCTGCAAAATGTAATCAAGAATTTAAATTTCTTGCGCAAACTTTTGGAATTCAAGAAATGACTTCTACCATGGACTCCCAATAATAGTTATGTTTAAATCAGAATTTTTAACTGTCTGTTTAGAAAGTCAAAATCATACATAAAACAAACTAAACCTTGGGTCTTTCATAAGAGAAACCCCTTATAAGTTATAACTGGGGAAAGAAAAAAGGTACACCAATATCTAAAGTTGATATTTATTTAAGTATTGATGAAGGTTTCCTAGTGTTGTCTCTCTCTCTCTCTCTCTCTTCTTTGCAGAATTACTGACTTAAATTTTTTTAGTAACTATAACAAGTGGAAAACAGCACAGCAACTTGATGAAGATCCTCTTTCCTTCCATCTTAGCAATCTCAAACCATACCCCTATTTCTTGCCTTTTTGAATCCCTAAAAACCCCAAGTGTTCTTTGAATATTAGCATCCATTGGCCCATCAAGTCAGCCTCAAAAAGAACCACCTATCTGCTGCTTACAGAAAATTTCACAACTGTATTTTATAAACTTCATCCTCTATTTGCTTTTCAAATTTTCAATCCTATCCTTTCACACCCTAATATATTACATACACTAGGTATACTTCTTGTGTACTAGGGTCGCACCCCTTTTTGCTCTTTTTAATTGACGATTATTACTTGTCAAAAAAACTTATTATCATATACCGAAAACCTTTCCTCCACCTTTCTAAGCCCTAACATCATAAGCATTCCTACCAAGAGCCTTTTAGCCTAACTAGTTGGCACCTCTTGGTGTTTTTAATGGAGACATCCAGGGTTCAAATCCCCCCACTCCTAACTACTGAATTATCAAAAACATCATAAGCATCTTAGCCCACCACATAAGCAATCATAAGTAGCTTTCACCAAATCTGTCCTACATCAGTATTTATGGCTAACCAAGCAAAAAAAACTTATACCTTCTGCTCTCTCTGATTGCCAGTATCATGGAGGAATCAAATTTACATGCTCCTGTATTTTTTTATTTTTTTTATTTTGGAAAATAATCTTAATGAGCTTAAGTAACTATCAATTAGTATAAAACCTACCAGAATGAAATCAAGAAAGTTTACAACCTACGACATTAAAAAAATAGCAGGCAAAAGAATTTTTTTTTAAAAATGCCAGATTTTGCCAATATAAAAATAAAGCATGGCATAAAAAATCTTTAGCCAATGATATGATAGACATACTGATGCAGGAAGCATGAAGAAAATTTTATTCATATATAGTCTTATTTAATTTTGGAAAAAATTATGTTTTTGTTGGTCAATTGGATTTTATTTGAGGTCTTATTAGTTAATTAGATTAATTAGTATCTTATTTTATTTCCTATAGTTAGGGCTATTTTTGCAATTAAATCATTGGATTTCTCAAGTCAATTCAAATTAGAAATATGATTCATAATAGTCTATATAAGCACAGGGATATGTCACTGTCTGGTGTTGTTCTTAGAAGACGATTTTGTTCTTGGAAGACAAAAGATAGGTTATTGGGAATTAGAGGATGAGCTTCACATCCTTTTTATGAGGAAACATTTGAACTACTTAAGGTACTTACGTTAGGCCCAATAAAGTTAATTCGATGTTCTCTGCACATTTCAACAAATACTGCATTCTCAGCTAGGAAACCATATCCAGGATGCAGCATTGTACACTTATGGCTGATAGCAGCGGATAGAACATTTGGAATTAATAAATACCTGTGAAAAGGGCAGAACAATATGCATGTTACACCACTATCAACCAAACCAAGAACTAAAGAGGAAAACACAAATATTTGGACATATATTGATGAAATATACAACAATAACCAAACCTTAGCCCCAAATTTTTGGTCACCCTAATATTGGAGAGAGGGAGAGAGAATTCATCATAATCTATGCAACTTGATATTTATGCTTACCCAAGGGGTAGCACAATTGGCCGCAGACTACACGGATGAAGCAGGTCACTAGTTCAGATCTCCTCTTCCCCATTAGGGCCAAATTACTTATTAAAAATAAATTTTTAAAAAATATTTATGCTTTATCCTTCAAATCCAATACTCTATTCCCAACTTGGAATCTAAAACTTTCGTTGAAAATAAATTTTTTTTATTCGTATTACTTTCTCTTTTCACCATGCAAAATATATTTTTTTAAATTTTTTTTATACATGTAACATATTACTCTCTCTTTTCACAAAGTTTCATCATTTCTCCCAATAAGATTTCCCATTCCCTCAACAAAACATAAATAAAAAAATAAACAAGGAGTTGTTGACATACATAATGAGGAATAGATAATGGTAGCAAATGATTGAGGAAGAAGAACAAGAAAGGAAATCATATCATAAATCACTTACGACTGATTGCTTGGTGCTTCACCAATGCAAATTGATTCATCTGCCAATTTCACATGGAGTGCATCCTTGTCAATGGTTGAGTAAACAGCCACACAAGGTATCCCCATCTCATGAGCAGTTCTAATGACCCGAACGGCAATCTCTCCTCTATTTGCAATCAGAATTTTCTCAGCACGACATGTAGCATTGAGAGCTCCTCCACGCTTCTTAGATTTATAACCACCAACTTGTGCACCCTCAACTCTTTGCCTAGGAAAGTTCACTCTACTAGTTCCCACCATAAAGCTACATTGGGAAGCTCTGATTCCTCTACTTCTCCCCACAAATAAACCCTTCCATTGGATTAACAAAACCCAAAAGAACATCAGATAAAACAATGATAATAGTAATAACTAAAGATCCAATTGTGACCCAATTGAAGATTCACTAATTTGAGCAAAACCCAACACTTAGAACCATAATTCACATTCAAATAAAATGAGTTACAATAATTAAAGATCCAATTGTGACCCATTTAAAGATCCACTAATTTGAGCAAAACTTAAAACCAAAAACTACATTCAAATATAAAATGGGGTATAGAGGGGACTTACAGGAGGTGAGGTGACAGATTTACAAAATGGCAGTGTGGCATCCATTTTTGTCAGCACAGAAGGAGAAAATGCCTAAAACAAAACAAACCCATTTGAAATAAACAGAAGTGAACATAAATTTTAGCATCATTATCAAAGCCTTAGGTGTGAAAACTACCTCTTTGGAATGGGAACAATGATAATGGAGGTGTTCTGATCCAAAATTTAGAGAGACAGAGACAGAGACAGAGACAGAGTTGAAGAAAGAAGTGTGAGAGTTGGAGGAGGTTTTTGAAGGGTAAAAGAGTGAGGAGGTGTTCGATAAAAACGAGGGAAGTGGCAAGTTGCAAGCTCCGCCAAAGTGGTTGGGAAACTCTCCAACAACTGTGCGTGGACTTGATTTTGGTTAGTACTTAGTATTAACTATTAATATTAATACAAATGTGCAAGAATTGTAACTAATAATGCAAATCAATGGTTGGGATTCGTGAGGGCAATCGAAAACAAGAATAGACAGGAGGAAGGAATCAATGAATCAACATTGATTTTGTACACGGGAATGAGGTTATGAAACATTGAAACTAGTTACCGGACATAGGAAAGTTGCTGAAATTCAAGAATATGATGTCACTGTTGTAACACGTATGGGCTCCAAAAAAAAAAAAAAAGAGACAAAATAAAAAGATTAGTTACAAACCCATTTAAAGTTATCTTCTTCTAACTCACTATAAAAGGATTAAAGAGATCGTTCATATGCAATTTTACATTTTGTTTGAGAGTTCATAAAGAATGAAATGGAACGAGTAAATCATAAAGTAATTGAAAAGAATGTAATGAAAAGTGTTTAAAATGGATTAAACAGAATTAAATAATATTATTTAGATGTTTTAAAATAAATATTATAAAAAAAAAATGAAAGGTAAGTAACATTGTTTTGAAATAATATAGAAGAAGCTGAATAGAATCATTTTATGACAATATTAATGTTAGATCCTCTATTTTAAAATATATGGATAAATGTATAGGAGTATTTTAGGAGTTCCAATGAAAATTTCATTAAATTTAATTCTATTCCCTCATATTTCTCTTAATTTTGGGGAATGAAAATTTGAAATTTTAAAATAGAGATGAATGGATTTTCCTTCTTACCCATACCAATTTCTCTCACTTAAACTTCTAAATAAGAGGATGGACCTGCATGGTCTTTCTATTTCCTCCATTAAAGCTCCTAAATAAGGAAATAGAATGAATATTTTAAAATAATTCCATTTCATTCATTTCTCTCCTCCTAAACAGAATTACATGATTCTTTTAATTGTCATGTGACTTGTTTAAATATATAAATAATCTTAGAAATAACCAGTACTGAGTTAGAGGAAATGACTCACAACTGATTTAGAGCTAAACTTTACCTAATAAAAAACTAATTGTAAACTATAGGCAAGAGAAGTCCTATGTATGCCCAAATTTCTTGATGAGGAAATAATAGTTGAGACACAGAAAAATTGAAGGAAGGGAGATAATGAATGATATCGAGTTTGTAAAAGTGGGATGATGCCTAGCCCTGTCAAGTGTCAACAATAATGAAACTAATAAGCTAGAACTATTGAGGACTTGGTAATCCTTGAATTGTTTATGCTCTTCATGATTTTATGAGGGATGAAGGTCCCAAATTTTTGTTTTTTCTACACACACACAAAAAAAAAAAAAAAAGAGAGAGAGAGAGAGAGAGAGAGAGAGAGAATTTAATATCCTTCATAACTTGTATCATTCTTATTGACATTTTATTTTATTTTATTTTTTGAAGGATTCTTATTGACATTTTAAATAAAATAAATAGTATGTTCAAAATGTTACTGATTAATTTTTCAAAAAGGACTTTATTTGAGGATATTCAAAAAAATGAGAGGACTAACAATTTGGAATGGAATGAATATCAATTAAAGCTTTTATTCCAGATTGGATAGTAAAAAGACCTATAGCAACGATGATTTTACAAGTTAAATCAATAGGGCAGTACCTCTTGGGCCAAGTTAACCCATTTAACTCGTGCTGCAAAGGATTTTACAGCTAAACTCAAATCATCCATTTAGGAGTTGACTATGCTTTGTTCAACCCAGTCCACACTCATGGATTCACCATTTGTTTGCCAAAATACCATATTCAAAATAATTTTTTGATGAACTCTGTGAATTGTAGTTTCTTGTCGAAGTTTTTCTTTTCTTATTTTCTCTCAATATAACAATTAAGTACGATAAATCTCCATCAATGCTTTGGGAGTCTATTCTTGTTTCCTATAAACATGCTCCTTATAAGAACATGGAAATCAACAAGCCTACCATCTACTAATTAACTTTGGAAGAGAATTTGCAAATATTTATTTTACAATTTTTTTTAATTAATTGGCTGAGATATTTTCTAGATACTATACAAAAATCTATTTTTTTTAAAAATTGTGCTGAATTTTTTTTTTCTTAAAAAAGATGTTTGTTACCTCTATATAGCATTGAATTGCACTACTGGTCCATTTCTAGTAATTACTATTGGTGATCCAACTACAGGGCCGACTCCATGTATTTTGGGGTTTAAAATAAGACTAATTTGAGACCTTTTACATAGTTAAGTATTAATTAAATAATGTGGGTTCCAGTTACTTCAATTGGTAAAATTTCTGATGGTTGTATAAGAGATCTAGAGTTCAATCCCTGCTTACACGAAAAACTGATTGGTGTTTTGGTCTGATGGTAAAGAGCTATCATTAGAAGCGGACGCCATAGATTAAAACTCTCTAAAAAAAAGTATCAATTAAATAATATTTATACTTACAATCTATTCTTTATGATTTTTTAGATATAAAATTAGTAATTAAATTTTTGTCTTCAAGTTATTTAACATCTCATTTTCAATTAGTAATATGCTTTTCTTCTCAAAAAATAAAATAAAATAGTAATATGCTTAATTCACTTCATCTTTTTAGTGACATTCATTAACTAGTAGTTAGTTATATATTTATTTGATGTTTTCTATTTTAATTTTTGATTAGTTAACAACTAGTATATTAGCCTGATGATGAGAACAATTATTATGAAATAAACATTATAGGTGTAAATCTTACCATATTTTATTTATTAAAAAAAATGGTATTATATATATATATATATATCACTTAAATAATATTTGTACTTATATTACTATAGATTAAAAAAAGTGAATTTTTATTTTTTTTTAAATAATAATAATAATAATCAAAGAAATAAGTGACCATCGATCAGGATTACATTTTTTTTTTTTCTTTTTAATAAAACTTAGCTACTCCACCTCAACTGTGAATGATAGAATGGGTTATATCAAAACAGTGATTGGCGGTCAAAATGATGAGTATGGATCATGTAAAAGTTTAAAGCTACACAAGAGTAACCGGATAACTCAATTATCTCTTGATAAAACAATGGCTTCTAATTTCTGTCTCTTACCACTGCCAAGGACAAGGATAAAACAAAGACAAATTAAAGCAAGTTTTCTAGTATAAAAACGATCAAAGTTTGAGAGTGGCTTTTAACATAAATATGAAGCAAAATTTTTAGAGCCAAACTTGAAGAGAATGGAGAAGAAGATTTGACACAGCTACAAAGAAGCTTTTAAAATTACATTTATGCTTTGACAGAGTGACAAAATTTCCAGGGTTTGAGGTTGGTTTTTGTGTGTGTGTGTGTGTGTGGAGAGAGAGAGAGCATGTGTGTGGGAAATATATGAGTTTTACACTCTAAAACTCTCACATAAAAAAAACCAACCGTTAATAATATATCTAGTGAAGATATATTTTTTATTTATTTATTATTATATTAGAGTAGCGTTTGAGATAGTATGTACAGATTTTACTAACAAATGTGTCACCAATCACAAAATAAGCAATTTGAAGCATTTATTTTCCTTTTTATAAAGCATTATTTTTTATCTATTAGCTAATATTTGGGGCTTAATTAATTCTCTTACAAGTAAAGATATATCCATGTTTATTAAAATTTAGGAATCTTATACAATTGCGTGACTTGCCTATAGCAAGAGCAGGCCCTGTCCAATTATGAAATTCACGTGCTTATGTTTTGCATTTTGTTTGAGTGTGTATTATTATAGAAAATAATAATTTTATTGTATAATTTTTACGACCTGGCCTAACAATGAATGTAATTAATTTTTAGGCGTGATTAAATGCACTACTTTTCTTTTCTTCACGTGTAATAATGACCTCATCAATTCTGAGCTCTTTCATCTAATCAAATTGAAGTCAAGATTTGCCATGGTCCCACATTCATCCATTCTTGTGCATAGTTGCTTCTGAACCGTTCTCTCTAAAAGGACACAAACCAA
Organism: Quercus ilex subsp. ballota; assembly: GCA_032727855.1. Taxonomy (NCBI): domain Eukaryota; kingdom Viridiplantae; phylum Streptophyta; class Magnoliopsida; order Fagales; family Fagaceae; genus Quercus; species Quercus ilex. Next base: position 9,807,949 of record CM064918.1, read on the forward strand.
CTCCATATGTTGACTAGTTTGATGGAAAAGAAAAGTTTTAGGAGTGTGCATTGTGTGAAAAGATTTCAATTATCTTTTTTTTTCTTTTTTTTCTTTTTATTTATAAAGATTTCAATAATCATTATTTTGATAAGCAAGACTTCAATAATCATGGAAACCAACCTCCACTAAGTTTTATATTTCGTTTATAGCATGATGAATAAAACCTCACCATTCACCAAGTAGGCATAAAAAAGGGGGGGTACGGACCATGATGTGATAGGATTCATTTAGTTGGAAATACTTGTGGCCTTTTGTATCTCCATGAAATGTCACTACACCTAATCATTTGGTTTGGGGTAATTTTTCAGGATTTTTTTTTTCCTCTAATATATTCATGTTTGGTGGCAAAATAGTACAAGATAATTCATAAGTCTATGAGTACTTTGTTCCCACCAAATCTCAATTTTATATAAATGCTAATTTCTTCTTTAAAATGTTGGTGTCCATATTCCCACAACTTGGAAAAGTTCTAATTCTTTTTAAGTGAAAATTATATTCTCAATTTATTTATTTATTTATTTTAAATGAAATAATTATTTTGGCCTTGCATTTGACATTCGAAATGTTAGATTATAATTTTAGGAGAACTGACTTAATTCATTGCTCATATTATTTTTGTAGAAACTCAGAAAACACATAAAAGTGATTGGCAATAAATTTAACATTGTATTAATAAACTTAAGGATATTTTGAGAAGAATGAAAATACTTTCTATAGAAATCCTAGGAATAATAAAAAAAAAAATTTGAGATCTCACAAATGTGAGCATAGTTATTTTTCTAAGCACATTCTTGGAAATCTGTGGTCTAGATGCCATAGGTATATTAGTTTCTTTTAGGCAAATGCTATAAAGGTTATTGACACCTATTTGATGTGCTCACAAAGATTATAAGCCTCCGAATAACCTGGAAAATAGCACAACTTGAATCCGTATTCTCAAAATACTCCCACCACATAAATCAATTACAATTGTAAGGTGATAACAATCATAAAAACAATAGTAGTGAGAGGAACCATGATGTGATGACTGATGAGCCCCCTGCTATTATTCAAGACTGGTGAAACTACAAAACCCCATTTTGCTTTTGGGTAATACTCTTTTTCTAGGTGAAATTTTCGTTTGAAAAATGCAAATATTTAATTATAGTTTTAGCCTATGTTAAATTATAGTGTAATTAGAAATTAAAACACAAGATTCAAAATTTTTTGACATGTTGTTTCGAGTTGTTTGATTCACAGAATCTTATTCTTTATCATTCCAACTCATCCAATTATTAAATTGAAAAAATATATATTTATATAAATAAATAAATAATAATAAAAAAAAACCCTTCACTTAATGGATAAAGTCGACTTTGTATTCCCATCTCAATCTCACCACCATTCAAAATTCACAGTGGGAACTCACAATGGGAAGAGGTTATGTAAGGAAAAATAAAGAAAGGCAAGTTGAGGAAGTAAGCCAATTTGATTTAATTGAAAGAGAGATGAGAAAATGCTTATGTCAGAAGCATTTTACCAACCAACTAAAGTTTTGACCTTATATCTGAAAATTATGAGCCATTCTCCTACCTTGTTTCAACAGAGCCCATGGATTCCCTTAAAACCATTGGTCACCAACCCTCCTACCCCCCATTTCTACTCATATATAAACCCATTTCCCCTCCTTCCAAACCCACAGCTTAACAGCCTTAACTTAATCCTCTCTCTCTCTCTCTCATACACACACACAACATGGGTCATCTAGTTTCAAAATCCATCTTTTACACCCTTGTTACCACAATACTAATTCTCATTCCATTTAACAAGTTCTTATTCTCCCACCTCTCCACACCTTTTTTCACACCAATCCTTCTCTTAGTTCCTCTCATTGTTTACTACTATTTCCACTCTATTTCTAACCACTCTACCACCCTCCCTCCAGGTCCTCTCTCTATCCCAATCTTTGGAAACTGGCTCCAAGTTGGCAATGACCTAAACCACCGCCTTTTAGCCTCCATGGCTCAAACCTATGGCCCCATATTCCTCCTCAAACTTGGGTCCAAAAACTTAGCTGTTGTGTCCAACCCTGAGCTTGCCAACCAAGTCCTCCACACACAAGGTGTTGAATTTGGTTCACGCCCACGTAATGTTGTCTTTGACATATTCACAGGCAATGGACAAGACATGGTTTTCACAGTCTATGGTGACCATTGGCGCAAAATGAGACGCATCATGACGCTACCGTTTTTCACCAATAAAGTTGTGCACCAATATAGTGATATGTGGGAGGAAGAGATGAATTTGGTTGTACATGACTTGAACAAAAATGAGGAAGTGAGAACCAAGGGAATAGTTTTTAGAAGGAGATTGCAATTGATGCTTTACAATGTTATGTACAGGATGATGTTTGATGCCAAGTTTGAGTCACAAGAGGACCCTTTGTTCATTGAGGCAACAAAGTTTAACTCTGAAAGGAGTCGATTGGCTCAGAGTTTCGAGTACAATTATGGGGATTTTATTCCTTTGCTTAGACCATTTTTAAATGGGTACTTGAACAGGTGCAGAGATTTGCAAAGTAGGCGGCTCGCATTTTTCAACAATTATTTTGTCGAGAAAAGAAGGTAATCACTATCTCCCGAATATATTATATTTTCCTCCTTTGACTTACTCCTTTTTTTTTTTTTTTGAGAAGAAACCTTTGACTTATTCTAAGAACTGTCAATTGAAATTTCAACGGTTTAATTACCGTTCATTGATTAAGATCTGCTAGAGCATTAAAGTAATTTCACTTTGGAGTTCCTAAACTTATATCCACTCATTTTAAAATGAGTGAATTAGATTTTACGTCATCATTAATATTTAGGATATGTTGACTATCACAATTTTGATATTTATTTAAATTATTAATGATGTGGCAAAATCTAATTTATTCATTTCAAAATGAATGGATTAAATTTTAAGAATTATACAATGGAGTTACCCTTATAACTATAAATGATTCTAAATTTCTAATCCATTGTTCATAACTTTGTTAAATTGTTGTATAAAATGCAAAATCTATTTATTTTTATTTTTATTTTTTGTAAATATTACAAATCTAAAGTTAGATTTAGTGTCACAATTTTAAATTTTAAATGACATGACACGTTATACATTTTTACATTTAGAATATAAAATCTTAACAGTGAATTGAATTATCCGTTTTAAAGTTGTAGAAAATTAAACTTATTACATAGTACTTAATAGCTAAAAAATTATCTTTTACTTTTATGTGTATAGGAAAATAATGGCTGCCAATGGAGAGAAGCATAAAATAAGCTGTGCGATTGATCACATAATAGATGCTCAAATGAAAGGAGAAATCAATGCAGAAAATGTGCTATACATAGTCGAGAACATCAATGTTGCAGCAATTGAGACAACATTATGGTCCATGGAATGGGCTATAGCTGAGTTGGTCAACCATCCTCATGTCCAACGCAAGATTCGCGAAGAAATCTCAACCGTCCTAAAGGGCCAAGCAGTCACGGAATCTAACCTCCATGAGCTACCATATTTGCAAGCCACTATAAAAGAGACATTGAGGTTGCACAGCCCAATACCTTTGTTGGTACCCCATATGAACCTTGAAGAAGCAAAACTTGGGGGTTACACCATTCCTAAAGAGTCAAAGGTAGTAGTAAATGCTTGGTGGCTATCAAACAACCCCGAATGGTGGAAAAACCCTGAGGAATTCCGGCCAGAGCGGTTCTTGGAAGAAGAATGTGGCACAGATGCTGTGGCTGGTGGTAAGGTTGATTTTCGATTCTTACCATTTGGCATGGGTAGGAGGAGCTGTCCCGGTATCATTCTTGCACTGCCAATATTAGGCCTTATCATTTCCAAATTAGTGTGTAACTTTGAGATGAGGGTTCCTCTTGGAATGGAGAAGATTGATGTGAGTGAGAAAGGGGGGCAATTCAGCTTGCACATTGCAAACCATTCTACAGTTGCCTTCGAGCCGATTACGGCATGATTTGGCTAGAAGATTGTCAAAGTGAATGGCCAAGAATCAAAGGGCAGTGCTATTTCCATTGATTGTTTTTTTTTTTTTAACTTCCACTATAGTATTATTGTTCATTTTTAGTCCCTCAAAAGATTGGTGATAAAACAGATAAAACAGTAGTTCAAATAAGGGCATGTACTAAGTTGATTCATGAAAACAGTTAAGGGTTATACATTACATACAAACATCTTTCAGTTGATTGATTGAGATTACAACTACTTTTACTTCCACATAATTTAGAATTGCGATGTGCTCCATTGAGAATTATATTATATTTTGTTTTCCTTCTCTGCATGTATGGACCAAATTGATTTTAGGCAAAGACAGAGTGAATGAAAGAGGAGAGGAGAGGAATCGAGGGGATCCAAATCCAATTAGTTTGTAGGATAATTCTGGCCATTCCTCCCTCTTTCAAACTGGAGGGAATTCTGGCCATTCCCCCTACAAGGATAGTATTAAATAAAATGAATGGATAAATTATACTTTCCGTCCCTGAAATTTATTGTAAGTTCGATTTTGATAACTCAAATTTAAAAGGTTCAGATGTAGTCCTTAAAATTTTAAAAATAGAATAATTTCATCCCTCCATATATTTTTTAATTTACATTACAAACAGGATGCTGAAAACCCCCATTTTGGAGAGAGTAAATTGAACAAACTATATATTGAAGGAACCAAAATTGAACTAAATATAGTTAATTAGATAAAATGATTTCTCTTCATGAATTTATTTAAAAATTAGATTCACATACCTTGTATTATTAAAAATTATTTATAATTTGGTATTACTACTAAATCTATACAACATATAATAATGAAAAATTAACAATCAATTTTATGTATAATTGATTATTACGAAGTCTTTCTTTTATCTTTGATTTCATTATAATTTTGGTTAAGAAATATTATAATTTTGTGATGGCTTTAATAATCATGATAACCTTTTTAGGAGAATGAAAAAATTTTAAAAATACCAAAATAAATAAATATAAACAAATTTTTTTCCCGAATTGAACTTGAGCTTTTGATGAATAACTCAGTTTATTTGCAACCTCATCATATTCAAAGAGAAAATAGGGGGCTCATGAGTCATGACTTGGAATCCAGGGCCGAACTAATCTATATCAATCTCCCATAATATTTATCATGAAGCAAAAAGGTAATAATTTCTTTTCAGTGATGGGGTCTAGTCAATGGTTTGAAACTCAGTTATGTCCTGCAATTATCTTAGAGTGATCTATCCCGAAGATTGCTAAACCATATCAAGAACTCCGCTTCAGGTGAGTTTGGTTCAGCTTTTTAAAAGTAGGCTTTTCTAAAAAATGGAGTTTTAAAAAAGTGCATAATGAAAAAGTGCTTTTTGAAATAGCTGAGTGTTTGGCTAGCACTTATAAAAGTGGCGGTTTGAGTGATAAATTACCAAAAAGAACAATGTATATGTAAAGTATTGTGAAAATACTTTCTAATTTTTTTTTTTTGTTTTATAAAACTTTCTAAAAAATTATTTTAAAAAGAACTTTCAAAGTTTTTAAAAAAATTATTTTTTTCTCATCAATATTAGCTAATAATAACCTACCACTTAAAATTTATTGTGAAAGTATTGTGAAATTATTGTGATAATTGATACTGATTTTAATTTGAACATACTATTAAAATTATTTTTTTCTCTTTCTAAAAAATTATTTTTTTCTCACCAATATTAGCTAATAATAACCTACCACTTAAGATTTATTGTAAAAGTATTGTAAAAATATTGTGATAGCATTTCTCAATTTTAATTTCTTATTCTTTATTTTATTTTATTTTATTTTTTCTTTTCATCTGTATTTCCTTATTTTTTTTCCTTATTTTTTTCTCCTCCACACACGTACCCTTACTTTTTTTTTTTTTCTTTTTTTCCTTCTTTCCTCTTTTTCCCCTACCACTGACTCCACGCTCGAACATTCCACACTAAGCCTCTTTTTTCTTTCCTCCTTTCTCCTTTTTCTCTTGCCACACAGAGCCTCCCTACCACTTCCTTCACATATTACTAGCAGTACCTAGCACCCACACTTTAACTTTGCCTTTTGAAACACAATGGACAATTTGGGAAGAAGACGAAGAAGAAAGAAGAAGAAGACGAAGAAGATCGGTCTAGAGGAAGCCGTGACTTTCTAGCTACAGACCAAAATGCACCTCAGAGAAATCTCTCTGTCGAAGCTTGCATGGTTGAATCTCTCTCATCTGATTTTAAGTGTTTTGCTACCATTGAGTTTGTATTTTGATTTTAATTTTGGGTTATGGGTTTTCAGTTGATGGTTTAATTTTAAGTTATTTTTTGTGGATTTTGGGTAGATCATGCTTGATTTTCGTTGTATTTTGAGTTTCTGTTGTTTTAACAAGTTTTGGTGGGGGTGGTTTTATCGAGTGATGGGGGTGGTGGTTGGGTGGTGATGGTTGGACAGTGTTGGGTGGATGGTGGGATCTGCCTTTTGGTGGTGATGCTCCTGCAGGTTCTATGCGTCTGTGTGGGTGTGTTTGTGTTTGTGTGTATCAAAGGAAGAAGACGAGGACATCTTCTGATTTATTAAATGGTAATTTGGTAATTACCCACAAAGTCCAACGGATAGTTGATTAACGCACATGGACTTTTTCCAAAATGCAGCTCAGAGCTTCTTTTCCATCCTGCTTGTTCTCTTCACAAACCCAAAACGCAACTTTTTCCAAAAAGTTGCGTTTTGGTCTCAGCCAAATGGGCTTTGGACATTAACTTTTTTTAAAACGGGCTTTTTGGGCCGGAAAAGTGGAAACAAATGGGTACTTCATCGATCAGCCTGGCAATCTTCTTCGCCCTACATTAAATTTCCCCCAGTCTCTAATATCTTCAAAAGAGACTCCCATGGAAAGGCAGTATTGATTAAAACCAATATGAAAAATCCATCAGTCCCACCGTCTCCAATAAGAACAAGTTATAAGAACTTAGTATTATTATTTTTACGTGTTGAAAATTAAAAAAAAAAAAATCTACGTCAGAAGCAAATCATAAGAAAGTGCTTCATATTGTAGCAATTAACTGCTGAGGGAAAAATAAAATGTACAAAAAAGTAAGTTTTTTCTTTTTTGGTTACACTCTTTCTCGGTTTCTCCTCTTATTGGCTAACTGAGTTTAAAATAAATATAAAAAAAAAAACTTAGCTAAATTGACAATTAACTGGGCCTGCCCAGTGTGGCGTGGAGTTTTAAAGGTGTAAAATTTGCTAATGAACATGGGAAAAAAGTTAAATAAAAAGAAAAAAATAATAATGACAATATCATTTAAGAGATTCTGCATTACCTTCTCAACTATCTTTTACAGAAATCAATTCCCTAGACTGCATGTATACAATGTGGGTTATCAATGGATTGAAAAACCTAAAAATAAATATATAAAAGAAAGTTTTACAAGGAACTTACTGCAAAAAGAACAAAAATGAAAAGAGTAAATTACTTAACTCACCTCATGACACAAGGAGGATACCTCAAATGTGATCTGGCATTTGCTATGGGAGATACATCTTCATTCCCAGATCTGCAGGATGATGATTTACAAATACAGGGAATTTGCAAACATTATACCTCGGCGAAGGCTTTCGCTAGCTGCTGCAAACTTGTTCTCTAAATTGGCTTCACCAACAGCTTGAGCAGCAGTACGCAACTGAAAAAAAGAAAAAAAAGAGGGAATTGGAAATTCAGGGGAAAAAAAAGAGTTCTAGAGTGGCAAATTTTCATCTATCAAGAATTAACATTCCAGCTCCATAGTATATAGATTCAAACAAAAGAACTGCTTGGGAAAATAGCATGCGCGCGCACACACACACGCACATATATTGCTTGTTCAACAGAGAACTGTCCCCAAGGAAAGTAATATCTGCATGTTTTGTGAGATTTGAATGGAAGCACCTGTTGAAACAAGCCATTGTGGCTCATCCATTTTTATGGTTTTCAAGAGAGCCACCAACTAGCCATTTAAAATATCACATTAACCCAAACAAACATGATCCAGGAACACAGCCATGGAGGTCACTAGACAATGACATAGAGTGTCCAACACCAGCTACTCCCAATAAATGTAAGAAGCGAAAAGCTATCCATACATGTATACCCTTCTTGTTACTATAATCTATCATAATATTCTAATCTTTCCTCTCATATATCACCATAGTTTTTGTATGTTACACAATTATGGTATAGTGTGATACCAGCTACCCTCATTGCAGCACCACCACACCATCACCAAGATTCATTTGCATTCACTGCCATTAGCACCATTCTCATAGTCATAACAAGCATTACCACTGCAAAACTAGTGTCTCACAACAAACATCTTGTATCATATTGCCAAATTCAATGAAATCATCAGCAGCAGCACCAATGTCACCGCCATAACAACATTACCCCCATAACTGACACTATTACTACTATAAGTGTTGGGGAGACAACACCTTAGAGAAACTTCAACTGAGGAGTTAATGTAACATATAGGTACATCACTTGACCCAAAAGTTTAAACCAATTGGTGTGGCCCAATCATGTTGATTATAATGTATTAACCACTCACTCTTGTCATTATTATTCAATGTGAGCCTTCACTACTTCAATAACACTACTTTTTTTAATATAAATAATGTAAAATTTATTCAAATCATAAAAAAGAATCACCCAATATACTCGACATATACAGCTGGGATCATAAGTTCATAACAATCAAGTACGTAAGTTACAAACATCCATCAAATCATAGATTGAAAATATGGAATGGCTTCCAACAAAGCACATCCAATCAGTCAGCATTCTAAAGAAGAAAAATCTAAGATCAGCTATTGCCCTTTCTGAATCCTCAAAGCACCGGTTGTTTCTCTCCCACCAAATGCACCACATCAAGCAATGAGGGACAGCCATCCAAATAACACCATTGCAATGACGACTAAACTTACACAAATATTTCAACAGGTACCGTATCACTTACAGCCTAATCTTTAAAATTACAATCACTAATTACACCAATCAATTATATCTAAAATCCCCAACCCCCCCAACCCCTTTCCACAAAAGAAAAGGGGTTCATCCAAATAAAGAAAATGATAGGATTTCCATACCTTTCATCTTTAATCCACTTATTTCTAAAATTCATTCCTCATGAGTTTTGCTATTTAAAAAAGTACTTGATTTCAATTGTCCAGTTCATAATTCAGGTAAAAGTTGAGTCCTAAATTCTCAGGTTTATCAAGTAGCATCTAAACAATATCTTTAACATATTACCATCAAATGTTGGCTATTAAGAGATACATAGCCAAAAAAAAAAAAAAAAACATAAATCCCATTTATGTGTACCCAATGTTTAAAAAAAATAGGTCATTGAGAGAACCAAAAAGGTGGTGGTTCAAGAAATAGAGGTCTTTAGTTTGGGTCAACTGAAGTTGAACCATATCATCATACATATATTCTTTTTGGAAAAATACATTTCAGATAAATATGGATTTGTTGTGTAAATGTACAATTTAAAGCAATAGAACTAACATAAAGAAAAATCTTTGGCCTGATAAGGGATGTTGATAAATGTCCTAGGTCTGAATCAAGTTGTTACATATGTAGTAGACATACGACAACACCCCCACACAAAAACTCCCCTCCTTTCTCTCTAAGTAAACAGAACCCACACACCTGCACAAGATTGAACCCATGAATTCACCTTCCATCCTTATTTACACTGAAAGGAAATGCAATCTAACATCTCTCATATTTTTCTTTCTCACTTGTATATATCAATATTTATGGTACTAAAATGTAATATTACTGATTGATGAAAGACTAAACTCAAAACTGAAAATCAAATAACATCATACTAGTTGATGCAAGACCCAAGCTCTACTGAAAATTGAAGATCATATGAGAAGAGAATCAAAGCAACCACCACTTCCTCTTTTTTTCTTTTTTTAGAGATAATTACAATATGCTGCTAATCCCACAGCTCGAACCCTTTTCTCTTTTTCTCCTTAGACCCCCAAACACTTAGTGCATGGGAAGGTTCCAATTCAGCTATAAGGCCCTTGGCAACCAGCACTTCCTATTTATACTGCCACAATTCACAATATAATAGAATGAGATATCCAGAAATTTGATCAATTTACCTGATTCAAAAACTCATCAAGCCTTCTAGCACTTCTAATAATACTACCCTCAAAAATATCAGTCATTTGTATAACCTCTTCAAAATTTGCTCCCTGAAAGAATGAGCACAAGCAGAATTATAAGCAGAATGGCTCATTACTTAACAAACAATAGGAGAGAGTGCGGAGAGAAAAAGAAGGGAGGGGTTTGATGAAGTACAAAACTAAAACGATGCAACAATAAAATTGAACAGAAAAATAAGGAAAAGATAACCTAGGAGTTGGCACCAAGTGACATCACTAGCAGGAAGGATGCAATACAACATAATGCAATCAAATTGTTGGCCAAAAATATGAAACCTCTGTTCACAGCAGTGCTGAAGTTTAGAATTTTCATAATTCATGAGTCCAACTTTTTTGTTTCCTGAACATTCATGGGTCCAACTCACAGGAGTTTTGTGGTCTATATATGTTTTATCTTATAATAATGTGTGCTTTAGATTAGTTTATTTCAAGGGTCAAGGTTAATTGTTGCAATGGTTTTTGAGAAGCTTATATAAGCTTTGTATTGGGACATTTTATTTTTTTATCATTAGCATAATCTAAATTTTGATGGCCAGGTTTGAGTTTCTCCCAAAGCCTTGGAACTTGGAAGGTGTGATTCTTTCTTTCACTAGGAAGGAGTAATTACTAGGAACCTACTCGCGTAACGCTAGTTATTTAATGTTTTTCATAGTACAGCTGAAATTGTGAGCCCTTAATTCCCAATCAATTTCTCCAATTCCCAAATCAGCTACAAACCCTAACACTAATTTCCTAAAACATAATCCTCCATTGACATCCTGTGTCAAAAGGTATGATTGATACATTAGTACACGTGCTGTGTGCTTTGGCTTTTGTAATTTTTTTTTTTTCTATCAATAAAGCTTATTACTTATCAAAAATGATTGACGCATCAGTAATAGACTAACCTTTGACCAACAGTAAATCACATCCATCAAGTATGGCCTTACTGTGGATTCCACATACTCATCCACATTTACATCCAGTTTGCATTCATGTTGAATCTGCAACATAGAAATACGTTTATAACTGTTCATTCAGCAAATTGCATACATGAACCAGAAATCAAGCTACAATGCTAATTGATAAAACACCTCCGCTATTCTTCTTGCACTTTCTTGGAGTTGTTGTAATGGTCTCCCAAGCTCCGTTCGCAATTGTATCTGTTCACTTGATTTATCTCCTGGTATAAAACAACTTGAAAGGGCAGCAATTTGGTGATGATCAAGATCATTGAATGTACCTGATCAAAAAGATACAATCAGAATTCACATTCATATTTATGCTAAATAATTTGATAATCAATAGAGGGAAGCAGTGGCAACTGTGGATTAAGTAGGTGTATGAACTATTGAAGATTACTAGCAATTGTATTTTTATTTAGGTCCTCATAGTATTACTTTTAAAAAAAAAAATTTATAGGTAATTAAATTAATCCTCATAGTTTATTACTGTATAAGGTTAATACTATTTTATTTCCTAGAAGCATGGTTATTTTTTGTACTTCAATAATGGTCAGGGGTTCCGATGTTAGTTAGAATTAGGCTTTAGTACTCCTATATAAGCAAAGTATTGTACACTTGTGAAGGGGGATTATTCTGATGAATAAAATTTCAATTGAAATTATCTCCATGATCTGGTGCCGACTCCAACTAACCCTAGGTGTTGACTTCTCTAGTGGTTTTCCTTTGTTTGGTGTTGACTCCTAGGTTTTCTATCTTTATTTTCCTATTCTTTAATTTTGTTGTCAAATTGTTCCAGTTCATTCAACATCAAATTTGGTACCAGAGAAAATTTCGGTTTGTTTGAAGCACTGCTGCAAGACAAATCAGATCAATTTTACAACAAAATAAAATAACAGAAAAATAAAGATTGAGAATCTAGTAGTTAACACCTAGGGTTGGTTAAAGTCAGCATCAGACTATGGAGACAATTTCAATAGAAAGTTTAATTAATATAATAATCCCCGTCATAGGAGTTCAAAACTTTATGTACATAGGAGTACTTAAGCCTAATTCTAACTCACATAGGAAACCCTAATTATTATTGAATTACAAAATTAACCATCTAGGAAATAAAATACTAATAACCTAATATAGTAATAAACTACTGGGACCTAAAATAAAAAAAAAATGTGTCCAATAAAAAATAACAATTGACTCTAAAAATAAATAAAACTAAATTAAAATAAAGATCTCTTTTAGCCTCCTGCATTATCTAGATCCTGCTCACTTGCCTCATGTGGGCATAATTCTTCACAAACAGATTTGTGAAGTCCACCTTGTAAAAATATAATGTTTGTACATAAGTAGTTGTTGTATATAAAAGAACATATATTTCTTAATTCTTCAGAGCTGGATAAGAACAGACATGGAAAATTCCCATAGATTGGGGTCAGCCTTCTTATAAGCCCTAATGTGGCCAAATAGCCTTGATCATAAGACATGTTCCTAATCAAATTTGGCCGGCCAATTCCTACCTAACCAGCCTAATATTGCGCATAAAATAATTATAAGATTATTTTTTGATAATTAGATAGTTCAGGAAGAGAGGATTTGAGAAATAATTATAAGATTTTTTTTTTTTTTTTTATAGGTAGAAAATAATTATAAGATTTTGAAGACCGCAAGAGGAACAGTTCATGTAAAGTCACCATTAAACATCAGTTCAGTGACAAGGAGCTCATCGCCTGTGTCTATCAAGCAGGCTGCCCGACCCTTCAACTGGACAACACCATCAGCATCAATATGACCAAGCTTTTTCAAGACCCGTGACCGGTTCTTAAGTTCATCACGGAATTTTTTAAGCTGCAAAAATTGATGAGAATTCAAAATTAAACAACAAAACATATGGAAAAGAGAAGATTACCAAAGGGGGCATGTTAGATAACATCATTTAACATTAGAATCTGACTATTAATATGGAAGTCTGCATGGTCTTCCATACACTTTTGTAACATGAGTGTATTCCCCACATATTAAGGAGAAGAGTGAAATAAATAAGATACCACAACCAGACTCTGCAAGTTCATTCCATAGGATCTATGCTGATTTTAACGGTTAAAACCAGCGAAATAATTTCTTTTCATGAAGGCAGAAAGAGAAACCAGGAGTGGGGGTTGGGGGATAACAAAATTTACAATCTAGTACACGCTCAATGTGGTTGACCTTCATCCGGTATTGAGTTCATAACCCAAGCTAAATGATTCAAATAGGAGTCATATCCAGTTAAGAAAGGAGCAGCCAACAAAAGCAAACCTGGGAATCACGCATTTTCGACTTAAGTTGTTGAATTTCATGGTTCACCTCAGCTTTCCTTTGAAAAGATCTCATCTGATGCACGTCTTGAGACTGGATTTACAAAATGAAATGGTTATGAAAACTCATTATAGCAAAGAACAATGTGAGCAACACACTATCTTCAAAAACTTCACAAAACGATAGAATAGCAGTGTTCATTCTAAAAACTAGGATAAACCTTGTGAAGTGGATGAGCATATAACTTCCGTTCAAGTTCCTCGATTTGGTTCACCAACTCAACAATTTCTGAATCTTCAATGCCCATATCCTGCATTTCATTATTAGAGTAAAAAAAAAAAAACACCAGTCTAATTTTATCCAATATCCAACATTCTATCACACAACGAAAATGAAGCCTTCCAAATACCCATTGGTAAGTAGTCATACCACCTCAAGGACAGGTCATGTAGGAACCATGGTCATGAAGGGATACATGAAATCCCTGATTCCCATGCCTGCATGTACCAAATGATGTCTTATTTTTTAGCCTTATTTATGTTTATTTTTTGGGGGAGAGAAGGGGGTTTTAGGAGGGGGGGCGGGTGGTGGAGAGGAGAAAGAGAACAAGAGGAAGAAGAAAAAACAGTAAGTGGCAACAAGCACATCATAATATCTGAATACGGCTAATAGCTACCTTTACTGGAACCATGGTCATGAATGAATACATGACATCCCTGATTCCCATGCCTGTATGTACCAAAACATGTCTTATTTTTACTTTTGGCTTTTAGGGTTTTTTTTTTTGGGGGGGGGGGGGGGGGGGGGGGGGTGAGAACAAGAAGAAGAAAAGGAAAAACAGCAACAAATTAGTGACAACAACAGGCACATCATATTATCAGAATGCAGCTAAAGTAGTTACCTTTACAGGATTAAGCTTTGGAAGGCCTTGTGGAAAGCGAGTGTTCAGCTCCTGTAAAGCAAGCAATATACTTTGCCTGGCTTCCAGTGGCCGGAGATCAGAAGGTATAGATATCATCAGTTTGCTTAGAGCAGCAATTAGGGGCAACTGAACAGGGACCTAAAGTAGACAGAAATTAAAAAAAAAAATTAAACTCCAAACATTTCACATACTTAGCATGAATAGTTCTCTGAACCACAACTAAAAATTGTAGTAGTAGTAGTAATAATACTGCTGTCAAATATGTCTCAACTCACCACATGCATTTCACCCTTTTCTCCAGGGCGGGGCGGGCATGGTTTTGGCCGTGAACTATTCTCACTTGAACCAGGAGAGCAATGAAGTAAAGTATCAACTATATAACCACCCCCACGTGAAGGCAATGAACCTACCCCTGTGGATGGCCTTTTAACAACATTGACCACAACTCCCCAACCCCAATCTGTTCCACCTTCCCTTATCTTGACCTACAATCAAAAAAGTGCTTCCAAGTGAAACAAGAAGCATATATGTACCATGCACCATCGTAACATGAAGCCAAACATATGCCCTAAACTAGCATATACTGAAAAACAGTAAGAATTAAATGAAAGAAGAAGATTACAAGCAAAGCTACATAAAGAAAACATGAAGCCAAGCATATGCCCTAAACTAAAAAACCCAAATGAAGAAAAAAATTAAAAATTAAAAAATCAGAAAAGAGGACAACAATATTCTATAATATCACATACCAGTCGACCAGGACGAAGATTGTAGAGGACCCTTTCAGGCCTAGTTATTTCTCCCATCAACTTCTTCTCAAGTTGGGCTATATCCAGTTTTAGCTTATGATAATCAGCAACTTCAGCCTACAGAAAAAACAAAAAGATATGAATAAACACAACAAAAATTAAAAAATGATTTTGTGGACTGTCCAAGGACCAAATGAAAAATGTTACCTCTCCAGAAGCATCAAGCATGGTAGCTTCCTGCTCCAGCTTGGAAACCTTGTTCCCTATATCAGGTAAGGCCTATGCAGAAGGAAAAACTGGTGAGTGACCAATCATCACGCAACATGTAAAGATTAAAATAAAAGGATTAAAGGAAGGGTTCAGAAAAAACCTTTTCATACTGAAATTGATGAAATGAATTCTTTATTACATGTTCAGCAGTAAACTGGCCTTCGGCACGACTCATTAAGTTCAAAATTGAGTAGTAGCTCAGCCTGAAAGTACTAACTAATGGAGCAGGTTTACCCAAAACCATGTCCTTGAGAGCATTCATCTCCATCTGTTAAAGATAAATAAATAATCCTCACTTGTTTTTGAAAATCCAACAAGAGATCTAATGACCACGGAATCAGGCACAACATGACACGGGACATGGCAATATAGCAATTCTTGAAAAATTAGGACATGATATGGTGGGGATATGACAATTAATTAATTAATATATATATC
Organism: Quercus ilex subsp. ballota; assembly: GCA_032727855.1. Taxonomy (NCBI): domain Eukaryota; kingdom Viridiplantae; phylum Streptophyta; class Magnoliopsida; order Fagales; family Fagaceae; genus Quercus; species Quercus ilex. The sequence goes on from CM064918.1 coordinate 9,823,842, forward strand.
TTTAGTTAACCCATGCCATACTCCCAGGAAAAGCTTGAATGACCTTCAACAAAAGGGATCTAAAATCAAAGGATTATTTTTAAATAAAAAAATATTTTATTCTCCCAACCCAATGAGCAAATGCTTGCAAGAGTGCCCCCAGCATGTCCAACATAGACACTTGGGGGTTTTGAAGTGTCCATGCTCCTTATGAAAAGCTAACTAGAAGCCATATATGATATAATCATTATTGAGGCTTGACATGAAAGACCAATATTTCTTTTACAATATTGAGGTTGAAATACCAATGTTTCTTTGAAATACAAATTAATGTCGAAATAAAGCAAAAATATCCCACAAGGTCAACATCAAATAAAAACTTCATGTTGAAAAGGTTTTCTAAGGGTTTGATGAAAGAAAAGTTATAGAAAGTCTCTATGATGATGAGAATACACAAACAGAAAATCATGTAATGCAAAGAGAGAAAACTAGCCATAGAATCACCTGCTCATCAATCATAATAATACAGATACCACGCTCATCTTTGCCACGACGCCCAGCCCGTCCACTCATCTAAAATATCATTAAAAAATTTTATATGAGTGCATGTACAAAGTTGTCTTGCCGGATGCTAAAAAATAAAAAAGCAATGAAATCTTTGGTCACCTGTATATATTCACCAGATCCAATTAAACGATGACTATCACCATCCCACTTTTTGACAGCTGTGAAAACAACAGTTTTTGCGGGCATGTTTAAACCCATGGCAAACTGTCACAATGATAAGTTATTGCAAATCTTATTAATCATTATTTTATCCAGAGACTAAGGCAACAATAAAAGAAGAATTTTGATACAAAGAAAGGGGGGGTTTTTTTGAGGGGGCGGGGGGGGGGGGGGGGGTGTGTAGAGATAATCTTACTGTTTCTGTGGCAAAAAGGGCCTTTACAAGGCCTTCCTGAAAAAGAATCTCAACCAATTCCTTGATAACAGGAAGAAGGCCAGAATGATGAACAGCAATACCTCGCTGAAGTAGTGGCAACATTAACTCAATGGCAGGTAAATTTCTGTCCTCCTCATTCAAGCATTGTATTGCATTTCGAAAAACCTCTTCCACGGTATCCTTCTCCTCTTGGCTATTAAAATCAAGCTTGGACATGGACATTGCATGTTGTTCACATTCTCTTCTACTGAAGCTGAAGATGATTACTGGCTGGAATTTTCGTTCCATAATCATCTGAAAAAAAAAAACACACAACAACAACAACTCAAGCAATAAGTATGCTGTGCAAGATTTTATGCTATATAAAAGCAGCAAAGAAACCTAAGATTTTAATAACTAACAATATATAGTCAGTGTGGAGATCTGCCTGCCTAACATAAAAAATTCTAGTCCACTAAGAGTCCGTTTGGGAACAGTTTATTTAGCTGAAGCTGAAAATGTTTTACTGAAAGTACTGTAAATAAAGCTAAAAAGTAGTTGAAATAATACAGTGGAACCGATGAATAGTATCAAAAAGTGCAATGGGACCCATGAATAGTAGCAAAAATAAGCTAAATAGTAAAAAAAGCTAGCTTTTTAAGCCAATGCCAAACACAACCTAAGTATAAGTCTCCATCATAAAACAAACTTTTGTTGATAAATAGCAAGCAATACAATCTCCATCTAATATCAAACAATGAGAAGAGGTTGAAATCTAGCTATGAGATCCTAATTAACTCCTGAACTGCTGCAAGGGCAAGCACATTTCTAAGAGTACAATGTAGCAAAACAAAAAAAAATTATTCAAGCTTCTAATTATTGACTTCTCCCATATCCTCATAATATCAGCACAGAAAGCAAATATGTTGATACATCATATGCGTGGAGGGCACTTGCCATCATTCCAAGGTCCAGCCTTTTTAATTCAATGCATGGGCATAAAAAAATATGAAAGTCTTAATTAATCTTGAATTGTAATGTAATTGATAAAAATATGAAGCCAATTGATGCAATCAAGAAAAAAAAAAAAACGGTAACAAAAGAATGGATCAAATTACCAAGATTTAGACCACCCAGCTCAGACAGGATTAAATTATTATTTTTTAAAAACAAAAATAAAAAAGGAGAGGAGAAGAACCATCAGCATAAATTAAACAATAATTCAAGCTGCTAATAACATTGCAATAAAATGTAGCACCTAAAATTGGAGATCTCACCTTCACAATTTTGGATATGTCAGAACCACCAGAAGCATTCCCACCTTTTGCAATTCTCCCACTTGCTCTTCCATTAACACTCTTGTTAATATCACCTAGCTTCTGCTTCGAGAAAGTATCCTGCAACTTCAGAAAATTGTCCTCCCTGAACTGTTCATTCTCATCAACCACAAGATACAATCCATTCCCACCCACGGGAAAAACATAATGCTGCAGAGGAGTTGGTCGGAAATCTGTGTAGACCACATGACATGGCTGTTTGTGAATATTACATATCCACTCAGCAAACTCAGTGGCATTCGACATTGTCGCTGAAAGAAATACCATTTTAATAGCTGGTGGCAAAAATATAATGCTCTCTTCCCAAACAACCCCTCTTTCACGATCCTTCATATAATGAATTTCATCAAAGATGACCCAAGCAACTTCCTTCAAAAGCTCTGAACCCCTATAAAGCATTCCCCTCAAAATCTCAGTTGTCATGACCAAACAACTAGCATTAGGTGACAGAGTAACATCACCTGTCATCAATCCCACATCTTTAAACTCCTGACTAAGCTCTCTGTACTTCTGATTGCTCAAAGCTTTCAATGGCGAAGTATAAAGAACCCTCTGCTTCTCTCTAAAAGCCATTGCAATAGCATACTCAGCAACTGCAGTTTTACCTGCCGAAGTATGTGCTGACACCAAAACCGACTCATTCCGTTCTAAGCATGCCACAGATACTCGCTGAAATGGGTCAAGCGTAAATGGGTATGTCTTTGCCATCTTGCCATTATACATTGGATTAGAGAGGGTTCCATGAATAGATTCAACCTTGGTTGAAGTATACCCACTTGGTACTGCAACCTCATGGATGCATGTGCGTGTCAGATTGGATTGATTTCGAAGGGATTCTTGATTGGGGGTTCTGGTCACCTCTAAATCATCAGGTTCGCTTTTTCCAGTTGGGGTAGATTTTTGAATTGGAGTTACAAGAAGCTCTGAATCTTCAGGTTCTCTTTGTCTTTTTGGAGTAGATCCTTGACTAGGGGTTTCGGTGACCGTAGATTGTTCAGTTTCAGGTTCTTTTCGTTTTCCAAGCGTCGGAGATTCTTCCATTGCTAAAAATTAGACCTACTTTGGTTCTCAACTTCACTTCAATATGGCCTAAGTTCAATCAACCAAAACCCTCAAATTATATACTAAGGCTAGTTTCTGTGCACAAATTAGAAAATAACATATAAAGGTTCAGATAAAAACAGAAAACTTTCATTCTTTAGAGACTTCTAGACTTGAAAACTCTCATATAAAAAACCAAAAACTTCCTTAAGTGATGCTAGGGATGAAATTTTTTTTACTACATAAGACTTACAAACTGATGTGTCCACCAACCACAAAAATATCATTCAAACATTCATTGTTGAAGTCCACGCAATCACATTCATTGTCAAATCAGTTCATAAACATTTTGTAGTAACTTTAACAATTTCCAACTTCTTTTAGGCAACAAGTAATGCTACGGACACAACAATTTTCACAACAGATGTGTTGACTGTTGACAAGTTTTTACTTGTTATCATCTGGCCCACCACTAACATTATTTTTTTACCTATCAATAACAACTTGCCAGCCCAAGAGTTGTGAAAATTTTTGTCTCTAGACTTAATGTTAGGCAACACAAACAATATTTAGGGATTAGTATCTAGGATTATAAAAAATAATAATAAAAATCCATTCAAGCCCTAACTTTCAGGTCCAACAGTGTGTGTGTTTCCTTAGAAATGTTTCAAAAAATCAAATTTTCTTTTACTTACATTCCGGTTGTCTCAGCAACCAAGCACCCTAGTCTGAATTCTACTTCAAAAATCAAAAGCAAAAAAATAAAATATTAATTTTCTGACATTCAATGCTTTCTGCAAAAAAAACCTTCCTTTGTTTTTGTTTTGGTTTTCTGATAAGTAAGTATTAACTTAATGAAAAAAATAGGAAGGAACTAGCTTTTTCTAGCGTTTTCTCAGTAACCAAACACTGCTCTAAGTTCAAACCCACTTCAGTTATTATTCATAAGCAAAATTAACACATTGAGATAAGAGAAAAACAGAGAGAGGAATTAGGGTTTTCGCGTACCTTTGTTCAATGACGAAGCGAAATAGTTAAGGCTAGCCGTTCTTTCTGGGCAAATCATGAGAGGCTGAAAGACCAAATTGAAATTAGGGATTTAATTTCAAAGTCTATAATTTTTTGGGCCGAGGCCCATTAAATGTATAAATAGTACAATCCTGGATTTTGGGCTGTTGGGCTGGACCTAAATTCAGCAAATTAACACTAAGAACTAATAGGGCAAAGTTTGAAATAATAAAGAATAACCATAGTCTGAGTAGATATTATAAGTTTGAAATATTATCCTAAAATCAAATGATCAAGGTGGTGTTTGCATTTCCCAAAAAGCAACTTGAAGATTCATTGGTTGCATAGACAGTGGCCTAAGATATATAAGAAATACAATGTCAATTTTTTATATATTTTCTTATACATAATTATAGTTTTTAGTATTGAATAAATTGAATCTTACCGAAGCAGAATTGCCAAAGTCAGTGGTAGAAACATTCCCATAAGTAAGAGTCATCTCCATTGACTTCAAAATCTCATGCAATTGTTTCAAATGTCCCCATTTTGGTTGATTTTAGCCGTTTGATAAGAGATTTCTAGTATTGCTATTTAAGTATTGTGGAAATACATGTCGGTTAAAAAGTATTGTGGAAATACGTGTTGTTGTGTTTAAACACTAAAAATTGTTGTTTTAACAACAGTACCAAACACCCTACAAATGTTAATAAAAAAAAAATGGATGATCAAATGGCTCTTCTTTAGCCTAGCTAAGGGGTCACTACTCACACAAATGTCCATTTGATAGGGATGATGAAAAATATGAGAATAAGAAAAAGACAATTTTGGTCACAGTCAATTTAGCCTATGTTACTTTTAACTTGTAGTAATTTAATCACTAAAGTTAACTCACTAACAGAAATTGATTGTAAATTAACAACAAGTTGAAAATATTAGAGACTAAATTTACTGTAACCAAAATGTAGGGGCCAAATTGATATTATCCCAAAAAATAATAATCATTTTATTATTATTATCATTAATTTTTTTTCATATTATTTGAAGATTTATGCAAATTAATAATTTATTACACGAGCATAATATATACCATGTTCATTGGATGTACTAACAGAAAACACCAAAGACGGTGGAATCTTTAAATACAAGAAATTCATATCAGGATGTGCCCAACACATCAGAAATTTATGTTCAAGGATTGCCAAGTGAGTGCCTCACAAGACCCTTTTGAAAGAATATGATACTTATCTCAATTACAATAGTGACAACTACCAACAAAATTATAGTACCGTAACAGGAGATATATTGTAATAGCGGTTGAAGTCTATGGTCTATAAAAGGCATGTAATTTGAAGAAGAGAGGCATATATATTACATAGTATTGTAGGATTTTTGAGAATGATAATATTTCAAACATCTCTTGTAATTTTACATGGTATCAGAGCTCTACTGACTAATGTTGGTGTGTTCCTTTCAATTTTTTTCCCATCCTTATTATTTTCACTTCTCTTTGTCCCTGCAATGGCGTCTAATAGCTCCATGTCCACCATTTCTACAATAACTTCTTCCTCTACCTCACCCATCGTGAACCTCCATCATGTAATCACTATCAAATTTACCAGAGATAATTTTCTAATTGGGAAGCTCAATAAGGTTTCTTACATCCGTGGTCAATATCTATTGGGCTATGTCAATGAGACTAAAACGGGGCCACCACCGATGATCACCGAGTGTTCTTGATCCTTCGATGAGGCTTCTCAGGTTGTTAGAAGATTTTAATGAAGAACTTGTGGTAGGATTTTGGCTTTGATATCAAATGACGTAGGATAATTTGGGAAATTTGTCTACTTGTACTCGTGGCAATAGCAGTAAGTTTAGATTTAGGAAGATTTGTGGATTTTAGATTTATAACTTTTTTTTAGAGAGTTTCAACCTATAACATCCACTCCTAATAAGGCCAGACTCTTTATCATTAGACCAAGACACCAATTGGTTTTTTATGTAGGCAGGAATTGAACCTTAAATCTCTTATTCAACTATCAAAGATTTTACCAGTTGAGTTAACTGAAACCCACTAAATTAAGAACATTTTAGGAAGAAGGGTTAGGGTTCAAAACAGAAAATATTTTTATTATTGGTTAAAAAGAGAATATAAAGAAATGGAAATATTTTTTTTTTCAAATATGCAAACAATGCTATGAACAATACCTGTAAGAAAGAAAAGAAGAAAGAAAGGGGAAAAAAGTGGAGAAAAAGAACAAAAAGACCAACATGCCCCAATATTTTGAGAAGTGAAGAGATAGAAAAATTGGAGGATAAAAATGGAGAATGGATGGAAAAATGGGAGGATAAAAAATATTTTAATTTCTCTCATTTGTATTTGATTGGGAGTGAAAAAGTAGAGAGATGTGAAAACTGAGTTTGTACAAATTTACTCATATGTTCTTGTTAAAAAATGATATCCAATTAAAATAAAAAAGTAGCAAACAATAAATAAATAAATAAAGTGACCACCCAAATTTATCAAAAAAGAAAACCAATGCCAAAAAAAAAAAAAAAAAAAAAAAAATTCACTTCTTGTTAAACCAAAAAAGAAAAAAAAAGAAAAAGAAAAAAGAAAAAAGGCAACACACCCACAGCCCCAAGAAAGCAAAAGCACCTAAAAAAAAAAAGAAAAAAAAAAAAAAGAAAAAGAAAAAGACAACGTAGATGTAAAAGGAGGAGGAGAGGGTAATTCAGCTATTGATTAAAATTATTCGCCTCCTATCTATTTTCTCCCTAAAATGGGGAGATGACATTTTGTGAGACATAGGAGGAAACACCTGGGCCTCATTAATTTTTCATCCTTCCATTCTCTCCAACCAAACACTCATAAAATTAGTTTCTCTCCACTTTTCTCTATTTTCTATAATTCTTATTTCACCTCCAACCAAACGGACCCTAAGGTTATGTTGTTTTATTTATGTTAGACACAATGGTACTGCCTGCTCATAAGCTAGCAAAAAAAGTTAGAAGTTTAGTTGAACCACAATATTGGTTGGAGGACATCCCTGATAATGTGGTTCTTTTGTAATTCAGTACAGAGTCATCTGTTGATTAATAAAATTTCGATCTTGATTCTCAAAAAAAAAAAAAAAAAAAAAAAAAAACTCTTCCACATTATTTTTTTTTATCTACTTCATCCCCTTTCAATATATTAAGCATTTCATAAAAAAAGAAAAGAAAAAGAATGCATTAAGCACAAATATATGTATTAGTAGTATTAGGCCTCCTAGTTTGACTAATAAACTAAAACCTAATAAAAAACTTGACTTGGATCCAAAGATAATGAAACCTAATATATTTAAGATATCCTTGTAAATTCTATATTCAATTTTTTTTTTTTTGGTTGAGAATAATTTCTATATTCAATTAAACTATAAAAATAATCTTAATTTGCAAGAATCAAATAAATTACAGATTTTCCCCTGACTAGGAAATTGTCCATAACTATTATTATAAAAAAATCAAATAAAAAACTTATTTTAATCTTAAAAGACTCATACTTAACCTTTAAAATCATACAACTTTTACTTCAATTGAACTTTGCACTTGGACCCCATCAGATAAAATCTTGAATAAACAAATTTGCGAAATTATAATAAATGGATTATCCATGGCAGCCTCAATACTTTTGCCTCAAATCTACTAGTTGCATCATAAATGATCCTAAAGTCATACTTTGGGAAAAGACCCCACCATTAAGCTTGATAATCCAATAGCATTTGCCTTATAGTAAACACTTACCCACCCAAGCCACAAAAGACTCCCAATTTGATTCATAATGAAACACAGCAGCTACATTCCAATCAGAAATCTTTTTCAAGCTAAAGCCATCTTCTTTCTTAGGTAAACAAACTTAGTACCATGCGGTGTGCAAAGGACCTGAGGTATCCGATAAATGCCACCTACATGTATGCTAGTTAAACCAATCAAATCATACGTAATGGGCAATTGTAACTCGTGTTTTAAAATCAGGATTTCGAAAGAGTGTGTATAGAGTGTGTGCATCAGTGAGCGTGTAACAAAATTTAACCAAATCAAAATTACCCAAATTAAAGAGGAAAAAAAAAAAAAAGAACTAGATTCCTTAAGAGGAAAAAAAAAAGAACTAGATTCCTTTCTTTGTAATGGGCTTCTTTTTTCTCTGTTGGGTTGGCTGTACATTGTGGCAGATTAGTTTAACAGTAGTGTCCTCTTCTTCGTACACTTTCTAAATCTAAACATTAACAACAAAGCAAGAATCAAAAAAAGAAAAAAAGAAAAACGCAACCTCTGAGCAACCATGGATGTTGCATCTTTCAGCAGGGATGCACTAGAGTGCTTTTGTCGTCCAGTTCTGCAAGAGATTGATTACCTCCTTCACTACACCAAAAACATAAACGAATTCAAAGATCAAGCACAAAGACTGAACGCTGTTGTGTCGGACGTCAAATATGCAGTTGAGCAGGCAGAAAGAAATAGAGAAGGAATCAAAAATGAAGTCCAAGTCTGGTTACAAAGAGCCGATAAAAAAGCCACTGAGGCTCAAAATCTTCTGGACAATGAAGTACAAGCGAACCGGAACCACAGATGCGCATGTGCTTGCTGTTCTCCAGATTGGCTTTCACGCCACAAGTTGAGCAAGCAAGCAGTGAGTATTGGTAAAGAGATGGGTGTTATTTGTGAAGAAAAGAAGAGTTTTGATGAGATTGTTTCTCTGCCTGCAATTCCGGAACCTACAGCACCAGCACCAGCCGGTCATTTCATGTCGTTTGAATCCACCAAAAATGCTATGGAAGACATCTTGAAAGCTCTGAAAGATGACAACAACAACACCAACATCATCGGGGTTCATGGAATGGGCGGTGTGGGCAAGACCACAATGGTAAAACAAGTTGCGGAAAAGGTCATGACTGAAGGTCACTTCCATCATGTGGTGATGGCCACTGTGTCGCAGACTGTGAATCTCAAAAAAATTCAGAGTTCCATTGCGGACGGTCTAGAACTCCTTTTGAAAAAGAAGAGCGACGAAGGGAGAGCAAAAGAACTGAGGGAAAAGATAATGGCAGATAAAAGAATCCTTGTAATTTTGGATGATGTCTGGGAATGGATTGATCTATCCAGCATTGGAATCCCAATTGGCAGTGACCTTGAGGCTTGCAAATCGAAGATCTTACTGACTACAAGACGAGAACATGTTTGCAATTCGATGGGATGCAAAGAAAATAGGATCCATCTCAATATCTTATCCCCGGAGGATTCTTGGGATCTATTCATAAAGACAGCAGGCAGAGTTTTTGACTCCACTGAATTTGAAGCTGTAGCTCGCGAGGTTGCAGGGGAATGTCAGGGCCTTCCCTTGGCACTAGTAACAGTGGCGAGGGCGCTGGGTGACAAAGATGAAGAAGAATGGAAAAAGGCAGAGAGGCGACTTAAAAGGTCAGTATCTCCAAACCCTGATCATCGGGAAAAAGTTACTGAATGCATTAAGTTGAGCTATGATTTTTTGAAAGATCGGGAAGCCAAGGCGTGCTTCTTGATGTGTCGTCTCTTTCCAGAAGATCACAATATCAGCAAGGAGGTTTTGGCGAGGTATGGGATGGGGCTGCGCTTGTTTCATCATGTTGACACATTGGATGAAGCAAGAGGAGATGCTGATACCTTCACCAAAAATCTCATAGACTCAGGATTGTTGTTAAAGTGTGATGAGGATGCATTTGTAAAAATGCATGATGTTGTACGCGATACAGCTAAATTGATATCATCATCAGGAAATGAGGAGCTTTTTATGGCACAAGCTGGTTCTGCTTTAGAAGAGTGGCCCCGGCGAGACACTCGTTTTGAAAGCTACACCGCAGTCTCAGTTATGTTCAATGATATCAAAAGACTTCCTGATGAGCCAGTATGCCCTAAACTCCAAGCCTTGTTGTTGCAGGAAAATAAAAATTTGAGGGAAATCCCAAGTGGGTTCTTTAATAGAATGAATACCCTTAAGGTGTTGGATATAAGTGGGTTGCCGGTATTGTCACTTCCACCATCAATTAGACTCCTAGAGAACCTTTGCACCTTATATATGGACCGTTGCAAGACACAAGATATTTCAATATTAGGGGGACTCAAGAAGCTGGAAATACTTAGCCTCAATAGATCTTTTATTAATACCTTCCCAGAAGAATTATGAGAATTGACTGAGTTAAGGATGTTGGATATGAGATCTTGTGCTTATATCCAAACTATCTCGCCGAACATAATATCAAGATTACATGGGTTGGAGGAGTTATACTTGCAAGGAAGCTTTTGCCAATGGGGTAACAGGGTGGGGGGAACCAACGAAGAAAGGAATGCAAGCCTTGAAGAGTTGATAAACTTGCCTCAACTAACAGTTTTGAAGATTGACATAGAAGGTGTTAATTGATTGCCCCGTAATGTGAACTTTAGTCCAAAGTGGGAGAAGTTTGACATATGTATAAATGGGTCATTATTCAACAGGCTATTGAATACGAACTTGTCCATATTGAAACGGGTACGTACAAGGACCTTGTTCATTGACACTCCAATGAGCACCTTACCAGATTGGTTTATTAAGGCTGTGGCCGAGAAAGCAGAGATGCTTATCTATTCAAAGTGCTATAATCTCAAAAACATTCTGGTAGAATATAATGAGGGGAGGTTGTTTGGTTTGAAGTGTCTCTTTGTTCAACATTGCGACTGTGAACAATGTTTAATACCCTTAACAGCAGAGGGTATCCCAAACACTCCAGTGTTTGAAAAATTGCTGGAATTACATATTCACAGTTTGGAATTTGTGAAAGAGATATGTGTTGGTCAACTACCACCTGGGTCCTTTGAAAAACTAAAATTCTTGGAGGTGCAACAGTGTAGTAACATGGAGAACTCACTTCTGCATTCAAACATGATACAGAGGTTGAATAATCTGGAAATGCTGAAGGTAACCAGGAATTCTATTAAGGAGGTGTTTGGATTTGAAGGATTAGAGGAAGGACGTCATTACTTGGAAAGGTTAAAGGAACTCAGATTGGACAATCTTTCTCAATTGGCAAGCATATGGAAAGGCCCTTGTCAGCTTGCAGATTTCAGAAATGTCAAAACTGTGATAGTCATTAAATGCAACAAATTGAAATTTCTCTTCTCACCCTCCATGTCTCAAGGTCTTTTGCAATTGGAAGAGCTTTGGGTAGAGGATTGCTCTGACTTGGATGAAATTATTCAGAAAGATGGGGGAATTACTTTGGATAAAATTACATTACCTCAACTAAAGACCTTAGCACTGCAAAATCTAGCACTTCTTGTTAATTTCTATGATGGAAATTCTTCCTTGGAGTGCCCTTTTCTGGAACATTTGCATGTTCGAGACTGTCCAAATTTCAGAACATCTAACTTTCACAGCTCCAAACAAGTCCACTTTAACAATGAACGCCACTATAACCTCCTAAAGAAGAGGTATGTTTCCATCATGGTTTTCCTTACATTCAGTTTTTTATGTAGTAGAGAAATTGGTAAAATCATTTCAAGAGAGTACATATTTTACCGAGCATTTTATTTGTTCATGCAATTGATTATGTCTGACATTCTTCTTGGTGTCCAATTTTTCAAACCACTTTCAATAGTGATTCTAGCAATTTCAGGAAAACGTGATATCACTAGGCGATTCCTAAATAATTTGAGTATATATATCCCACAATTTATTAATTCTTTACCCTATTGCTTGTTAATTTGCTAAGACTGAGAGAACCGGAAGATATGTCAAATGCTGTGGAATAGAGATGACACTGGATAGGCAGCGCGTGTAGAAGTGTGCTGCAAGCTGCTTTCAAATGCATGGACTTGAAGAGGCTGTCATTTGGATTCTTAAGGAGCTACATTTCTTTAAAAGGAAATATGTGGTTAGCTTTGTTATTCGTCGTCTGTTAATGTTTTATGGCAATTGTGTAGCCAGGATATCTGAATTAGCTTGTTCAAATGCTTGATGTACTTCTAATATGGGATTGCATTTTAATCGACAAATTGTTGTTTCCTTCTAATATGGTAACAATGTTTAGATGTGAGATTCTACAGAAAATTAGAGTTTATATGTGAGATCTTTTGGAAAGTGCTGAGAGTGATATACTATCATGTGGACACTAGGGTGTGGTAATGTACAAGTGTTAGGTTGCTACATCTGTTTCATTAAAAGAGAAAAGAAAAAAAGGAAAGTGATAATGACTATTAGGGTTGGAAGAAGCTCAATTGATAGATTTTGGAGCTCAATTACTGTTTGTAGTCATATTTATTTGTGGGCTTGGTGCACCTTGGTTTCTTGGACTTGGTCCTTATATGAGAGAGAGTATGGGGCCTTGATCAGTGACACATGATGGGTGGGTATTTGCCTATATAGTAAGGTTAGTGTCTTCTTCACTATTGAATGTTAGACAAAATCATAGATCGCATTATGTCTAATGATTGGGTGACTAGATTAAGAGCCATCTTTTAGAGTAAGAGCATAGAGGGGGAAGACTCATATGAGTATTGTTCTGAGTGCACATATGCGATTTCACTGTTGTTAATTTGTTCATGTTTTCTCATAGTGTCTAGAGATAAAATGTTGATCGGTCATACTTTCAATTCTTTACTAGACATTTTGGCGTTTACATTGACTTGATCATTTATTCTTTTCCGCTAAATATTTCAATTCCTCAACGTGATGGAACCAAGTGTGATCAAGAGAAAATATAACAGCCATCTAGAAAATGCATATTAAAGGAATCCATTTAGACCTCAAATTTACCAATTTACACCACAACCACAACAACTACCAAATCTGTAATTAAAGTGATAAACCGTAAATGACACTTTTGATTGTTCACCTTTGTCTTTCCTTATCAAAAAAGTAAATGACATTCAAATTTGGTACTGAAGTGAAAAACCAATAGAGAACAATTTCAAAAGAAAAGAAAAAAAAGAAAAAAACACTCCGAGGGCGACACGGAGTTGCTTACAAATTTTTATACACCCCTAAAGCTGAACCCCCACGTAGAGTGAACAGAACATAATGCTAAGTAATTTTATACATTTGAATCAAGTTGCTATTTTTGTGTTACATTGTTTGGTTCTTATATTTTCTTTAAATTTATATTTTTCTCTCATGATCATAGTTACCAATTCACCATACTTTTGTTTGACTCTTAAAGTTGGTTTTCTTGTTATTTAATGGTTTGGAAATAGGTGCTAAACAGAATATGGCGCAACTTTAGGCTAGCCTCTAACTTTAAAGTCAAGAGGAATTGATTAAAATTTTAATACAAAATCATTCATAAATTATTTTCAGGATTTATATGAAGGTCCAATTATATATTGACAAAATGATTAAGCTGAAATGTATTAAAAATAATTATTGTCCTTTTTTCATAGCTTGTTAATAATGAATAAACTCTAGTATTTCTCATTCTTAAATGATGAAAATCTATTGCTCATACTTTGTCTTCTAAAGATGGAACCTTGTTTCGGTCCCTAATGCCATGATGTAACTTACCATGTTTTGATAATTTTAGTTAAAGAGGTAAATAAATGATAAGAAAAAATCGATGAGAAATAAGTAAAACTTGTAATACGTAATTTTGTTTGGTAAGAGAAGGGAGAGAAGAAAAAATAAATGTAAAAAAAGATATAATCCAAGTAGTGTTACAATTGATTAACTTCTAAAATATGCTTTAGATATTGTGTTTGAATTTCACTACCAAATTTTAACTCCCTAATTTCTTTTTTAAAGGTGTATTCAATATTTATAATAATAATAATAAATATTGTGGGGGTGAAAAGCCCAAATTAGTATATTAGGCCTAAGGCCCTATTTGAGGACTACTGTTTGGCCGAAGAGAGGAAAGCATTTGAGAAGAGGCCTATGTGAAAGAAACTTACCTGGAGATGAACGTGAGGTATAGTCCGAGGAGATATTCAATTGTCCGAAGAGTCCATCATCCTCGGATTCAAAGAAGCTTGGCCAAACGGACGTCTGGGAAGTTCAAGTAATCCTCCTAACAATTTCAATGATAAAGGTGAACCTCAAGCACACATGGAGATGATAGGGACGGAGAAATATCTAGAAGACAAACTTCAACCACCACATTAAATGTGTTGCAGCTACCTTTCTGGCCGCATTAATGTGGAGAAGACCTTTGAACAGTACAATATCAGTTACCACCACTCATGCAAGGCTAAAGAAGATACCTGATGGGATGTGTACTCAAGTGAATGTTTAGATGATGAACAAGTGGACGATGAAGATGAAGGGAAAGATTGCTATATAACGAGGAGAGGCCTCTGAAAAGAGGGGGAGAAAAAAGGGAAGGAGAGGAAAAAAGCAACTTTACTGTAGTTCTGAGACTTATAACCTAACTTCATTCAATAAAATACCTCTTCGGACATTCATGTCTGCTTTTGTCTTAGCGTGATTGCATGTTAGTTTATTCGCAAACATCATAACCAACTCTTGTTTAATTCATATCTAGCCCGGTTCTTTCATCCACGCTCTACAAATTCATTGTCTTGGGTTCATAAGGCTCATATTCCATATCTTGTGGGCTTGGGCTACAAAAATTAACCTCACAATTGGCGCCGTCTGTGGGGAGAGCTTGTGCAGGGGTGAAAACAACAATTGATGATGGCAGAATGAAGTCAACAACGAGCAGAATCTAGGGCATCCCAACATGCTGATCCTTTTCTTAACTTGGAGAGAAGGCAAGATCGTGAGGGTAGTGTGCATACTGTGCATACTGGCCAAAGCCAGTCACATGGCGGAAGTCACGTGTCCCATGCAGAGAAGAACCGGGACTTGCAATTAAAGGTTGAAAAACTGAAGAGGGAGTTGCGCCATGCAAAGAGGAAACAGATTTCCTCGTATTCTGATCAAGATTCCGATGACGAGCAAGACGTCACTTATCAGCAGAAATCTCAGAGACCGGCTAGTGAATCCTTCTCCTATAAAGAAGAGTCTCATTGCAAGTAGCAATATAGAAGCCCATCGCGTGGAGGAGTAGGGAATGACGCCATGAGCAAGGCTTCAAATCAGATCTCTCAGTCATCTTTTACTCATAGAATTGAGGAAGCCAGACTCCTTTGGCGTTTGAACCAGCCAACGTTTACCATCTACAATGGTAAAACAGACCCGGTGGAACACGTGAGTCATTTTAACCAAAGGATGGCTATCTTCTCCAAAGACGAAGCTCTGATGTGTAAGGTTTTTCTCTCCAGTCTCGGGCCGATGGCAATGAGGTGGTTTGATAGCCTGGAAGAAAACTTTGTCAATTCCTTCAAAGAGCTCACTCAAGCATTCGGCTCCCGTTTTGTCACATGCCGAAGAATGGCCAGGCCCTTATCTTCACTGCTATCCTTGAGCATGCAGAAGGGTGAGACCTTGAAGGCATATTCGGATAGATACTGGGAGATGTTCAATGATATGAAGGGCAACTCTGATGCGATGGCTCTCAGCACATTCAAGCTCGGTCTCCCTATTGACCATGGTTTGAGGACGTCCTTATCTGGTAAACCAGTTACTAACATACGTCAACTCATGGACCGTATAGAAAAGTACAAAAGAGTTGAAGAAGACCAGCAGCAGGGGAAGGGAAAGGACAAAGTTATCCCCCAGGAGAGGAGAGATTTCAGGTCGGACCGCTACAATAGCAATAAACCAAGGAGAGATTTCGTTGGGCAATCGGGATCAGTAAACCCTCAGGCAGTCAACACTGTATTCAAAGAGCCAATACACCAAGTTCTAGAAAAGATCAAGAATGAACCATTCTTCAGGTGGTCGAACAAGATGGTGGGAAACCCTGAGAGGCGCAATCATAATCTCTACTGCCAGAACCACCAAGACCATGGGCATACCACGGAGGATTGTAGGAGCCTGTGGGATCACCTGGACCAGCTGGTTCGTGATGGTAAATTAAGACACCTCTTGCACCCCTCTAGCAGCCGAGGAGGGCAGACAGACTCAGGACCACGAAGAGATGACCCTTCAAAGCCGTCATTAGAAACTATTAACGTCGTCTTCGCCGCACCGGGAAAAACAGGATCATGGCCATCGAAAGTTATGTCGGTAGTCCGATCATAAGCAGGGGATTCAGGCCGAGGTCCGAAGGGAGTTAAGTTTGGTGCTCCACTGGTTATAGGGCTCTCGGACGAAGACATGGTTGACACCATCCAACCCCATGATGATGCATTAGTCATCACCCTCAGAATTGGAGGGTACGATGTGAAGAGGGTGATGGCGGACCAAGGTAGTGCCGTGGAGATAATGTACCCTGATATTTACAAGGGGCTAGGCCTAAAACCTCAAGACCTAACGCCATACAATTCCCCCTTTGTGAGTTTTGAAAGAAGAGTTGTCACCCCGAAGGGTCAGATACGCTTACCTGTGCAGGCCGGCCCTGAGGTGGTAGAAGTGGATTTTATAGTTGTGGATGTGTACTCACCTTATACGGCAATTGTGGCAAGACCTTGGCTTCATACACTAGGGGTTGTTTCCTCCACTTTGCATCAGAAAGTCAAGTACCCATCTGAAGGGTAAGTTTATGAGATCTGAGGGGATCAATCCGCAGCCCGACAATGCTTAGTGGCTGCCATCCAACATGAGCCTGAAGCCGAGTCCTCATCCAGAGCCGAAAGGGGTTTATAGCAGCTAAAGTCTTGGGAATTGCCCGTCGAAGGTCCAGACGAAGGCACCCGATGCCAAGATTTAGTGAAGGTTGTTATTGGAGATGACCCTGAAAAGTTCTTCCAAGTCGGATCTCAGCTACCCCTTCAAAAGAGGGAAGAGCTAATAGAGTTCCTCAAGCGAAATCTTGATGTATTTGCTTGGAGTGCTTATGAGGCCCCAGGGATAGACCCTGATTTCATATGTCACCACTTAAAGGTAAATCCACTGGTAATCCCCAAGAAGCAGCCTCCTCGGCGCCCATCCAAAGAGCATGCTGATGCGATAAGAGAAGAAGTAGGAAAGCTCAAACAAGCTGGAGCTATTAAGGAGGTTTTCTATCCTGAGTGGCTGGCAAATACCGTGGTGGTAAAGAAAAAGAGTGGGAAATGGTGAGTGTGAGTGGACTTCACTGATTTGACTAAGGCTTGCCCAAAAGATCCATTCCCTATGCCGAAAATTGATCAACTAGTGAACGCCACTGTCGGCCATCCTCGGATGAGCTTCTTGGATGCCTTCCAAGGCTACCACCAGATACCACTAGCCCTGGATGATAAGGAGAAGACCGCTTTCGTCACCCCTGTTGGTAACTACTACTATAAAGTGATGCCTTTCGGCTTGAAGAATGCGGGGTCTACCTATCAGAGGATGATGACGAGGATGTTCGAGTCACAGCTGGGCAAAAATGTCGAGGTCTACATAGATGGCATGGTGGTAAAAAGCAAGGTTGTTGCTGAGCATGTGAAGGACCTTGAAAATATCTTTGAGGTTCTGAGAAAGTACAAGCTGCGCCTAAATGCTTCCAAGTGCTCATTCGGGGTGGGGTCCAGCAAGTTTTTGGGATACATGGTGACTCATAGAGGAATTAAGGTTAACCCCGACCAGATAAAGGCCATCAACGATTTACGAGCTCCTCGGAACCCCAAAGAAGTTTAGAAGCTGACCGGAATGACTGCTGCCCTGAATCGATTTATCTCTCGATCAGCAGACAGGTGTCGGCCCTTCTTCTTTCTGCTCAACAAGTGGAAGGGATTCAAATGGACTGAAGAACGTTCTTTGGCCTTTCAGTAGCTTAAAGATTATCTAGCTCGGCCACTAATTATGTCCAGTCCTGAGCCAGATGAAGTATTATTCGCCTACATTGCTGTGGCTCCCTATGCTGTAAGCTTAGTGTTAATACGGGTTGATTGTGGTGTGCAAAGACCGGTTTATTACGTAAGTAAGTCGCTGCATGAGGCCGAGGTCCGTTACTTGCCTCTGGAGAAGGCTATCCTAGCAGTGGTGTTTGGTACACGAAAACTACCTCATTACTTCCAGGCCTATACGGTTGTTGTTCTTACTCAGCTCCCACTCAGGGCTATTCTCCGAAGTGCTAACTATACTGGAAGAATTGCCAAGTGGGGTACGATCTTGGGGGCTTTTGACATAAAATATATGCCCCGCACTTTGGTCAAGGGCCAGGTCCTTGTAGATTTGGTGGCTGAATTCAAGGAACGCCAACTAGAGGAAGTAACGCCTATGTCGGACATGGATAAAAAATCAGTTGGCCTGCTCTCTCGGCAAAGCCCCTCCCATTGGGAAGTATATGTTGATAGCGCGGCAAACCAAAAGGGTTCTAGAGTTGGGCTAGTGTTGATATCCCCTGAAAGAATCATCATCGAAAAGTCGTTGATGCTAGACTTCTCGGCAACAAATAATGAGGCGGAGTACGAAGCCTTACTGATGGGAATGTCTATGGTTCGAAGAATGGGAGCAAAGTCTGTGGAATTGTTCTCGGACTCAAGGTTAGTTGTGGGTCAGGTACAAGGTGAGTTTGAGGCGAAGGATAAAAGAATACAAGGGTACTTGAGCCGAGTTAAATGTCTGCAATCAGAATTCGACTCTTTCAGTTTGCTGCACATCCTCAGAAATGGTAATGCACATGCTAACTCTTTGATAACGCTCGCTACCTCCTCAGCACAAAATTTGCCGAAAGTCGTCCTAGTTGAGGACTTGCAGGGGCCTACAGAGGCAAAAAGGGAGGTGGCTCAGGTTCACCAAGTCAGGACCGGACCCTGTTGGATGGACCCTATAACTAAGTTCTTGAAAGAAGACATCTTACCTGAAGAAAGGGAGAAAGCTGACAAAATTCGGAGGAAGGCGACCAGATTCTGGCTATCTGAGGACCAAGAATTATATAAACGCTCTTATTCAGGGCCATACTTATTGTGCATGCATCCTGAAGCGATCGAGTTACTGCTAGAAGAATTACATGAAGGAATATGTGGAAGCCATACTGGAGGAAGGTCCTTGGCTCACCGGGCTATTACTTAAGGCTATTGGTGGCCGAACATGCAAAAAGAAGCCCACAAGTATGTTAAACAATGTGACCAGTGTCAGCGATTCGCCCCAAACATTCATCAACCAGGGGGAACTCTTAACCCACTATGCAGCCCATGGCTTTTCACCCAATGGGGCTTAGATATTGTGGGACCATTCCCTAAAGCTACAGGAAACAGGAAATACCTTCTGGTCTGCACAGACTATTTCACCAAGTGGGTTGAAGCTAAACCTCTGGCCAACATCAGAGACGTAGATGTGCAAAGGTTTGTGTGAAAAAATATTGTCACTCGATTTGGGATTCCTCATACTCTCATTTCGGACAACGGCCTGCAGTTCGACAGTAAAACATTCAGAAGTTATTGTAGTGAGTTAGGAATCATAAACAGATACTCCACCCCTGCTTATCCCCAGGGTAATGGGCAAGCAGAGGCTGTCAATAAGGTTATAGTAAATGGCTTGAAGAAAAGACTTGACGACGTGAAGGGCAAGTGGGTGGAAGAATTGCCACACGTACTTTGGGCTTACAGAACTACGCCTCGCAAATCTACTAGAGAGACCCTCTTCTCAATGACCTATGGAGCTGAAGCTGTCATACCTCTGGAAACGGGATTCCCAACACTGAGGACCAGTTCATTCAGTCCGACCAGTAACAATGGGCAGCTAGAGAGGAGTTTAGACCTGATTGATGAAAGGAAGGAAAATGCAATGGTTCAGCTGGCACATTGCCAACAAAAACTCAGGCAGGGCTACGATGCTAATGTAAGGCTAAGGCCTTTAGAACCTGGTGATCTGAGGCTGAGGAAAGTTATGGGTACTGCAAAGAATCCAATCTGGGGAAAACTAGGACCCAATTGGGAAGGGCCATATCGTATCACTTCAGGAGCTGGCATTGGGGCGTATTTCTTAGAAGACTTAGATGGTCATGTAATACCACATCCTTGGAATGTAAATAACCTCAAAAGGTACTATTATTAATCAAATATTTTCTTCAATCAATATGTTGATTCTGTATGTGAGCAGTTCTCTAAGTGTTTAAATTTAAATCCAATCATGCCTGTAGTCCTCGGACCAGATGATTTGGGTTAGTTAACACTCATTCCAAGTTCTCTAAGTGTTTAAACTTAAATTCAATCATGCCTGTAGTCCTTGACCTAGATGATTTGGGTTAGTTAACACTCGTTCAAAGTTCTCTAAGTGTTTAAACGTAAATCCAATCATGCCTGTAGTCCTCGGACCAGATGATTTGGGTTAGTTAACACTCGTTCCAAGTTCTCTAAGTGTTTAAACTTAAATCCTTAACACTCGTTCCAAGTTCTCTAAGTGTTTAAACTTAAATTCAATCATGCATGTAGTCCTCGGACCAGATGATTTGGGTTAGTTAACACTCGTTTCAAGTTCTCTAAGTGTTTAAACTTAAATCCAATCATGCCTGTAGTCCTCGGACCAGATGATTTGGGTTAGTTAACACTCGTTCCAAGTTCTCTAAGTGTTTTAACTTAAATCCAATCATGCCTGTAGTCCTCAGACCAGATGATTTGGGTTAGTTAACACTCATTCCAAGTTCTCTAAGTATTTTAACTTAAATCTAATCATGCTTATAGTCCTCGAACCAGATGATTTGGGTTAGTTAACACTCGTTCCAAGTTCTCTAAGTGTTTAAACTTAAATTCAATCATAACCGTAGTCTTCGGACCGGATCATTTGGGTTAAAGAGCATCTTCATATAGTTATTGTTAAGGTTTGAATTTACCGTGTCTAAAAATCCTGGATGCAGTTAACTTTAATTTATAGTTTGACTTATCAGTTAGAAATATGCTCTGCACACATGCAAGGAAGCCTGCAAAACCTTCATTTCACTCATCGTTTTCATTACTTGTTAATAACCCTTGAATGTACCACTCTCTTCGTTATTGATTTAAGTCACTGGCCTTATTATCATGACATCATGGTTATGTTCACCTATACTATTATAATCATGTGGTTTAAGCTGCTCGCAATAATGATAAGACTTATAATTTAGACAACATGGACATCGAATGTAAAAAAAAAAAAAGGATTTCATTAATCTGAATAAAGAGGTTTACAAGCCCTTACTAAAAAAAAAAAAAAAAAAAACAAAAAACAAAACAAATGACTAAACTAGATTGTTTAGAAATACAAAGTAAAAACTCCCATCCGTATCAAGTCTTCGTCTGAGCAGCAGCAACGTCAGGGGCTTGTTCTTTGTCTTTCTCTTGAGTATCCTCAGACCCTTTAGTTGCTTTAGTTGGAGCAGGAGGAGCCTGGTCAGCTGGGGGCTGCTCCGAGCTTCTGAGAGCTCACGGATATCTGGATCATAATAAACGCTCCCAGGTAGCCTCAAGGGGGAGTCTGCTGGAACCCTAGCAGCATCAAGTGCCTTTCCCCACGTTATATCGCAGTAATCTCTGCCAACCGAGGCAAACTGCTCAGTGAGATCGGCTCTGGTCTCCTCCATCCCCAGCTGATATGCTGCTTTCCTTTCAGCCTCAACTGAATCTTTGGCCAGCTGAGCATCCTTCTGAGCCTGCTGGGCAGCTTCCTTGGCCTTCTGAAGTTCAGCTTGAAGTTGCCCCACAAGTGCCTTCTCAGTTGCCAAGTTAATCTCGGTCATATGCAGCAGCTTGCGTTGCTCTTCGGCCTGTTTTTCAGCAGTCTTCAGGCCCGCGTCTACACTGTTCCGCTGGTTAGTCATCTCCTTCAGCTGCTCGGATAGAAGAGAATAATCCTCCTTCAGGCTCCCTAAAGACCTCTCTGCCTCGGAATGAGAGTGGGCCGCTGCCTAGGCTTCAAGATAGGATTTTTTATTCCATTCCTCGGCCACAAAAATTTGATGAGTAACCTACATAACAGAAATTTCCAAAGGTAAAGCACAAAAAAAAAAGAAGAAGGAAAAAGTAGAGGAGCTCAACGACTTAATTAAGTGGATCAGTTCTCTTACCATGGCCAAATCCCTCTTAAGGGATAGGAAAAGCTCTTGTTGACTGAAGCGCCTATAGGATTCCATGTCCTTTGGGAGGAGGAGTGGTTGCTCTAAGGCCTCAGCAACATAACCTGCCCTTCCGCCATCATAGTTTCGGAGGGAGGTATCCCAGGGGAAGGAGGTGCCATCCAACTCCAGCTTGGGGGACCAAATACGAGGCCATCAGCACACTTTGGAAACATGAAGGTCATCTCGGCTCTCAGTGGATGAGACCCTCTTGTTCCAGTGGTCTTTCACCACCTTCTGTTACTTGGTCGTCTTTGGTGGCACAACCACCTCCCTCTTATCAATGGCGAGGGGCCTTTTCTTCCTCAGGTTCGGTAAGGGCTTTAGGCCAGAATCAGGGACTTGAGGTGGCGGTGGGGGCAGACTCACCACTGGTTGGGAAGTCCCAGCACCTTTCTGCTTGGCCTTCTTACCCCTATTCTTTAGTAAGCTCTTCAGATCTGCCATATGTTCCTCGTCGGAAGAATCCTCTGGAAGGGCAGTTATTAGAACAGGAACGTGTGCAACAGAGTGCCTGTCGGCTTCCTCCTCGGTTTCAGGCACTGTTACCACTTCAACCTCTCTTAAAGCCTCTCCTTCAAACCTGAACTTGTCTATTTGCTTCTCAAGCGAAGAGGTTGAAGAGGCAACTCCTTCTCCTGCTTCTACTGTCCTGAGAGGAGCCTGTTGAGCTAGCTAGAGAAGTAGGTGTACAACCTGTGGATTGGGGTGTGGCACAGGTGGAAGGTCATACGGAGCCAAAAAACCTTTTTGAGTTATGTCTATACGATTAAGACGATAATCTCTTTGTCTTATCGCATTGCCGACTGGCTGAAAATCTTTCTTGTTTGACTTGTAGCCGAGAATAAGTGGAACCGACAGAAGCTGCGCGTCCTTACTTACAAAGATTTCTGATCTTACAAGTAGTTGAGCACATCAGTATTTGTAAGGCTGAGCCGATGAGTATCATGCTCTCTATCTGTTAAGCATCACAACGAAACGTTGTCAGAGACTTGAAAATAAGGATACAAAAAGAAGAAAAAACTGTTAGAAGGTGGAAGATCCTAAGCCCATTGTTAGCAAACCTAAATCTAACATATCCCACCTGGCTCTCCTGGCTTGGTGCGACAGTGAGGACCATCATGCCACGCGCCCGAGACGATCACGTAGTCGTCTTTCAACCCTTTGTTAGACTTGGGAAGGCAAGAGAGGAGCCTAACGACATCGGATCGGGATTTAAGATAATATTCCACCCCTTGCTGGCTATGGCACTCGTACATGTGTACCACGTCAAGCCAGGTGAGCCCCAATCCCAGAAGACGATCCAGATCGTCAATAGCTCCTAGAATTCTAAAGAGGTTGGGTGCACATTGGTCAGGACTAAACCTATGGTTTCGGAGATAATTACTGGTAATGGGACCCATAGGGATAGTCATCCCCCCTTCTAAAAAAGCGATGATGAGGATTACCACTTCGCGTGTTTTTCGATTTGTTAGTATTTTCTCTGGAGGACAATACCTCAAACCCACATTTTGGGGCATGCGGTATGTTCTCCTAAATTCCTCTATTTGGGTGGGCCTATCTACCAGATATTGGAATCTACCCATCTTCACTAACTGGAAAGAAGGAAGCACTAAACGTAGTGACTCAGAATTGACTATTTGAGAGCCGAGAAGGCTGGCCGAAGAGAGATCGGAAAGTCTTAGTGGAGAAGAACTTACTCAAACTAAATTGGAGGCTGATCCTCGAACTCACAGAGAAATTCTTACCGATTCTGGGGAGGGATAAGACTGGTGGTTGAAGAAACTTGAAAGATTTGAGTGCTTGAGTTTGCTGGGTGCTTTGAGAACTTGCAAAGTGAAGGATAAGTAACGTGTTCTGAGACTTTATAGAGGGACAAACAAAAGAACCAGGATCATCACGCCTAAATCCTGAAGGAAAATCATATCCGTTGGATCAAAAACTCACTGTTGGATACCACAAACAAAACGCCGTTTGGAGTAATTGATGACGCTTTGGGGATACCGAAACGACAGCAGCATTTATGAGGCGCCTACTTCTATGCCCACACGCGTGTAAGTTCAGATATTTTTGTTGTTTCAAACTGCCATTTTGTGACAAGTCAAAATTCTATTCTTTCTCCTCGGATGCGAGGGAAAAACTAAAATTTTGAGGGGCTATTGTGGGGGGTGAAAAACCCAAATTAGTATATTGGGCCTAAGGCCCTATTTGAGGACTACTGTTTGGCCGAAGAGAGGAAAGCATTTGAGAAGAGGCCCATGTGAAAGAAACTTACCTGGAGATGAACGTGAGGTATAGTCCGAGGAGATATTCAATTGTCCGAAGAGTCCATCATCCTCGGATTCAAAGAAGCTTGGCCAAACGGACGTCTGGGAAGTTCAAGTAATCCTCTTGACAATTCCAATGATAAAGGTGAACCTCAGGCACACATGGAGATGATAGGGACGGAGAAATATCTAGAAGACAAACTTCAACCACCACATTAAATGTGCTGCAGCTACCTTTCTAACCGCATTAATGTGGAGAAGACCCCTGAACAGTACAATATCAGCTACCACCACTCATGCAAGGTTAAAGAAGATACCTGATGAGACGTGTACTCAAGTGAATGTTTAGATGATGAACAAGTGGATGATGAAGATGAAGGGAAAGATTGTTATATAAGGAGGAGAGGCCTCTGAAAAGAGGGGGAGAAAAAAGGGAAGGAGAGGAAAAAAGCAACTTTACTGTAGCTCTGAGACTTGTAACCTAACTTCATTCAATAAAATACCTCTTCGGACATTCATGTATGCTTTTGTCTTAGCGTGATTGCATGTTAGTTTATTCGCAAACATCATAACCAACTCTTGTTTAATTCATATCTAGCCCAGTTCTTTCACCCACGCTCTACAAATTCATTGTCTTGGGTTCATAGGGCTCATATTCCATATCTTGTGGGCTTGGGCTACAAAAATTGACCCCACAAATATATATATATATATATATATATATCTAAAAGTTGAAGCGTAATATTTATTGTTGCTACGCTCTAGTTGAGGAGAAATTATAAGATCCACATGGTGGACAAGTGATATGGTCCACAATTTCACTAAAAAACTGCCACTTGTTTAAAATTGTTAGTTAGAAAATTTTTTAAAACATAAATTAATTACTGACTCTACAATTTTAAACAAGTGAAAGTTTTTTAGTGGAATGGTGGACAAGTGACGTGATCCACCAGAAAACTCTATAATTTCTCCTAGTTGAGCCACATTAGTGTCCACATCATAATCATTTTTCTTTCCAATTTTCCTAGAATTTTTTTTTTAAACATTTACTCATTTTTTAGATATTTACACTTTCTCCAACCTTTCTCTATCCCTTACTTTTTCATTTCCCCACTACCCTCTACCTTACCTTTTCATTTCCCCACTACCCTTTACCTTAATACTCCCTCCGTCCCACTTTGTTTGTCCTCTATTCCATTTTGAGATGTCTCAAAATATTGTCCTGTTCCTAAAAATAAAAATAATTAATTTACTAATGTTCCTATTATACCCCTATTAATTTACTAGTTCAATTTTTTGATAAATTTATTTAAGGGTAATTTTGGAAACTTATACATTTTTAAAAGGTAGACAAAACAATAAATGATGTTCCTTTAAAAAGTTTGACTTTTCAAACAGGACAAACAAAGTGGGACTGATGGAGTATCACTCTTTATCTTTCTCTTCATCTTCCTTTTTTTTTTTTTTTTTTTTTGTTATTTCTTATTCACACCCTCTTACTATAAATTTGTCACTCTCTTCCATTCTTTACATACTTTTCCCTCACAAAAAAAAAAAAAAAAGGTTCTCTCTCTCTCAATTTTTTGGTGAATTTTTATTTTTATATTTCTTGCATCTCTGCTTTAGGTTGATAAATTGTTGTGTTCTTTAGAACTTTATATTGAGCTTATGCGATTTAGTTTTGTGATTTAAGTTTTTTTTCCCCTTTCTTTAATTGTTAATTTTATTACATGTGTTTTTCTTTAAATTCTTAGTTTGGATTGCTTTGGATTCACCTATTTAGTTGTTCTATATATGTTATTTTTGTACAATATGACATCTGTTCTATGAAGTTCCTTTTAGACTTGATACATTATCTTTTCATTTTATTATTTTTTTCTCTCCTCATGTGCAGTGATCAACTTCTAACAAAAACTATTTTATTTATATATTTAGAAATCTATTTCTTCTTAATTCCAACAATTTAAATTTGTATGGGCCATAAGGAACAAAGGGATCCATAATGCATTCATGTTCTCCTCATATATTGTGATAAATCTAAGTAGTTGAATAATATTGTTGTTTAATTTACCACTACTACATATTTTTCCCTGAAAGCTACATACCATCAATCATAACACCAAATAGATATTTCAAAGTTCATTTGCATGATTACTTTATTGTGTGGTGAGTTGAAACATTATTGAGTGATGATGTACATTAGATTGGATGTGTAGCCTCTTGATTTGCAAAGGGTAAGTACTGATTTATACTAAGTTTTTGTTATTGATATTCTTTAGAGCTATAATGGTTGATAGGTCTAATGAGGCTCCATTTATTTATGCGAGGCTTCAATCTCACCCAAATGACAAGTAATAAAACAAGACAATTCATGTTCAGCTTTCAAGTTTATTCTTTTTATAAAAAAAAAATGCTTAACTTTTTGGTAACCACAAATTCGTTTTGTTAACTCAAAATCATAAAGTAACTTTAATTTAGTTATATGGATAGCGTTTATCATTTTTCATGTTGCAAAAAACAAATATATATATATATATATATATTCAAGCTAACATCAATAGCACTAGGGGTGTCAATTCGGGTTAGCGTGTCAGGTTCGTGTCGTGTCGTGGTAGAGGTATTCGACTAAATGGCTCAACCCTAATCCGACCCATTTAATAATTGTGTCATGATCCTTCAACCCTAACCCAACCTGTTAATAAGGCGGGTTGACCTAACCCAACCCATTTGACACGCTTAATAAACGAGTCGTGCTGGGTTGACATGAATGTAATACAACCCATTTTAATCTGCATAATATTAAATATAACACCCATCTAAAAATAATTTTTTTTACATTCCAAAAGGAGTGCATACACTTCAAGTCTTCAACTCGCATTCAAAATAATATAATTCAACAAAAATATAACATTTATCTAGAAATAAGTTATTTACACTCCAAAAGAAGTGAATACACTTCAACCCAAATTCAAAATAATATAGTTTAACAAAAATAAAATAATATAGTTCAACAAAAACAAGTGGGCCATATCATGCAATCAAGAAAAACACAAGGCACATGGGTTCAAAGTTTATTGTACAAAAGCATTATGCAGAAAAAAATAAACACATGAGAGAGAGAGAGAGAGAAATAACTGGTTTGAGAGTTGACACTTTGAGTTTGAGAATTGGGCATGAGAAGAGTAGTACAGCTGAAAAAAAAAAAAAAAAAAAAAGTAGCTACTTGTAAGAAGGTTTAGAGATTTAGGGTTTGTAAGGTTTCCAGATTTAGTGTTTGTAAAGTTTCAATTTCCAATTATATTCTTTGTAAATTTTTGTAATTACTCACTTTTCTTTTTAAATTTAAAATATATGTTGGATATAAAAGGTATTTGATAAATCTAAAATAAGATGAATATTTATTTGTTCTATGAGTTAAACATGTTGTGTTAAGTGGGTCATTTCGGATTAACACAAATAAATTGGCATGTCAAACGTGTCTATTGTGGGTTACGCGGGTTGACCTGCTTATGACACGTTTCTTCGACCCGTTTGTGACCTAAACCCATTAAGGCCCAACCCTAACCCGAAAAAACCCATGTCGGGTTTGTGTCGTGTTCATGGGTTGGGTCGAACATTGACACCCCTGAATAGCACCACTACAATTGACTATTTAAATTCAGCCAGATCTTCTATATCATTAAATTATTAATATTTTCTCTCATTTTTTTAAAATTTTTAAAAATTAAACATATAATGTTTTAACTAAATACAAATTAATAATAATTTCCTTATAAAATCGTACTCATTTTTTTTAACATTTACACTTTCTCCAACATTTCTCATTCCTTTCACATTTCATCTCCCCACTGCCCACTATCCTCTACCTTAATATCACTCTTCATCTTTCCCTTTATCTTTATTTATTTTGTTTCTTCTTCTTCTTATCCTCCTATTATAAATTTTTCATTATCTTTTCTATCCTATATATATTTCTATGCATAATTTTCCCTCACAAAAAAGGTTATTTCTTTCTCTCAATTTTTTGGTGGTTTTTTATTTTTATTTTTCTTGCATCTCTACTTTAGGTTATTAAATTTTTGTATTTTTAAGAGTTCTACTTTGAATTGATGCAATTTAGTTTTGTGTTTTAGGGTTTTATTTATTTATTTATTTATTTTTATTCTCTTTGATTGTTAAATATTATCATATTGCATTATAAAGAATATATTATTATTTTATTACATAGTATGATTTGGATAATTTTATCATATAAGAATTTTATATGATAAAAAAAATAATAAAAAATTTACATAAGTTACATAGACAATAGTAAAAAAATATTAATAATATATATTGTAGGGTTAAGGGCCCAAATGGTATATTGGGCCTTGATCCTTGGCTGAGATCATAGTAATCCCAGAACAAATGAATGGTGTTGGATGGATCAAGCTTGGAAATCCAATGAGCAAGATACGAATGGGAGGGTGGTCTAAGGAAGAATGTCTCCTCAGACAGGTTAAGCACGGCTCAAATATGTATCCTGAGGTACAAGGTAACCTTTTAGGAAGCTCCAGTGATAGGGGTGTGTATTTCGAGTGTACCAAAGGGCTGGGAGCTCAGAAATATCTAAGGAAAAACTGTCACCACCGCATTAAATGCTCTGCAGCTAATTTTTTGATTTCATTAATGTGGAGAAGATCCCTAGACAGTGCTGCCTTGGCTATTCTAACTCACAGAAAACCTAGGGGGTGTTCGATGGGACAAGCACTCAAGTAGTGGCTTGGATGACCAACAAGTGTAAGACTAAGATCGTTCGAAGAATACTATATAATATGAGAGATCCTCCATGAAGAGGGGATCAGAAAACAAAGAAAGAATACACTATAGCAATCGAAATTGTATTATTGATTTGTTCAATTGATTTGTATTAGAACTTACTTCCTCGGACCGGGCCGAGAGCAAATTTATTTGAATCAATCCTTCTCGTTTTTGTTCGATTATCTTTTAAATCCATTCTAGCCGTTGTCCAACTCATTAGGGCCTAGTTTTCTAACCCATTATCTACAAATTTATTGTTCTGGGCTCACTGGGCCAAGATCCCTTCATATTTTGAGCTTGGGCTCCAAAACGTGTCCCTACGTGTGTGTG
Organism: Quercus ilex subsp. ballota; assembly: GCA_032727855.1. Taxonomy (NCBI): domain Eukaryota; kingdom Viridiplantae; phylum Streptophyta; class Magnoliopsida; order Fagales; family Fagaceae; genus Quercus; species Quercus ilex. The sequence continues at coordinate 9,853,564 of CM064918.1, forward strand.
TATATATATATATATATATATATATATATGTATGTATGTATGTATGTATATTTATGAGATAAATCTAAAAAATTATCACGCGTAACGCGCAGGTCTACGACTAGTTATTATAAAAAAAGAACAACGTATTCTATTTCTCAATGAAAAAATAGTGGAAGATGTACGCTATCTTTTTCTTGAAAAATTGTACTCTAATTTTCTATCCAAACTTCTTCTTTCCTTTGGCAACTTTGTTACGAACATAAATATTTTCACAATTTATTAAAGTGGTAAGTTATATATAAGTGATACATAATCCCTTTCACATGATTCATCATTCATATCATGCCAATACAAGTTATTGAAAAAGTAGCGCCAATAAACTTATTGTTTATTTGGAGACTGAAAAGGAAGATGGGCCTTAATTTTTTGAGAAACGTGTCCTAAATTTTATTACAACAATACTAGGCTACCAACAAAAATTCACAAATTAAGAAGTATGTAGGGTCCGTTTGGATACAACTTATTGTTACTGAAAACTGATTGTTGCTGAAAACACTAGCAAAATAATTTTTAAATGTGTAAATAATACTGTGGGACCCATTTTTAATTTTTTTAATGCATGAACAGTGCTGTTACAGCGCGTGAATAGTGATAATTGTCTCTTGCATAGTGATTTTACTGTTCATGCGTTGGAAAAAAAAAAAAAAGTTCCGAAACGTGAAATAGAAAACGCAGCCGCAACTTTTAGTGTTATCCAGACACATACGTAGCGTGGAATATGAAATTTTATAGTGATCTTTATCTTTAATTCTTTATTAATTTTACTAATGCATTTTATATTTCTGAAAAATAAAGCGTGTTTAATTTCATCATTTATAAGAAAACGTATCAAATCCTTTTCAATATATAATATGACTTAATTCGATTAATTCTTTTAGGATCACACACTTTATTACAATTTTTGCTCCAACTTTATGATCAGGGACGGAATCAAGATTTGAACCTGAGGGGGGCCAAAGCTTAAAACAATTTTTTTTTTTATTTTATGAAAATAAAAACTAACACCTATTTCATATTCAACAAAATACTACATATAAAATAAGTGTTTCTTAAACATTTGATATTATAAAAATATCGACAAAGTATAACATACAAAATAAGTGTACTTTCGTCAATGGTGACATTTGAAACTTCTGTTTAGAGATTTTTAGAAACTGGTACATCAACGCTAAGGGTTGACAATCTTGCATCATCAGCTATGACTTCAGAATTATTTAGATTTTTTCTTTTGAAAAAATTTAATATTGTAGTGGACTTACTCATGATCTACAAATTAAAAAAAATAATGTTTCATTATTTCCATATTTCGTAATTCTATACACCAACTAAAAAAAAGGACTTCTCAACCAAAAAAAAAAAAAATCTAAAACCAAAACAATCACAAACAGACGAGCACAAGTTTATATATATTGCTAATATTAGCCACATCACACAAAGTGACAAAGACAAAGTTCACAAGTTCATATATATATATCACTAATATTAGCCACATCACACAAAGTGACAAAGACAAAAATTTTTATAAAACCAAAACAATTAGACCAAAGACTTGGTCAATTGGTCTCACAAAAAAGTCACTTATGACTTTCCATTTGCTAAAAACTAGTCTTCACAGACTACTCTCACAATTCAGTCCTCATATCCTATTGTCCTGGTCCCACAGTCCCACTTTATTTCTTTGTAGTTTTTAGTTTGTCGGTTATTTATTATTATTATTTTTGCATGAGAGTTAGTCGGTGATTTTTTTCAAATTGATTCATATACCAGTTTTTATTTTTAATTGGGGGGGGGGGGTATTAGTACGAAAATTTAATACCCTAGTTTTTTTTTTTTGGGTGTACTAGCTTTTTTTTTGGGGGGGGGGGGGGAGGGGGGTCCCACCCCTATGTAGGTCCGTCCCTATTTATGATATATGTAACTCTGATTGATTATCACTTACATATGAATTCACTACTTTTTTTTTTTCACTATTTACAGTCACATATGTCAAGGTTGTGACACAAAAGTTGTCTATAAACTATCACTGTATTAATTCTCCTATTTCTTTTAAGATCTTAATTTTCTTTTAAGCAAAATTTTGCAAATGTTTTCTTTGATAAATCTAGCTAGAGTTTAAGCATCGGTTGGCGAGGTCGATATTCTTCCCTTCCTGACCAGAGAGGAATAGGGAATCCGACAACGTATCATTGCCCAATGTATTTGTCTACACCATGATGCTGGACAAGACAATGTGCTCCAAACTCCAAAGTTAAACATGGCACCATGGCCATGGCCCCCTCTAGCTTTTGAAATTTTTCATTAATTTTCTTTTACATTTGATGATAAATCTAAAAATTATACAAAAATGTATTCATTGGCCCTCCCCAAGAAAATTTCCTGGCTCCGCCATTGAATTATGGACCTCACACATTAGTGGGATCAACTGTAAGTATACAGCCGCATGCAGTGAAATTGGAGGGCGTATTTGTTCATAAAGTAGTTACATAAAATAGTAAAGATGGGTTTTGACAAAATAGGTCAAATTTTAATGCAAATTATAACTGTTGGAGATAGATGCATGATTTAGCAAACCTTCTCTACAGTCAATGTGCAGTGTGCTGTGTGTTTAGCAAGCTGTCCTGGAACTTTCTTTAATGATACTTAATATCAGAGCATCGCTTGGTTTCACCGCTATAGTTACGAAGAATAAATTCAACACATGAAAGCCTGGTTGTGCAATTCTTAATTACTTCTCTACACAGTACACACTAATATATATTGTGATTAAGAAGCTAACCTTTAATCTTCTGTGAACTTACTGGCTTGGAATTGCAATGGCGGCACGAGACTATCCCTTGAGGAAGTTGGCAGATGCAATCGAGGGGCTTTCCAGTAGTGTAAACTCAGAGAATCCACACCTCAAGATCAGTGATGTAATTCAGTTGGGTCGTCTCAGTACTCCTTCCATCTTCTTCCCAGGAATCGCTTTTAAGTTTGCGGACTTGTATTTCCAAAGCAAGGTACTGTGAAGTGTGAACCCATGTAATTACTTACAATTAATATCTTCTATAACAATGTTTCTGAAGAGGTTGCTGTGTGTGTGCACCTTTGGATTTTGTGACCAAACATCTTCTTGATTTTCATTGTAGATGAATTGAAGAACTTTGCAGCCAATAACTTTTTTCAGTTGGTGATTGAAGTCTCGTACTGAGATTCGCGCATCAAATTGGTTAATCACGTACTTGGGAGCCGTGCATCAAAAATGAGAAATTGTTACTACAGAACAAGTCCAATTGGGTATTGGGGTAAGGGTTCAACTGTAGGTTTGTAAGGTACTTGAGATTCCTTTACTTGTAACCAGTGGTGGCTCCAGGATTTTTATTTAGGGTGGTCAATAATGGCGAAGCCATGAAGTTATTGGTAGGAGAGGTGTGAGTAAAAAATAAAATGATTATTTTTTTTTGTTTTGTTTTGTTTTTTTGTTTTTTTTGTATATGTAACTTTCATGTTATATACAACACAACCATATTGTACAATAATATTAAAAAATATTAACATTCGAAAGATCATTAAGACAACAATCATTAGATGCGTAAACAAATAGAATTAAATAATTAATTATACAATTTTATCAAATTAATAATAACTTATTATATAATTTATATTTATAAGTTATATCAATTGAATAAAAAATATTAAATAAATAAGAATAGTAACACACTTAGGAGTAGGATTGGGGCCTGGGAGTAAGTGTGAAACTAAGAAAAATAATACTCCAGTAATAAAATTTTGCTTATGAAGTGTATGGTTTTTTAAATATGTACGCTGTCACTCTCTTGGAATTGGAGTAAACAGTAAAAGATTTCTTGGACTTGAAAATGTGTAAAACACTTATCAAAGGGTGCGGCTTGTGTCCAGTGGAAGTTATCACTGGACACGTTGGATTGCGAACACGTGTCCAAACACGTTGGATTGCGAACACGTGTCCAGAGTAGACACGTGTTCACAATCCAACGTGTCCAGTGATAACTTCCACTGGACACAAGCCCTTCCTCTTATCAAAATACTTGATCGGACATAGAGAAAAACTAAAAAAACATAAATACAAATCAAACATAGAGAAAAACTAAGGATCATGTTCAAACTTATTTCAATTGGTTTTAACAAAAAATGTAAAGTTAGGGTGTTCAGATTTTTATTGTAGGGGTAAAAATATATATATATATATATATATAATTTTTTTTTTTAGGACCAGGTCAGGGGGTTCATTTGAACCCCCTGGGTTGGTCTTGGAGCCGCCCCTGCTTGTAACCGCTTGTTATGATAATAGTGGAGTTTCGGGAATGGTGACTTGAAAATCACTCGGTGAGGTTTTTGCCATTAGGTTTTCTCCATTCGTAAACAAATCACCGTGTTATTTATTTTCCGCTGCATTATTAGTTTATTGGTGATTTGTTTGTGCTACTACGCGTTTGTTTGTTAAATTCATTAATTAATAACTTGACTAATTAATTAATTAATTCAATCACAAGGGGTCAATACGTTTTTGGCCTATCAAGTGGTATCAGAGTAGGCACACTTTGATTAGGGTTAATCTTTTCTGTGTGATCTATTGACCCCTGTTGTCATGGAAACCCTTGATTGATTTGATTTGCATGATCTTATGCTGAATGATGATGATGATATTCAAGATGCCTATTGCAAGCTTTATAATTTTTGTATGAAATCTCTTGAATGTTCTACAAAATTAAAAGCTAAATTTAAAAAGGTCAAACTTGAAAAAGATGATTTGATTGCAAAATTTGATGAAGCCAATAATTTGAATGAGAATTTTAAAAATCAAATTTCATCTCAGGTGGACAAAATTAAGAGTTTGGAAGAGCAACTAGTTGAATTTAAAACTCAAGTTGAAAAATTAACTAGTTCCAAACTTGTTGTTGAGCCTAACTCAAAAGAAAAATATTTTTATATTCCCTCATTTAAAAGGAATTATGAAGAGTTGAAGGCTAATATTGCTAGGATAGACAAAGGTAAAATTTTTGATCTTAACGCTGAAGTTTCTAAACCTATGTCTAAAACTCCTCATAGGTTGAATAAAAATTCTGAATTTGTCCCCACTTGTCATCATTGTCATATTGTTGGTCATATTAGGCCAAATTGTCCTAAGTTGTCAACCTCTAAGGTTAGACCTCCTTCTAGGAAGCCGAGTAGCTCTAAAACTACTCATGTTTGTCATCATTGTGGTGATTCTAATCACACTCGCCCTAATTGTTCCAAGTTGTTTCCTTATAAGCGAGTGTCCAATAGGTCTCATCCTTTGTCTGAAGGCTCTATACCTATTCTTGGTGAGTTATTAAAAGTTTTGAGCTTTTTGACTCAATTTCAAGGGAATTCTAATTCCTCTATATCCTTTAGTAATCATACTAGGACACATGTCTTTTCATCTTCACGGCCAAAGACTCATGCTGTGTGGGTCATAAAGGATTCTAAGACTTAATTGTCTTTTCTAGTTGTCCTTTGCTTTATTTCTTTTTATCTAAAGTTGGACTTTCTTTCTTGTTTTCATGTTTGTTTTTGGAATCATGCTTTCATGCATTTGCATCTAGTTTTATGTTTTTCTTTGCTTAACATGTTTTTGTTTATTTGTTTTCAGTTTTGTTTATTTTTGTTTTTCTATAAAAATAAATAAATTTTTTTTTGAAAAATTAGAAAATACAAAAACAGTGTGTGTTATGTGTACATTGGTACTTGTGTACCTTGGATGGCCACTGAAACAATATTTTCCAAACTTTGTATCTTTCGTAGCTTAAATGAGCACTCTTATGCACAAGTAAGCAAGTGAGCTTTGTGGCTTTTGTTCGTGATGAGTAAGATTAAGTTATCTCTTGGACTTAACACTCGTACACTCTTTTTGACGGGTAGAACTAGAAAATCCTAAGAGAAAGGCATAAATAACCATGTCACCACTGTTACCCACCAATCATAATATGACACCTGTATGCTTCAGCATAGCAAAAGTGCAGTGTCAAAGACATTCGTATGCTTCAGCATGGCAAAAGTGCAATGTCTATGCTTAACATGTTGGGTATTTCTTTTCTCTCTTTTATATGCCCATGCATGATATGCTAAATAAAAGAAAATATGCAAAGAAAATAAAAAGAAAAAAGATAAAAAATGCTTTAAATATGATTGCAAGCGTGTTTTCTAGGAGATGTGGGAGTTATAGGTTGTATCTTGAAGGTGATAGTCCTCATCAAACAGTTATGATTGTGTGTGAGTTAAAGTGATTTTCTCATATCTCAAATCGTCATAACATGTATACACTCATGCAATCTTGCGATGTTTTTCACACACAACACGCAATAGTCTTTGCTACTTTTGATACATGTGCAGGTACAATGTGATTTGGCCATCACAAGGTTTTACATGTGCTAATGTATGCTTGCTAAACTGTCTTAACTTGTTTTTGAAATATAAAATTGGTTAGACTTGTTTAGTGTGTGTGTGTGTGTTTCTGAGGATCCATGTGCTTAAAATTTTTGTTGAGAGATGATTTTGAGAGCTTAATATGCTGATTGGATCATTTGTTGAATTGCATGTTGGATTGCATTCATGTCTGTGTTTTTCACTTCTCGAAAAACTGTTTTTAAAAGCTGACTCGACACCTCCTCGATACCTAGCCATCTGTCGAGCTTCTCAAAACTTTTTCTTATTGCAATCTCGACACCTTCTCGACACCTGGTAGATCGATCGAGAAAGTTTCTGTCTCCTCGATACCTTCTCGACACCTGGAGGATCGATCGAGCTTCTGTTCTTGGTTCTGGTGGTTTGTTCCTCGACACCTTCTCGACACCTGAATCTGTCGAAGACCATTTCCTTGATACCTTCCTCGACAGCTAGCTTGACACCTCTCGATACCTTATCTGTCGAGATTTACTGAGGTGCTTATTTAAACCCCTCATGCGATCCGCCTCTCATTTCTCTCGATCTCTCTCTCGATAGTTCTCTGTTTTCTCTCCCAAACACTCTCATTTAACTCCAATCTTGTTCCTCAAGGTTTCTTCAAGCTTCTTCAAGTTTTTCTTCACTTGATAAGCTTCTAATCTCTTCATTCTTCATGCATTTAATGTTTTGAAACCTAGGTTTTGGGGTTTTTGAAAAATTTTGGGGTTTTTCAAAATTGATGAGTTTTTGTTAAAATTTTGGGTTGGGTTTTCATTTAAATGTGTTTAAAACCTCATACATTGCATTACATTTGCACTATAATCATATTTTCATGCATTTAGATGTGTGTAATATGCTTGTGTGCTAGTATGATTGGATTGGGCTGAGCCCATGATGAAATTTCTTTTACATTTCACATGTTCATGCATTCCCCATGCATACGTAGTCTCTTTTCAATATTTTTGATATATTTGAATTGCTTGGGACTTTTCTGATTGTCTCTTTCTCCCTCTCTCTCTCATTCTGTTTACGTTAGTAGTGTCTATGGCACCTAAGCGTAAATCTACTCTGGCTCGGAACCCTCTACGTTCTGGAGGTTCTTCATCTTTTGATTCTGCTCCTCTTTCTCTTCGGTTCCGTGATGATGATGCCCACAAGGCATTCTCGGAGAACTTTTCTAGATGAAGTGTTCATTTGGAATGCCAAGTCATTGTGGCGGACTTCGCCAACACTAACCTTCCCTCTGTCATTCACAGTAGGGAATGTGAGTCATTGTGTGACGTCTCGGTCACATGTCCTCTTGTGCTTATTCAGGAGTTTTACTCCAACATGCACGGGATCGATCGTTTAGTACCTCTTTTCTTCACTCGCGTTCGAGGTATGCGCATTCCTGTCACACCGCAACTTGTTGCGGATGTGTTTCGGGTTCCTAGGATAGAGTTTCCTGACTATCCTTCTTATGAGCATCTACGGACTGTGTCCAAGGATGAGCTCATATCTGCTTTCTGTGAGCGCCCTTCGGAGTGGGGTGAGCGTCAGTACACATCATGTCGGCCTTTTGCTAAAGGTCATAGATTCTTAAATATGGTGATGACTTTTGTACTTCATTTGCTTTCTCACTACAACTCCATCATAGAGCCTCGTTCTCGATTTTTGTTATCTCTTCTTGAGCATTTTACTATAGATTTTCCTTCTTATTTCATTCTTTCTATCATATATGTTCACTTAGATTCGGCGTCCTGTGATAAGCTCATATTTCCTTCTACTATCACGAGGATTTTACGCCATTTTTCTGTCCCTTTTCCTGTGTCCGACCACTTCACACACATTTGTGCCATAGATGCCGCTATCGTAAAACGTAGTGAGGCTCAGTTTAGGTCGGGACAACTAGATTCCACTCCTCCCTCCCGTTCAGCTCCATCTACATCTGCTCATTCTTCCTCCATGAGCGATGTATCCTTTGGAGACATCATGGTGTAGCTACAGTGCATGGATGCTCGGCTTGATACACTCTCCACTGAGTTGTATCAGGTGAATGTTCGTGTTGATTGTATTGCACGACGACAGGCGACCATGAGTGGTTTTGCTCCTGAGGCTACTCCTTCACCACCTCCTCCTGAGGATGATGATGATGATGGTGATGACGATGATGCTTTGGATGATGATGGAGATGGTAGTTCTACTGATGAGATGTCTACTTGACACTCTTACCCTTTGTCACTCGTGACAAAAAGGCAGTCATTCTTAGGGGGAGAGTTAGTGTAGGACATTTTTGTTAGGGGTAGAGTGTTGATATGAGGGATGTAGTGAGGATTTGATGTATCTTTTTCTTTTCTATCTTATTAGATACTCTGTTCTTGTACATTAGGTCTTATGACCAGTTTTTACATACATTGTACTTATTTTTTATATATGTGGATGTATGTTTCTCTCACCTATCTCTACATGTGTTGTTTCTTTTCTATCTTTATACACATGATTCTTATACTTGAATGCAATCTATTATTTCTATTTCACACAAGATGCCTTGATGAGTTTTGTTTAAAGTATTTCAAAAATACAAGGTGTCAAAGTCTATTTGCCATAAACTCTCTTCTTGCAAAGTTTTTCAAGAGTTTGTGTTAGGATAGATTTTATTGTATTCAATAAGTGAATATGAGTTGAGTGATTTATGACTTCTCTTATATGTTCATTTGTTTGTTGTGGTTTTGTCATGGATTGCCAAAGGGAGAGATTGTTAGGACATATGTGTTTCACTTATTAGAGAACATATGTCATTCTTTTATGTAATTGGCTAATCTTTTGACAAAATGCACTTAACTTGTAATTAGGTAGTTCTAGGTGTTTTTAATACTTCAAGAAACAAGGTTTCAAGATCAAGTGTTGAAGTCATCAAGTCTGTCTAAGAAACAAGCTGAAGAAGTGCACATTCATTAAAGCTCGACACCTGCTCGATAGCTACTCGACACCTTGCTATCTATCGAGGTTTATAAAAATCAGAATTTTGATACGATTTCTTGGGATCCGTGAATGTGTTTTTGGACATTCTTTTCTCCTAACCTTAGACATATAAAATGATTGTTTTAAGGGCCGTCAAAGTGTTCACAAGTTGTACAAGTATTGAGAAAATTCTGTTGAAGCAAATTGTGACCGGAGACAAAGTTCTGCCCTAGTTCATCTCTTCTGAAGAAGTTGCTGTGTATGTGCACCTTTGGGTTTTGTGACCAAGCATCTTCTTTATCTTCATTGTAGATGAATTGAAAAACTTTGCAGCTAACAACTCTTTTCAGTTGGTGATTGAAGTCGCGTACTGGGATCTGCGTATCAAATTGGTTAGTCACGTACTTGGGAGCCGTGCGTCAAAAAGGAGAAATTGTCACCACAGAACAAGTCCAATTGGGTATTGGGGTAAGGGTTCCACTGTAGGTTGGTAAGGTACTTGAGATTCATTTACTTGTAATTGCTTGTTGTGATAATAGTGGAGTTTCGGGAGTGGTGACTTGAAAATCACCCGGTGGAGTTTTTGCCATCAGGTTTTCCCCATTCATAAACAAATCGCCGTGTTATTTATTTTTCGCTGCATCATTAGTTTATTGGTGATTTTTTTGTGCTACCATGCGTTTGCATGTTAAATTGATTAATTAATAACTTGGCTAATTAATTAATTAATTTAATCACAAGGGATCAATATGTTTTTGGCCTATCAGAATTGGTGAGGATGATGCTGGAGCAAGTTCTTGCTAGCGGGTATGCCAAAAATACTCATGATTTCGGTTTAAAAAACCGTTTAACAAACACGACCTATAAGAATAATGATAATAATAATAGTATAATTTTCACATAAAAGTTTTCGTATGCACTACCCTTGCTCCCAATTAAAATTTTTTTTTAAGAGATGTGAAAATAATTGATTTCTTTTTCCTTTCAGAGATGGATGAATTGCATATATGATTCTAAAAATTAAAAAAAAAAAAGAAAAAAAAAAAAAAGAAGAAGAGGAAAAAGAAAGGTGGTGTGAATTGCATTTGTTAATGCTTCAAAACCATGCAAGTTAATAACGGTAGGGGAAAAAATGGAAGTTAATTCGTATGCCTTTAGGGAGGAATATTTGTTTTTAGAATGTGAGATTTACCTAAATACTAAAATTGAGACATCTATTTTCTTTAAAATAAATTGAAAAAATTACTCAGTTTAAAAGTTTTAAGAGTATACCAGTAAAGTGATACAATCAACATTGATCTCACTTCCTTGATTGCTTTATACATACATACATATATATATATATATATATATATATATATTCTCAGCATTTCTTTCTCTGTTCTTCTTAATATTTAAAATTTTGGTTTATGACAAAGTCCCAAATTTTAAAGTGGTGAAAAAGTGAAGAGATATAAAGGAGAAAAAAAAAAAGAAAGATAATGGAGACTTTAATGTTAAGAAAAAAAAAAAAAAAAAAAAGATTGTTGAGCTACCACACCAACAATGTTATTCACAAAAAATTGAAATAAAAAATAATTCTTTATATGTTTAACGAAAACATGTTACATTTGAAAAATATTTTCAATAAAATATTTAAGGTGTTTGGTGCAGCATTTTAATTTTTCACGTAAAAACCACCAAAAGCAACGCCTTAGTCACCAGAGTTAGCTAGACTACTTGCTCCTATTACTGGACCACTAGATCCAGTGATCAGATCAACAACTCTGCCCATCGAATTGGTGACCTAGCCACTAAATAGGGGGAGGGCTATTTTTTTTATTTTTATTTTTGGTAAAAAAATTTACCAAATTTATTAGATGAAACCTTTTACAATATTTTACAAAGGATTTCACGGTTAATGAAAAATATTTTCAAGTTTGATCAATTTTGCAATGAAACAAATATAGTAAAATGTTGAAACCCACAAATTATCTAAAGCACCGATGACAAACCCATCTTAAAAAAAAATTAAAAGGAAGAAAAATAATAATAAATAAAAACTTACCAATATTAAATTCTATTTAAAAATTAAATTTTTTTTTTTTATTTTATAATAATGCATTTGACCCACTATCCATAAGTCATCATTCCTATGTTTTTTTTTACCTCAACTTAGTTGGTGTCCTCAACATTCATATGTTTATAACCTCATACATCACTTAGCTATAATTGTTGGTGGTAGTTTTTTTTTTTTTAGGGGGAATGTCGGTGGTAGCTTTAACAGTGAGAATAGAAGCTTTGTAGATAATTGTCCTCCCATGAAGGCCATTAAAGCCACTTTCTCATTTGCCTCTTGTATTTGTAACAGTTCTTTGATGAATCTGGTCACATAATGTCACACCCCGAACCCAATTGGGTCCAAAACATGAGAAATGAACCATTAAAAAAAATTGTAAGGGATTTTTTTGACCATTCTTTTGTGTTTGTGTCTGTGTCTGTGTTTGAGTATGAAAGAAGAGTGGCAGCTGGTTAAGAGGGAGAGATATTTGTGAGGTTATGTGGTTGAGAACGAGTGGGTAGGTGGGGTGTCATGTGTGGGTCTAAAAATTTGACCTTTTTGTGTGTGTGTGTGTGTGTGTGTGTAGGGGAGGGGGGGGGGGGGGGGGTAAAGGTTGGGGTGTTACACATAATCTTGTTAACATTAGGGCTCACCTTTATCGTGTGATAAAGCTTTGTGGATAATTGTCCTCCCATGAAGGCTATTAAAGCGACTATCTCATTTGTCTCTTGTACTTGTATCACTTCTTTGATTAATTTGGTCACATAATCTTGTTAACACTAGGGCTCACCTTTATCGTGCTTAACATTAACGAGATATGTACGTCGTTGGTCTCTCTTGCTTTCGTCCACTAGTAAAGGGACTTACAGACAATTTGCTAGTAGATTCTAGTTAGTTTAACTAGTAAACTTTCTTATTATTGAATGAGAGATTTAGAAATCAATCCTTGCCAATACAAAAAACTAATTAGTATCTAAGTCTGATAATAAGAATTAATTATTATAGTGTGAATATCATATATTTGAAATACTATCTTATCTATATATTAAAAAAAAAAAAAACTACTTTCTTACCTTGACAAATGAACCTTCCAATCTATGTGAACATCGTGGATTCATCCACTCTATTTTTCTTATTATTGGGCTCTCCCTGTAAAACTTCCTGCCTTGTGTCCTATTTTCAGTCTGCTTGGTGAATGGTGATATTGATATTCAGATTCATGTTATGCATGTAACGAAGTAAAATACTATTTTATCATATAATAAAATTATTGGCCTTATATGCATACTATTCTCTCATAGATCATTGTTATATTTAAACATAAATTCATATATAACGCCTTCCACCATGACAGAGGAAATTCACTGGTTGAGCATTTACAGCAGCTTATGAGCAAGTTTTTGCCCCGTACCATGGATGGACTGTTAAGAAAGCTGTGATTGCTGCATTGGAAGAACTTCCTTCTAAGGACCTCTTATTTATTTTGTTAAATGAAGATGGTAAGTATTCCATCTGATATTCTTGGCTTCTTTCTTTTCAAAATGGTGATAGTATTGTATATTCTTGAAATGAGGAGCAGATAATACACTGCCTCACGTATTGGGTCGAAAACTTGAGCACTGAAAATAAAGGATACAAGTGTTATGATCCTAATTCCTATTTCAAAAAGACTAGCTATACGATAACTTTCAATTTTGGCTTCTATATAGGAGCATAAAATGTGCAATCAATTTCAACATGTCCTATCAAAAAAAGAAAAAAAGAGAAAGAAAAATTCCAACATGTCCTACTCTTCCTGTCCTTTCCATCTTCTCAAACTATTTTTGATCCTTATCCTAAGTCTACACCCCTAAACCAACTATAAATTATACAACCAATCATTTTTCATCCGAGTATCTTCTGCCAGATTTGTAGATAAGTAATGTTATATCCACAACAATTTCACAAAAAACCTTATTTAACAAGTTTTTTTTTTTTTTTGGTTACTAGTTTTAAACTGGGCCCACCAATGACATTAACATTTCTCTTTCAAGATGCCAATAAAACACTAGTTCCTAAATTTCATAGAATAAGTCACTTAAGTTCACGCCACCTTACTTTCTATCATGCCTTTAGTAACTTTATGTGAGCCATACTCTTATAGTGAGGCCTCCTCATGGTATTTTTTCTGTGTTTTCTAATAGTTTAGTTTCAAATTTTGAGTTCTGATCATATGCTAGCTTTTGTTTGACATATGATAACCTCGGTTACACTAGTGGTGAATAAGGGTTTGTTTGGTAACGTTATTTGAACAACAGTTTTCGTTATTTAAATAATATAACACGTATTTCTATAACACTTTTTACCTACACATATTTTCACAACACTTAAACAACGTTACTAGAACAACTTTACCAAATGTGTCATAAAGTTTTCATTCTAGCAAAAACTGACTTCCTTTGAGATTAATCATAACAAAAAAAAAAAAAAAAAAAAATCAAAATCTTTGCATATTTTAAATATTTATTAAATGGTTTTGGTTTTGTTCTTCTAAATTTTCTTTAAACTTTATCAGATGATTCAGTGAAGGAGCCTTTGCAAAAGTACATTACTGCCTCAAAAGCTGTTCTGCAGTACGTGGATAACATCTTCCTATCAACTGAGACAGGAGCTGAGCTGCTTAAGATGATCTAATTTAAACTCCACTATGGCAATTTGCTTATGAAGAATAACAGTTTGCTACATAAACAATGTGTGTTTAATAATGATGTTAAATTTGATAACCATATGTTTTCTTATCATCATCTCATATGGGATTTGGAATATATATCTTTTTTCACTTACTATAGTAATCTAGCCTACCTAACCACTCACGTTTTACCTCCTCTCTTGTCATAATCATTCCGTTAATTAAAATTTTTTTTTGGTTTACATTGTACTATGTTGCACACTTACTACAAATGTATACAATGTAAAATTTATATTACTAGTACAATGTAGACCTATAAATATATACTCTAAACTTACCGTGGGACTCCCTATTCAAGTGAAAGGAGCGAGCATTGATCTCGGGGTATTGAATAATTTACACACATAACTATGCATATTATTTATAGATAAAGTATTTATATAATATTATTTAAGAACTAATATTTTCTCATGTACAATAAAAATATTTACATCAAAGTTAATCTTTACATAATTCAAAATAATTTTTTTTATCAACTATGTTTGTAAAGCATAAACTCTCTTATAAATCATATTGATGACAATTAATATTCTTTACATGTTTTGACAAAAATAATTTTTTTATTAAATAAACTAGAAATTACATGGTTAGAGTACTATAGTCTTAATAATTATGAAACAAATAAAAAGTTAATCAATTTAAATAATTTAAGTTATAAACAGTTTATACACATAAATAGTTTATGAAATCCCCTATGGTTTTGTTTTATGTAAAAATTTAAAGGGTTTCGCACTTTCATGATACATTAAAAAACCTCCTTTGGGGGGGGGGGGGGGGGGGTCAAGAGTTACAAAATTAACAATTTATACATAAAAGAATACTAGAGGAGAGTTAAGTGTTACATTCAAAACTTAAAGTAATTTCATGTTTTATGTAGAAACCAAGGGGGATTTTCTCAACTTTTTCCCATTTTTGACTAGTAGAATAAAATCACTCATGTCATTTCTTGATGTTGTTGAAATGGCTAGGACTCACAAATAGACTCACTAAGTACAAAAACATTGACTCCCTTTGACACTCAGTTCACTTGAATAGTTGAATCCCACCACAATGCAGAGCATTCACAATGTCTCTAGACTTTTCATTTGTTAAATCAAAGTAAATTGATAAATTTAAAAGGGGAAAAAGAAGGAAGAAGAAGAGAGAAAAAGAAAAGGAAAAGGTGGTAAGCTATTAACTAAACACAAACCTCTTACTCCTACAATTTCTCATGAAAAAGATTTTTTCTTTTTTTTCAAAACATTTCTATCACACTACCCAATTGTTGACATGTTGACTTTTTTACTTTTTAACAAAAACCTTATTATTTTAGTGAATGTTCTTATATATTTTGTGAAGACAAATGTATTAACCTATTCTTTATGATATTTGAAAGATGTTTAAGAATAAAAATCGAATTTTATTGTAAATTTTCCATGTAGTGCAAACTAAATGATTAAATGCTAAAGCTTGAGTTCTATTCAAGAAGAGTAGTATTTCATGTTGATGCATATAGAAAAATAAGGTCTTCCAAGCTCATGAGCAACATAATCAGTCATTAAAGGCCCGCATTAAGTGAAAAAGCAATAACAAGGGAATTTATAAGTGTAACGAACGACTGTTGCCCAACAACTAACAACGACAATCATTAAAGGTGTCATGACATTATAGAGCCATAACCAAGGGAAAATGGGCTTTTGCCCTTATTTTGTAAAAAATCTAACACAATGTCCATGTTTTGAAACTATTAAGCACTGTGTCCCTGTTTTCAAACTGAATTTAAAAAAAAAAACGAGTTACAAGTGGAACTCGACATTAGCAATGTCGAGTTCTATGCATATTTTGCCACTTAGATTAAAAAAAAATTTAAGTGAAACTCGACCTTGCTAAAGTTGAGTTTCAATTAAAGATTTACATATAACTTGATTTTGAGGATATCGAATTTTATACAGAACTCGATTTTGTTAAAATCAAGTTTCATAAATAGGGACAAAGTATTAGTAGTTTCAAAACATGAACATTGTGCTAGATTTTTTTTAAAATAAGGGCAAAATCCCATTTTGTCTGCCATAACCATCCCATTAATAGGGTTTCCAACAATCACTCAAAGGGCAAGTATATAATACACACCCACCAGTATGGCTTAGGAATGGAATATATAGATCATTTCTGTCCTGAAATTTAACTTTAGCATCGGAGGCACTAGCATTATACCATATTACCAATTACCTAAATATATAAACGACCCTAAAGTCATACTTCTGGAAAAAGGCTCCAGTAGGATACCAATTATCATGACATAAGATCTTCTTACCATCACTCACCCCAAATTTTATAAATATTCTAACATCATCTCATAGACTTAGAATAGCTCTCCAGCCCCATGTGCAATCCTGTGGAAGCTTGACAATCCAAAAGCATTAGCCTTTTAGTAAACACTTGCGCACCCAAACTATACCCAAATGCTCCCAATATGTTTCATAACGAAACATAGCAGCTACATTCCAATCAGCAGTCTTTTTCAAGCCCAAGCCACCTTCTTTCATAGGTAAACAAACTTAGTACCATGCTAGTGTGCTATGTTGATTCCTCCTTTGCTAGAAACATGTCCTTGCCATAGAAAGTAGTTGAAGCTTTGTTCTGATGTTTTAATAACCTTTCTAGGAAAAATGAAATAGATAGACCAAAACATTAGGATATTATATAAAAGGATAATTTTCTAGAGGACCAAGAAATGATCCTAGCCAGTAGCCATGATCTTGTCTAACAAAGGTTGGCAATCCTTCAAAGTCCTGTTTACCAAGAATTATAGGCAGGCCTAAATATCTAGTAGGCAGTGGTCTCTCGTTTAATTGCTAAGTCTCAAGAATTTTAAGTTTCAAATCCTGAGGAACAATAGAGCAGAAAACCTCACTCTTGCTGGGTTAATAGCA
The DNA here is from genome assembly GCA_032727855.1 of Quercus ilex subsp. ballota. Taxonomy (NCBI): domain Eukaryota; kingdom Viridiplantae; phylum Streptophyta; class Magnoliopsida; order Fagales; family Fagaceae; genus Quercus; species Quercus ilex. The sequence goes on from CM064918.1 coordinate 9,870,650, forward strand.
AGACAAACAGTAGCTTTGAACTCTTCTAGACCTTCCTTTACAATGTGGATTGAAAGGAGATTAGCAGCAATCAAAATTAACAAGTTATCTGCATAGCTTAAGTGAGTAATCTTCAAATCTTTACACAGAGCATGAAACTTGAACAAGTTAGGTCCTTGGACTTTATTCTTTATAAATCTAGTGAAAGCTTACATTGTTAACACAAATAGATAAGGGAGGAGGGGATCCCCTTGCCTAAGGCCTTTACCACCCTTAAAGTACCCCACCATACTACCATTTCAAGCGATAGGATACTCAAGATTGGTTATGCATTCCCTAACCCAAATCACAAATCTCAAAGGGATTCCAGCATCAATAAAGAACATCAAAATGAAGTTCCGGTCAACTAAATCATAAGCTTTCCAAAATTCTGCCTTTATGACACATCTAGCAGGACTAGAGCTTGTATGGTAGCCTTTGACAAATTCATGAGTTAGAAAAGACATTCTCAGAAATATTCCAACCCTTTATGAATGCTGCTTGATTTGAATTAACCAGAATTTCAATGCAAGCTTTCAATCTGTTGGCAAGAATTTTAATGACACACTTGTAGATTACATTACAAAAACTACATCAAATGCTTAATGTACATCACACATTTGAACGAGTTAACGCAAATGTCTTGGCTACAAATTTGCCATACAACATTAACAGACCATAGATTAAGAAGCTCCTTCAGAATCTAAATGACATTATTTTCGAGTCCATGCATTTGAATGCAGCTTGCAGCGCACTTCTACAGGGGCTATCTTTCCAGCATCATCTCTATTCCAAGGCATTTGAAATATCTTCTGGTTCTTTCATTCTTCAACAATTAAGAAACAATAGGATAAAGAATTAATAAATTGTAGGAGATAAATATATTATGAAATTCAGTGCAGCTGAATTATATAGTAATTGCCCAGTGCAATCACATTTGCCTGAAATGGCTTTAAACACTGTGATAGCAATTGAAAAGATTTTCCAATTGATATGAGGAGGCATGCTAGACTATAATCCATTGCATGAATAAAAGCGCACAATAACAAATGTATTCTCTTGAATGATTCTCTCACAATCTCAACTACATATGAGTAACCAAAATGTGGATAAAATAGCCAAAAGTTTATATAATTTATAACCCTGATTGACATATGCATTCATAGTGCTCCTAATTGTGGAGAAAGAAATACTACTAATTTATTCACATGTAAGGAAAACCATGATGGGAACATACCTCTTCTTTAGGAGGTTATAGTGACGTTCATCATTCAAGTGGACTTGTTTGGAGCTGTGAAAGTTGGGTGCTCCAAAATTTTGGACAGTCTCGAACATGCAAGTGTTCCATAAAAGGGCACTCCAATGAAGAATTTGCATTGTAGAAATTAACAAGATGTGCTAGATTTTGCAGTGCTAATGTCTTCAGTCGAGGGAATGTGATTTTATCCAAAGTAATTCCACCATCTTTCTGAATAATTTCATCCAAGCAGGAACAATCCTCTACCCAGAGCTCTTCCAATTTTGAAAGACCTTGAGACATGGTGGGAAAGAAGAGATATTTCAATTTGTTGCATTTAATGACAATCACAGTTTTGACATTTCTGAAATCTGCAAGCTGAGCAGGGCCTTTCCATATGCTTGCTAGTTGAGACAGATTGTCCAATCTGAGTTCTTTTAATCGTTCCAAGTATTGACGTCCCTCTGGTAGTCCTTCAAAATCAAACACCTCCTTAATAGAATTCCCAGTTACTTTTAGTATTTCCAGATTATTCAGACTCTGTATTATGTTTGAATGCAGAAGTGAATTCTCAAGGTAACTCCACTGTTGCACCTCCAAGAATTTAAGTTTTTCAAAGGATCCCTCTGGTAATTGGCCAACACATATCTGTTTCATAGATTCCATGTGGTGAATGTGTAATTCCTGCAATCTGGCAAACACTGGGTTGTTTGGAATAACTTCTGCTAAGGGTATTAAGCATTGTACAGCGTGGCATTGCTCAACAAAGAGAGACTTCAATCCAAACAACCTTCCCTTCACATATGCTTCAAGGATGTTCCTGAGATCCGGGCACCATGAATAGATAAGCATCTCTGCTTTCTCGGTCACAGCCTCAAAGAACCAATCTGGTAAGATGCTCATTGTAATGTCAATGAACAAGGTCCTTGTATGTGCCCTTTTCAATTTTGACAGGTGCACATTCATTAGCCTGCTGAATAATGATCTGCTAATACATATGTCAAACTTCTCCCACTATGGAATAAAGTTTACATTCTGAGGGAAGCAATTAACATCTTCTATGTCAATCTTCAAAATTGTTAGTTGAGGCAAGTTTATCAACTCTTCGGGGCTTGCATTCCTTTATTACCCCATTGGCAAAAGCTTCCTTGGAAGTATAACTCCTCCAACCCATTAATCTTGATATTATATTTGGTGAGATAGTTTCGATATGGTTACAAGATGTCATATCTAACATCCTTAACTCAGCCAATTCTGTTAATTCACCTGGGAAGGTATTGATAAGAGATTTTTTTAGGCCAAGTATTTCCAGCTTCTTGAGTCGTCCTAATATGGAAATATCTCTTGACTTGCAACGATCCAAATATAAGGTGCAAAGGTTTTCTAGGAGTCTAATTGATGGTGGAAGTGACACTACCGGCAACCCACTTATATCCAGCACCTTAAGGGTATTCATTCTATTAAAGAACCCACTTGGGATTTCTATCAAGTTTCTATTTTCCTGCAACAACAAGGTTTGGAGTTTTGGGCCTACTGGCTCATCAGGAAGTCTTTTGATATCATTGAACATAACCGAGACAGCGGTGTAGCTTTCAAAATGAGCGTCTCGGCGTGGCCACTCTTCTAAAGCAGAACCAGCTTGTGCCATAAAATTGAAAAGCTCCTCATTTCCTGATGATGATATCAATTTGGCTGTATCACGTACAACATCATGCATCTTTACAAATCCATCCTCATCACACTTTAACAACAATCCTGAGTCAATGAGATTTTTGGTGAAGGTATCTTACGAACATCCATGATAGGTTGTCTGTAAGAGCGACGATCACAACTGCGTCCTTTGACGAACATAGGGGCAAGACCCCATTGACACGATTGGCAAGGCATGCGTGCACACATTGATAGCACAGATAAATGCTAGTTGGTCAGCTGGCATTCCATAACTACGCCGAGACAGTTACAAAAGCAGTAACGGCCCAACGGTCATCCGTTGTGTCTTAACTGAGACTATCATTACCCATTAAATGGAATGGTCAGGGGAAAAACACTTGACCCAGCCTTTAACGAACATAATTGCACCAACCTGAAGAAAGCTATAAAAGGTGAACCCAGCACTATGGTAGGGGACAGGTAAAAAAATTACTAGAGAAAGAGAACTGTGAGAAAGTTTATTCTGGGAGTACGTAATCTGACTTAAGCATCGGAGTATTCTCAGCTGGCCTCACTCCGGCGAAGACATTCTTTTGCTTTCCTCTTGTCTTGACAACAGGTCTCGGAGATCGTCCATTGCACTGACGAGGTAGATTTCCAGCTTTATCAGTTTGGCACTGTCTGTGGGGAATGCAGCAAGTTAACCCTTACTCGAACCATCGTGCTCCTATCTATAAAGTTCCTGTCTCGAGATGGACAACAAAGCAGCAATGCCTCCAGACCCCGTGGTGATGGCTCAACAAATCCAGGCCTTGATAGGAAATGTGCAGGACTTAATGAGGCAAAACAAAGAGCTAAAACAACGAGCTCGTCCAGAGGGCAGTAACACTTCTCATCATCGGCAGAGTCGCAGCAGACATGATGAGGAAGCCAGTAGCCCTGGAAATAGCAAGGGAAAAGATGCAACAAAGTATACTGGACAATCTACGCCCGACAACGACTATTTGATGCAAAACCTGCGGAAAGAGCTCGACGAAGTGAAGAATGCCATGAAGGGGAAGACAACAATCAACTTGGATGAACCTCTTACTTGTTAACAGTAAGGCAATAGGAAGGGGAGAGCTTGAGGGATTATGTGAAGCAGTTCAACAAAGCAATATTGGAGATCGACGAAGCTGATGATCAGGTCATCATGACAACCTTCCAGGCAAGACTCAATAATTCTGACCTCATCTTTTCATTAGGAAAAATGCCACCAACCTCCATGACGAATCTGCTGTTTAAAGCCCAAAAGTATATGAATGGGGAGGACGCCCTTACGGCTAAAGGGCTAATAGGAAAACGGAAGAAGGAAGAGAACAGTGAGTCCCATGGAAAGAAGAAGGATTGCAAGGATTCATACTTAGAGGCCAAGTCCAGCAAGAGCAGCCCTGATGCCCTGAAGAAAAAGATGAATTTCACCCCGTTGGTTATACCGGCTGACAAAATCCTCATGCAGATAAAGGATGAACCAAGGCTGAAGTGATTACATCCTCAAGGAAGCGTGACCCGAAGAAGTACTACCGTTTCCATAAAGATCACGGCCATTATACTGACGAGTGCCGCGATTTGAAGGAGCAAATAGAAGAGCTGATCCAACGAGGAAAGCTTCAAAAGTTCATCAAAAGGGATCACCAACCTCAGTCAAGGGCTGACGGTAAAACCCATAATGATGCCAAGGATGACGAACGAGACTTTCCAAAGCTAGTTGTAGGGGAGATATGAACGATAGCAGAAGGGCTCGTATCAGGAGGGTCATACAAGTCTTTGAAGAAGATGTATTACAGGCAAGTCAATAGTGTCCATATGAAACACCCATCCCCAAAGTACCAACAGTCAGAGAATGACGACATCATGTTTTTTGAACGAGATGTAAGTGGGATAAAGCAACCCCATGACGACCCACTCGTCATCACGTTGGGAATAGAAGGATTTGCCATGAGGAAAGTGTTAGTTGATAATGGAAGCTTGGCAGACATAATGTATATGACGGCCTATCAGCAACTGAGATTGGATCCTAAAAGGCTCAGATCCTTTAATTCTCCACTGGTCAGTTTCAGCAGAGATAAAATCTACCCAAGGGGAATCGTCACGTTATCCGTTACAGCTGGAAAACACCCAGCACAAGTGACAATTCAAGTAGATTTCTTGATCGTCGATTGTCCGTCATCCTACAATGTCATCTTAGGACGACCCACTTTGAACAAGCTTAAGGCTGTAACGTCGACTTACTGCTTGAAAATGAAGTTTCCAACTCCAAACAGGGTAAACCAGATATGTGGAGATCAACTATTGGCCAGAGAATGTTATCAAACTGTCCTGGCTTCAAGAGAGAACCACACGTGGGTGGTGGAGGAGGAACGAAAGGAGTCGTCCCAAGACTTGGGGGAAGTGAACCTAGTAGACGGGGACATGAAGAAAGTGACAAAGGTGGGGACAGGACTTAGCACTGCCTTGAAGAGCAGGATTGTGGAGTTCCTCAAGCAAAATCTAGACGTCTTTGCTTGGACTCACGAAGACATGCCGGGGATAGACAGTGAGGTTATAGAGCACAAGCTGAATGTCGACCCTTTCAAGAAGCCCGTCCAGCAGAAGTGACTAGTTTTTGCCCCAGAACGGAACAAAGCAGTTATGGAAGAAGTAGAGAAGCTTTTGACAGCTAGATTCATCCGGGAAGTCTATTATCCTAAGTGGTTGGCCAACGTCATCATGGTCAAAAAGTCCAACGGGAAATGGCGCATGTGTGTGGATTTTACAGATCTCAACCAAGCTTTCCCTAAGGATAGTTTTCCGCTCCCTAGGATCGATCAGTTGGTGGACTCAATGGTCGGCCATGAGTTTTTGACTTTCATGGACGCATTTTCAGGCTATAACCAGATCCGCATGAACGAGGAGGACTAAGAGAAAACTACATTTGTTACCAATCAAGGGTTATATTGCTATAGGGTCATGCCTTTCGGCCTGAAAAATGTAAGAGCCACTTACCAGAGGTTAGTAAACCAGATGTTCTGCAGACAGATTGGAAGGAACATGGAGGTCTACGTAGACGATATGCTCGTGAAGAGCAAAAAAGCAGAGCAACATCTAGATGACCTCAAGGAGACTTTCGACATATTAAGGAAGTATCAAATGAGGTTGAACCCAGCTAAATGTGTATTCGAGGTGTCATCTGGCAAGTTCTTGGAGTTCATGGTCTCGCAGAGAGGTATAGAGGCTAACCCAAAGAAAGTCAAAGCTATATTGGATATGATGTCCCCGAGGAGTGTGAAAGAAGTTCAGAGACTGACGGGGTGCATAGCAGCCTTGAACAGGTTTGTGTCCAGAGCGACAGACAAGTGCCTCCCATTCTTCAAGACGTTGAAGTAGGCTTTCCATTGGACAGACAAGTGTGAAGCAGCTTTCCAAGCTCTCAAAATTTGCTTGTCCAAACCACCATTGTTGAGCCTGTCTGTCGAGGGGGAGGATTTATTCTTGTACTTGGCCGTCTCTCAAACAGCGGTAAGCTCGACACTTATCAGAGAAGAACTTTAGGTTCAAAAGCCAATTTACTACACAAGCCAAGCTTTCCAGGGGGCAGAAGCAAGATACCCGAGGATAGAAAAGCTAGTCTTTGCCTTGATCGTTGCATCAAGGAAGCTCCGTCCTTACTTCCAAGCACACACGATACTGGTAATGACGGACCAACCATTGCGAAAGGCCATGGGCAAGCCAGATGCAGCAGGAAGAATGGTTCAATGGGCAGTAGAATTGAGCCAGTTTGACGTAGATTACAGGCCTAGGACAGCGATCAATGCCTAAGCACTGGCAGAGCAAGATCCAGAATCAGGGTACTAGACGATGTACATAGACGGCTCAGTGGCATCTCGCATAGGTGTAGTAGGAGTGATTCTCTTCTCCCCTGAAAAAGACACCCCCAAGTATGGGGTAAAACTCCAATTCCCAGTGACGAATAATGAAACAGAATATGAAGCTGTTTTGACGGGTCTTCGGGTGGCAAAGGCTCTAGGAGTGAGAAACTTGAAATTGAACTCTGACTCAAAACTCATGACCAGACAAATGGACAATGAGTACGAGGCTAAAGAGGACAGAATGAAGAGGTACTTGGAATTGACTAATCAATTAATTACTAAATTTAATGATGTCAAGATTATCCAAGTACCCCGAGAAGAGAATTTTGAAGCAGACAAGGTTGCCAGACTGGCATCGTCAGAGACAAGCAAGAGATAACCTAATTTGTTAGTGGAAATGCAGTGTCTCCCAAGCATCGAAGGACTTGAAGTGAGTTGTGTGCAGTCAAGAGGAAGCTGGATGGATCCAATAGTCACTTACATTAAGACTGGCAATCTCTCATCGGATCCAACCAAAGCAAGGAAGGTCAAGATCAGGGCATCCAGATTTACGATCTTGAATAATGAGCTTTACAAAAGGGGATTTTCTCAACCCTACTTAAAGTGCCTTAACCCAAGAGATGCTGAATACGTTCTAAAGGAGATCCATGAAGGAATATGCGGGAATCATTCTAGCCCACGTTCACTCGTTGGACAGGTTGTTCGTGCAGGATACTTCTGGCTAACCATGCAGAAGGATGTAGCTCAGGTCGTCCAGAAGTGCGATTAATGCCAACGATTCAGAAATGTTCAACATGTGCTGGTAGAGCACTTACCGAGCATAACTTCACCTTGGCCATTCTCCACATGGGGAATATACATAATGGGCCCCTTACCACGTGGTAAGAAGCAAGTAAAATTCCTAGTCGTTGCTATTGATTACTTCACAAAATGGGTGGAGGCAGAACCTCTTGCAATTATAACGGAGGCCAAGATACAGCACTTCGTATGGAAGAATCTTGTTTATCGATTTGGAATACCACGAGTCATCATCTCCGACGATGACAATTCGATAGTCGCAAGTTTAGGATTTTTGCAAGGAGTTGGGGATAAAGAACCATTATTCTTCACCTGGTCATCCACAGGCTAATGGCCAAACAGAGGTCACAAATCGGACTTTGCTCAAGCTGATCAAAACACGACTTGAGGGGGCAAAGGGGGCATGGCCTGACGAGCTCCCAGGAGTACTGTGGGCTTACAGAACGATGATGAGAACCCTTACAGGTGAAACACCCTTTAAAATGGCATTTAGGATGAAAGTAGTGATTCTTGTGGAAATTGGTGTGTCGAGCATTAGGAGGGCATGGTATGACGAGAAAAGTAATGACAAGGGCCTTAAGTTGGCCCTAGATTGCCTACCCAAAGTCAGAGACAATGCAGCACAAAGAATGGCAGTCTACTAGGAGAGGATGACGAGGTATTACAATTAGAGGGTTAAGCTGAAGCGATTCAATCCTGGAGATTTGGTTCTGCGAAAGGTCTCACAAGCCACCAAAGATCCAATTGAAGGGAAACTAGGCCCCAACTGGGAAGGTCCATACAAGGTTGTCCATTATTCAAGAAGAGGTAGTTACTATTTAGAAGATGAGAAGGGAAAACCTTTGCCTCGTCCATGGAATGCAGAACACCTCAAGAAGTATTATCAGTAAGGATAATGAAGATTCAACCCTAATAAGTTCTAGGAATCGGAACATCTCGTTTATTTACACACAGATAAGTGAGAAATCAGTTTTTCATTATGCATTTGTTTCATTTACTATTCAGTATTGTTCTATTTCCTATTCAGTACTGTTCTATTTCCTATTCAGTACTTTATGTGTAGCACTTTTGTGTTTCCATAAGTTTATGTCCGTGTAACCCATCTTTATAAGCAAGGACGAATAAAACAGACCAGATGTTTACAAAACTGCTTTCATTGTATATAATGGCAAACACTTCAAGGTGAACAATTTCCTTTAAACCGAAAAGAGGAGGCAAGGATAAAAACCTCCGTCAAAAAGAATGATGAGGTTAAAAATCCCAACTTAGTGATAAAAACTCACAAGTTTAAATCACAAGGATAAAAATCCCATCAATAAGAATGACGAGATTAAAATCCAAATTTAAGTGATAAAAACTCTAAGTTTAAATCACAAGGATAAAAATCCCGTCAATAAGAATGACGAGATTAAAATCCAAATTTAAGTGATAAAAACTCTAAGTTTAAATCACAAGGATAAAAATCCAATCAATAAGAATGACGAGAATAAAATCCAAATTTAAGTGATAAAAACTCTAAGTTTAAATCACCAGGATAAAAATCCCGTCAATGAGAATGACAAGATTAGAGTCCAATGAAAGTGTAAAAACTCTAAGTTCGAATCACAGGGATGAGAAATCCCGTCAATATGAATGACGCGATTAAAACCTCTAAGTTTAGATCACAAGAGTAAAAAAAAAAAAAAAAATCCTATCAACACGATTGGCAAGGTTAAATACTGACTTAAGCAATAAAAGCAAAGCATGTGAATCACAAGGGCAAAGACCTCATCAAAGCTAGCTAGGGAAATGCTAAGTCCAAAACGAAAGAGCAAATACTCTGTCAACACAAACAAGAATCAGAGCGATGGAGGCAAACATAGTCTACGAAAAACCTCAGGAATGTCATCAATAGAAGAATTCAGCAAGCAAGGTTATAATTCTAAGCACAAAAGTTATAAGCAGTTTGTAAGACGGCCCTAAAACTGAGGGGAAACCCATCATTTCAAAAAAGTTGAGCACCTCAAAGACAAGGAGGCAGCTGTTCGTCATCAAAAATATAAAACCCCAAAACAAGGGGGTAACTATTTTTTTCCAAATAAAAGAAAAAAGAAGGAAACGATGATAAATTAAGAAGGTGGGGCGGAGGATTTTCCATTAGTTGCTTTATCTTTTTCTGGAACACCAGACTTGTCCCTCCCTGGTTCCTTAGACTCGTCCTCAAGAACCTCAGTATCAATCTTCTCAAAGTCTAAGTTGGAAAAGTCTACCGTCGTGCTGTGGTGCTTTATCGTTCATTTGCGCAAGAGCTCAAACCCCTTGAAGTACTGTATGAACTGGAGGTCTAAAAATTCTTCTGACCCTTTGAACTTCTTGATGACCTTGCCCCTTTCCTCGTCAGTCTTCAAGAGAGCCGCCTGAATATCTTCGTCTTTCTGGATGACCAAAGCCTTCTCCACACGAAGGGCTTCTGTCAACTCCTTTATCTTCTGGTTCGCCTTATTCTTCTTGTTCATAGTAGTGGTTAAGTCCTTCTTCAATTGAGAGCATTCAACCTCCACAGATTACGCCTTCGATGTGGCCACCACGACCTTCTCCTCTGTATTCAGATAATCTATGGTAATGCGCAGCGATTCTCCAAGGACCTAATTGGAGTAAACAGAAAAAAGAAAAGTTACACTCATATACAAGAAAAAATCCAAAAGCAACACTAAAAGAGCATAGTTGATTACCTGCACTAATTTGTGCATATGTTGACTGAGAAGGGATAGACGACAAGCCTTTCAACTCGTCATTGGTGATAACATTGTGCGCACAACCCATGGCAGTAGTAGGGTTATCTCACACACTCATCCCAATCTTGCTTTTCCCCTTTGAGCGAGTGAGTGGGGGAGTTACGGCAATCACCTCCAGCGAGGGGGTTGGAGAAGGAGGAGCTACATTAACTGTTGGAGAAGGGGCAGCATCAACCTTTTCATCACCAAACTTCCTTTTCTTCGAATCAGATGTCAACTTGGCCAGAGGTTCATTCTTTAAGTCCTTAAGTCGGGCATACTTATCTTTACTATATCTAGTTGCTATTTTTGTCTATAATAATTATTAAAAAAAAAAAAAAAAAAAAAAAAAGGGCAACCAAGGCCAAGCAAGTAACAGATGGAGTTACAAAAAAGTGACGAAGTTAAGGAAAGCAACGAAATTGAAAAGGTTAAGGACAGACAAGATCTTACTCTTTTCTTCTTGACGAATCTTCTCCAACACGTATCTCGAAGGTTCCGGACCTAAGCAGCAGGCGTATAGCTGACGAGGATCAACAAAATCGTCCACTTCGCGAGCGTAAGCAAGCACAGTGCAAACACAATGACGATACTAATCTTCTAAGTCAAGTCGATCAAGCACTGCAACGGATCAAAAAAGAGATTCATTAGACGAAGAACCCAAACAATGAAAAGAAGCAAGGAAGAATGACGGAGATACGCACCAAGGGCTGGGACTTCCCATTTTCGCAGTAATCTGGGGACTTCTCCCCAGAAGTCATCAGACAGAGTTTCCCAACCCTTACCTGAGACAAAGAAATACCGCGATTTCCAATCACGAAAAGAAGAGGGAAAACCCCTAACTACCTTAGATTTCCTATACCACGACAAGAGTTCAAAATAGCCATAATGGGTCGAAGCTTTTAAACGATACAAATACAAAAACTCATTCAGGGTTATCATCTCCCCATCACAGGCGTACAACCAAATAGACATACAACTAATAATCGTCCTCCAAGCATTAGGGACAAGTTAACCTGGAGCGATTTGAAACTCGTCCAGCACTTGTATGATGAAGGGATGAACAGGAAAACGGAGACCGCATAGGAAGTCGGCCTCATAAAAACACAATTCCCCATGGGCGAAATTACAAGCCTTTTCACCCAAATGGGGCAATCTGACGAAAGTTCCTTTAGGGAACTGGAACCTCCTCTTGTAACCCTTCAAATGGCTTTCTTTGAGGGAAAAAGACTTGGAAAGAGCATGCAAAGGCCGCGAGGTTGAGGTTGAAGGCAATTTGGAGACGGCGGTGTCAACAACTTGGTTTAAAGACTCAGCATTGGAAGACAAATCGGTTTCCAACTTACTGGACCTGACATCATCCATCCTATACTCGACAAGGTCCATCTCCTAACTAAAGATTGACGGATTAGGGGATAGAGGGTGAACAAAACGGGCCCAATAGCAGAACTACGAGACACAAACAGACCTAACTGGGGACGCCGACCAAAAGAGTGCTCAAGGAAGACTCCCAACCTGACAAAGAAAAAAGAGACCGAGGGGCACTCTTGACTGAGATGCTCAAAACCAACCATTAAAATGAAAAGTGAAGAAACCTTACCAGAAATTTTGAAGATGAAGATCACTTGGCGCTTCGAAATATAGGAGTAAGGGAACGGTTTTCTCTAAAAAGGAAAACCCAAAATTAAAGTGCACCAAAACCAATGTAGCTTCGCACGCACCCCCAATCGAGAACCAACACGTGCCCGTTTCCTGAAGGAGCAGTTGCTTCGCATTTAAACTAGAATGATGGATTTCGGAAATTGCAGAAAACTAGATCGTCACGTCAAATCACATTCCTAAGATCATCCAAACTCACGACGACCACGGAATGGGGGGGCAACTAACGAACATCCATGATAGGTTATTTGTAAGAGTGACGATCACAACTGCATCCTTTGACAAACATAGGGGTAAGACCTCGTCAACACGATTGGCAAGGAATCCGTGCACACATTGATAGCACAGATAAATGCCAGCTGGGCAGCTGACATTCCATAACTATGCCGTTGTGCCTTAACTAAGACTATCATTACCCATTACATGGAACGGTCAGGGGAAAAATGCTTAACCCAGCCTTTAACGAACATAATTGCACCAACCTGAAGAGAGCTATAAAAGGTGAACCCAGCACTAAGGTAGGGGACAGGTAAAAAAATTACTAGAGAAAGAGAACTGTGAGAAAGTTTATTCTAGGAGTACGTAATCTGACTTAAGCATCGGAGTATTCTCAGCTGGCCTCACGTCGGCGAAGACATTCTTTTGCTTTGCTCTTGTCTTGACAACAGGTCCCGAAGATCGTCCATTATACTGACGAGGTACATTTTTGGCTTCATCAGTATCAGCATCTCCTCTTGCTTCATCCAATGTGTCAACATTATGAAACAAGTGCAACCCCATTTCGCCAAAACTTCCTTGTTGATATTGTGATCTTCTGGAAAGAGACAACGCATCAAGAGCATGCCTCGGCTTCCCAATCTTTCAAAAAATCATAGCTCAACTTAATGCATTAGGTAACTTTTTCCTGATGATCAAGGTTTTGAGATACTGACCTTTTAAGTCGCCTTGCCGCCTTTCTCCATTCTTCCTCATCTTTGTCACCTAGAGCCCTTGCCACTGTTACGAGTGCTAAGGGAAGGCCCTGACATTCCCCGGCAACCTCGCGAGCCACAGCTTCAAATTTAGGGGAGTCAAGATCAGTGCCTACTATCTTTATGAATAGATCCCAAGAATCCTCCGGGGATAAGATATTGAGATGGATCCTATTTTCTTTGCATCCCATGGAATGGCAAACATGTTCTCATCTTATAGTCAGTAAGATCTTCGATTGGCAAGCCTCAAGGTCGTGGTTGAACAGAATTCCGATGTTGGATAGCTCAATCCTTTCCCAGACATCATCCAAATTTATAAGAATTCTTTTTTCTACCATTATTTTTGCCCTCAGTTCATTTGCTCTCCCATCGTCACTCTTCTTTTTCAAAAAGAGTTCTAGACCGTCCGCAATGGAACTCTGAATTTTTTTTGAGATTCACAGTTTGTGACACAGTGGCCATCACCACACGATGGAAGAGACCTTCAGTCATGCCTTTTCTGCAACTTGTTTCACCATTGTGGTCTTGCCCACACCGCCCATCCCGTGAACCCCGACAATGTTGATGTTGTTGTTGTCATATTTTAGAGCTTTCAAGATCTCTTCCATAGCATTTTGGGTGGATTCAAATGACATGAAATGACTGGCCGGTGCTGGTGCAACAGGTCCCGGAATTGGAGGGGGTGGTGCATGCAGAGACACACTCTCAAAATTCTTTTCTTTACAAATGACACCCAGCTCTCCGGCAATACTATCAGCAATCTTGCTCAAATTGTAGCGTGAAAGCCAATCAGGAGAACAACAAGCACAGGCGCATCTCTGGTTCGCTCGGACTTCATTCTCCAGATTTTGTGCCTCAGTGGCTTTATTATTGGCTCTTTGTAGCCAATCTTGGACTTTCATTTTTTATTCCCTCTCTTTTTCCTGCGGCCTGCTCAACTAAATAGTTTACGTCCACCACCACAGCGTTCAGGGTTTGTGCTTGATCTCTGAATTTGTTTATGTTTTCCGTGTACTGAACGAGGAAATCAATCTCTTGCAGAAGTGGACAACAAAAGCACTCTAGTGCGTCCCTGCTGAAAGATGCAAACTCCATGGTGGCCTGGAAAGCACGGGTGCGGCTGGGAGGGTGCCGCACCCGAGTCCGACGCGGCCCGACGCGGGACGCGGCGTCCGACGTGGTTGACCGCGCGTCGGTGCCGCGTCTGATTTTTTTTTTTTTTTTTTCCCTCGGATTCGCGCCGACTCGGCTCGATTCGAGCCGAATCGGCTTCGATTCGGCCAGAATCGGTCCGTATCGGCCAGAATCGGGCCGTATCGGCCATATCGGTACGTATCGGCCGGCGACCGATACGGCCGATACGGCCGAAACAGGCCTGAAACGGCCGAAACTGGCCGGAAACGGCCGAAACTGGCCGATATCGGCCTTGAAAATCGCCGGAAAACCCGAAATTCTAAGCTTAGAAGCATAGTAATGTGTTTATTGCCTTCTTCTTTCTTTGTTTTGTGAATCAAAGCATAACAATGTGTTTTTTAAGAAGATTTTAATAGTAAAAATATATAGAAAATATAAATAAAAATATTTTTAATAATTTTTTAATTGCCGAGTCCCGCCGCACCCGCACCCTACTTTTTCAAAAATTGCCGAGTCCCGCACCCGTACCCGCACCCGCACCCGAGTCCCGAAACGCACCCGTGCTTCTTAGATGGTGGCTTCGAGATAGCGTCTTTTTTTTTTTTTTTTTTTTTTTTTTTTTTGCTTTGCTGTTTTGGTTTAGAATCTTAAGAAAGTGTATAAGGGAGTTTTTATTTTTTTTTCTTTATTTATTTTTATTAGAGAGTTTTAACCGCTCCTGATAATAGCTCTTTATCATCAAACTAAAATACCATTCGGTTTTTGATATAAGCAAAAATTGAACCCCAAATCTCTTATTCAACTATCATAAACTTTACCAGTTGAGCTAACTGGAACCCACATGAGTAATTCTTAAATACTTTTAGAGTACGATAGATGGTGCTCATTCCTCTCACATTTATGATATGATCTACTCATTAAATTTATTGTAGAGTCGACCATGAATATGAGAGAAGAAAGTACTATTTTGTTATACTTCAAGAATACCTAAGTATTTTTGATTAAGAAGAGGGCACTATTGTTAAAGTAAATTAAGTTGCTGGCATTGTACAACTAACTAGAGGCAGAGCTAGAAATTTTACTTTGGGAGGCCAAAACTAAATGATCATATTGATTCACAGAATCTATGTATCTATGTATATATGTATAACCCACTCATTACTACACTAATAAATTTTTAAACATCAATTTCAAGATTTTTGATACTAAATGTCAAATACAAAAAACAAATTTGTTAGTTTTGGCACGTGTATGAGATTTTTCAAATAAGATTTGTGGTATGTAGCTTTGTGTTGTAATCTTATACTAGTTGGGTTTGTCACCCCCAATCCGACTTGTATTTTAGTTCTTTGACTGGAAGGTAATATGAAATTTTAGATAAAAATAATGAATAAAGTCTACTAATTGGTTTAATAAATTAAAGGAAAAAATTATCAAAAAAAAATTGAAAAAATCATAAACCATAAGATAAATAAATAAAAGTTGAAAAAATGGCTGAAGATACTGTTTTGATGGCTACGTTACTAGTCCAGTGGCCGAAGACACCACTTTGGCTATCGGAGACTCCCCTTTGGCGACTAGAGATTGCTCTGACAATCGAGGCCGGAGACTTCACTCTGGCAAGTGGTGCCAGCAATTTGTTGTCCAGTTACTCCGCTCCATGATCGGTGTTGGCAGTCTGATGTTTGGAGACTCTGCTAGCAACCGGTGACTAGTGACTCCACTCTAGTGACCTGTGCCGGCAGTCTAGGTGGCAGAAGATATTGATTTTATACAAGCTCCGGAAAGTTCATCAATGGAGGAGTGTAAACAGATTGAGAGAGAAAGGAATTGAGCCACACGAGTCTTGTATGAAATGAATTCAGTATATTAAGCTTAGCATGCTCTGTTCCTTATATAGTGAGAACAGAAGAAAGGAAAGAAGAGGAAAACAGAAATAACTAACTAACCACCAATACTAGCTGTACACGTGTAATAAGCTTGTAACTAACTTCTCCTATCTGTAGACTAAACGGCAGTCCTTCTATGACTTCTTATTCTAAGCTACAGCTATGCTATTGTAGCTTTACTTCTACATATACAAAATTACAATTAACAAATACAAAATTCATACAAACACTAACACTACAAATCAGTTACAAAATCAGTTACAAAATATCTCAATAGAAGACACCTCACTAGTGACAAGTGCCTGCGATTTGACGGCCGGAAATGCCGCACCAGTTACCAGTGTCGGCGGTCCAATTATCAAGGGTGTCGCACCACAACCGGTGCCAGAGGTCCGGTAATTGAAGACATCGTTTTGTCAATTGGTGTTGGCGGTTCAATTAGCAGAGACATCACTCTGACGGTGATTGTCGGCAGTCCGGTTGTTGAAGCCACCGCTTTGACTACCTATTCCAACGGTTCGGTCACTAGAGTCACCATTCTAACTACCAATTCAAGCAGTCTGGTCATTAGACCTTTGCAACTAGCGGCTTCAGTGGCTAAACTATTGATTTTGGTGGTTTGCATGAAAATGGTCAGTCAAAAACAATTCTGTACACGTGAGAGAGATATATGATTTTATTTTCCTTATTTCTAATTTAGTAATTTTCCAGTACATAAATCCACTCACGTCTTTCTCTCTCTCTCTCTCTCTCTCGACAAATTCACATGCACATGCAGACAGCTCTAGCCTCACTCACATGCTCAATCCACATGGATGTATGAGATAAAACCTGGAGGGATATATGACATATCCCACCGCACCAGACACACATATAAACTAATGCCAAATTAACATATATTAAGATGTTTCCAGTCTAAAAAAAAGAAAAAAAGAAAAAGATGATGTTTCCAGCTCTGCCTTGTCGTTGTTGAAGTGCAATAACTTGTTGAAGCATTTATAACACAACTTTTTGTTCGTTGAATTGTGTAATAACTCAAGTTCACTCAACTGTGGGTGCCAAGTTAATTTAAATTGTAGAGGCCTAGATATATTCCTGTGGAGTCATGAACCTTAATGAGAAGTAGCTAAATTGACTGAAATCTTAACCCAAAAAAAAAAAAAAAAAAAAGGTAGACTGAACGATGAGAGTTTTGCAGCTATTAATTTAACAAGAAAAAAGCCAACTGCGTTTGGCTCAGCTTTTACGTTATCCTTCTCTTCACGATGAGTAATTCTTAGGTATTCTTAGACTACGGAGAATGATGTTCCATTCTCTCATATTCATGGTAAGGTCCACTTATTAAATTTATGGTGGGATCTAGATGTGGCAAAATAGTCGGGTCGGGTCAATCGGGTTTGTGAGTCAATCGGGTTGTGGGTTAAAACAGGTGTTGAGGACTCTTTTTTTGCCCCACGTGGCACTACCTCATTGGCAACCCATGCCACATCAACATATTATTGATTTTTTGGGTAAATCTATTTAAAGTCCAAAATAAGCTCACATTTCATTCAACTACATGGATTGGGCTCACATGGCCCGTGAGATCCTTACTTCAAGAGGTGGATTTATGGTGCACATTTCCTTTTCATCAATTGGGATCATAACCGATGATATAATCAACATCAACATATAGATCGGGCTTAAGTAATGAGTCAAAGCTCGCGGCCCATATTACCTCTCATACACTCATTTCAAGCGGTTTCTTCAATAAGAGCCCATATTTACACAAAATGACAACAAAACCTGAGGTATGTCATATCATCTTCGGCTTATGATCCAAGCTCATAAGCCTTTTCGGGAAAATTTTGGGAGTCGTGGTTCGGAGGGCCAAGAGGTATGTTCAATAAAACTCCAGTGATTTAAAGTTGATAAAAGAGACATGTTGCTTGGCGTGTCTTCTCCAACTCCCTGAACTCTGACGAGTCCATGTGTAGCGGGTAACATATGGTAAGCATCTCTTATCACATAGAACTTTAGATGATAAAATGCCACATTGCTCTTTTCCTAAAACGTAATATTCATTATGTGACAAATACTCAATATCTCTAGCCATCTAACTGCTAAATAAATAACTATGCATTCAATTCCTAGCTATTCCTATACAAATTTAGAAATTTCATTATATTATTCTACATAAACTACATTACTACTTTCAGCTAAAATCCAACTCAAACACATGACTTAATCTGATTGACTATCTTTAATCTCTAACTATATACAAAATATTCATGATATCTCTCATACCCAGCTGCTATCTGCCACAATCAGATCATATATTTCTTTGCCAACTGCTAGAGCAGAGCATTAAATACTTTTCTTGCTCACCAAGATTAAATCACAACCCAATGAGACCTTAACTAAATCTCTAAAGCTTCATTAACTTTCAACCAATCTTTCTATTACTTGCTAAAAATGTGTTGTAATGGAACCTTGGACTAAAAACACAAACACCTGAAAAAGGAAACATTTTCAGCTAAACCCCAGCAATGTATTCAGCACTTAACACCTGACTCGAAGTGATATCATCAGCCATTTTATGCAGAAATCCTAGCAACCAGCTGCTATACCCAAAATAGCAAGATACCCTTGAAAAAGGTCTTACCATTTTCAGCTAAATCCATGAAATAAATGCCGAATGTCCTCTCCAGCAGTTTGAAATCACCCAGCTGACCTCATCTGCTTCTGCCCAAAGCAACAGTTGTCTTATGACAGATGTGACAGCTGTCTCATGATAGCTATCACAGCTTTTCCTGACAGCTAGGACAGCCTTTTCAGAACAGTTGTGACAGCTGACCCAGCAGCCTGAGTATTACTGATTTTTTCACATTTGGCTAAAACAACTAAAGAAACTACATTTCTCTTGCTAAAATATTTTTCTTTTCTGCTACTTTTTCCCCAACAGCTCTTACCCAAAACAGCAAGAATACCTTAAAGCTAAACATACCATTTTCGGCCAAATCTTAAGATGGATTCTCTGAAAATTCGTTGATATTTGGGACAGATTTTGGCTGATATTCTTTGCTAAAATACCCCCTTAAACTCAGCTCTAAAGGGGACTCCTCATCAACACCACAAAGGGGGACACCAATGAAGAAGAACTCTCTCATAAAACTTCTCTCTCCCTCTAAATATCTTCTTAAGCTCTTAATGAAGTACTAAACTTCTGGGTTTTTAGTTCCTAACTTAGAAACCAAACTCTCCAGCCCTTAACCCATAAATGCCCTTCATAAGCCCTCATACATCCTCTAGCAGAAAATCACAGCAGTAAATCCCAGCAATATTGCTAAACACATTACAACACTATTATCTCTCACTCTCCATGTTCAGAAAATATATCTATCTTATTGTTCTTATCTCCAAATACCTAAACACATCTCCATGCTCTTCTCTTACAAAATCTTTCCTCTTGAAAAGCAATCTCTATAACTTCTCTAGCGGTTATAATCCCATATTTTTACTATCTTTAACCTTCATGTCTCTCATACTTCCATATATCATACATATTACAAATACTACATCCCACAAAACATCTATACCTTTTACCATCTCCACACTTCTCAAGAGATACCAAACACTCATACTAAAAACTCTTCTCATGGAAGGCATAAAACTTCTAATGCTAAAACACTTCTCCTAGAAGGCACCAAGATCTTATATCAAAACCCTTCTTATGGAAGGCACAAATCCATCTTACATAAAGCCATTCTCTTAAAAGGCACAAGTACTCCATACAAAAACCCTTCTCATGGAAGACAACATTATTCATAACTTCACAATAACTAAAAGAGCATTGTCAAGGGGAAAACTCATTTAAGTGCATGATAAGAGGGGAAAGTTTAACCAGCCCCTACACATAGCTGGGCATACTCTCTCTCCCTCTAGTTGCACCCATTTTTCCCCCTTAATCTTGAAGTTATCATGGCAAACTGCCTCTCTATCACTGGGGTCACTTTGCTAGGATATTATCAACTCACAGAAGCTATACAGCTAGGGTTACAAACCATACAAAGATAAGTGACTTTACTTCCATATCTTTAAATTTACTTCATTGAGTACATGATTACTTCACATTTAAATACATATTATTTTATTCCAACTACTATTACAACTATTAACCAAGGCTTAAACTCATTTAAATGCATAATAAGAGAGGCAAGCTTAACTAGCCTCTACTGCTGGCATTCTGCTGGAATCCTATCAGCTCACTAATGCTACACAGCTGGAGCTACAAACCATATGAAGATAAGTGACTTTGCTTCCATATCTTCAAATATATATCATTGAGTACATAATTACTTTACCTTTAAATAAATACTACCTTATTTCAACTGTTATTACAACCACTAATCAAAGCTACTATATCAAACGCATATTGTATATTTATTCGACCATTATCATGATTCTTAGACTTTGGCTTTAATAATTTTGTAGGCTTAAAAATACGCCAGTAGCCATTGGTCCACATAGCCTAATGTTGAGTTTCGAATGCAACTTCCCAAACAAAACTCGAGCCTAGTAAGGTCATCCCTCCAACGGACTACACGTGGTTGGGCAACCGAAAAAGGCCCCCGAACAACTAGTCATTTTTAAATGGGTCAATTGGGTTGCGGGTTGGGACGGGTCAGGTTGACCCATATTTTTCAAACAAGCATTTTTTTTTTTTCAATTACAAAAACAAATCAATGACAACCGATTTAGAGAGAATGAATAAAATCAATTAAGGAAATGAATTGAACTTAATGCCACTTGTTAACATCCTTCCAATTTTGACAGTTTTGAGCATGAAAAAAATTATATATAGTCATAAATTCATGATGGAAAAAGTATTCAATGTTAATAGTTCACTGTCAAAATGCATATAATTACAAGTTTACAACTTCAAAAAGAGATAGAACTTAAAACAAACAAAACAAGTGAGCCAGTAAACCATCTTAATTAGCTTTACTAATAATACAAAAGTCAATAAAGCCAACTAATCTGAATTTCAGCTGTATAATTCATTGTCCTGCACCAGTATATAGAAAATCCACCCAGTAGTAGCTAGCAAGACCAGCTTAATCAGCTTTAAAGACCACTCAGTAGTAAATAGTGAGTCTAGTGTGTGAGTTGTGAAGTGTGATCGTATCAAATTGAATGAGATTTTTTTTTTTTTTAATGGTTATCTTGTCTTGTCTCATGTCTGTGAAGCTCTAGTGGTTGTGAAGCTCAAACTGAATGTGAAGCTCTTAGTGATTGTCTTGTCTTATCTGTTGTCTCATGTGAAGTGTGAACATCTATAATCTATTGACTATTGGTTCCAGTGTTTTGTGCTTTATGCACCTAGTATCAAGACGTAGTTTAAATATTTTTTTAGCAAATATTTTTTAACCGGTCGGGTCATGGGTTATTCGGGTCGGGGCGGGGCAGGTTGACCTACAAAAAATCGGGTTAAGTCACAGGTCAACCCGTTTTTGCTTCGGGTAAAAAAATTCAGGTTCGAGTCAAGTATTTTTCAAGTAAGTTGGGTTGGGTTAGCAAATTCTGACCCGTTTGCCGTGTCTAGGTCTACTATGAATGTGAGAAGAGAGAGAGCATTATTTCTCTATACTCTAAGAGTACCCAAGAATCTTCCCTTCAGCAATACCAAGGTATCTCTGTTTTAACCCCTTGCTTTTACTTTTACCTTTGTTTTCACCATTGAAATCCACCACTCATACCCTCATAAAATGCATTGTGGTATAGAGCTTTGTTATGTACAGGGAATTGATTCCACTCATTTGCGTGGGTTAGGCCCAATAAAAAATATGGATTAGTGTCAGGTCACGGTCATTCACAATGGCATTCTTCTCTTTCTTGAGTGATTTTCTGATGGATGTAAGGATTTCTAATGAGAGCAAATTGTTTTAATTTTTTTAATATTAAAATTGATGCCACGTCACCTGAAACTTGCCACATTATTGTTCCATTAGCAACGTAAGCACTGAGACTAACTCCGTTAACAAAAGAACCAATTGCATTCACTTTTTAAATTTTAAGAACTAATAACACTCACTTGAAACTTAAGGGACCAAACACTGGCGAAGCTAGGTAGTTGGGAGGGGTGATGACTTTTCAAAATTTCCTTTAACAGTAAGGTCAAAAGAAGAAATTTGCTCAAAATTTAAGTATTATTTACTTATCAGCACCCTAGAATTTTTATAAAAATATATCAATCCTTAGATCTTAAAATGGTTTCAGAAGAAACCCAAAATCAAAATTTTGATTTAAAGAAATCAAAACAAAAATAGAATCTGGCCCGACGCTGGCACATAGCTCCTCCAAAAGACAAGGCTATTACAAGCAACAAAAAAATCACAATATAAAAAATAAAAATAAATAAAAACCCCAAATACCTTCTAGATTAGACTCCTCTCAAAAAAAAAAAAAATTGATTAAGACTCCTCCAAATAAAAACAAAACAAAATCTAATATGTTCGAACCCAAATACTTGGTGCGATGATCACTTTACAAGTATAAGTTCTTGTGGGGTGTAGGGTGCAAGAACCGGAATTCAAGTCTCTAAGAATGAGCTTTACACATATATACAAACAAAGTCTATTGAAAAAACCCAAACCCCGCCACTGTTACTCCCAAAACAAAACAAAACAAAGGCCTCACCATTTGGGTGGCACATGCAAGGCATGTGCTAGCCCTTAAGTGAAAATTTTAAGATAGAACTTTAATTTTAAGAAATATGAAATTATGTACTAAAAAATGTGTTATGCAATGCTAATATTATTCATATAAACTTTTATTTTAAGAATTTTGATTACATACAAACTCAATCTAGCTATTTAATATATGAACTATGATAATTTCTTACAAACAAAATTTTATGCAGTCTACTGAAAAAACTCAAACCCCACCATTGTTACTCCTAAAGAAAAACAAAACAAATGTTGCACCATTTGGGTGGCACGTGCAAGCAAAGGAGTCAATACCGTACTGAAAGCTATTTCGATTTGATCATGAGTACAAAATATTTCAATACCAGTTAATATCAGTGTACCGTTTTAGAATTATTGCTAATTATATATATATATATATATATATATATATATATATATATATTACTTAATATATAATATTACATTCTAATCCAACCCAACATTGTAATTGTAAAATTATAATAATAATATAGATATTCAGGTACATATATAGATCTTTTTTTTTAACCTTGGATTCATCCCTAAAAAATAAAAAATATGTAGTTTTATAAAGAAAAGTAAAAAATAAAAATTAAATGAAGGCTTAATTCTTCTTCTTCTTCTTCTTCTTCTTTTTATTCTTTATTTTATTTTTTATTTTTATTTTCTTGCTTTGCTGTTTTGGTTTAAAATCTTAAGAAAGTGTATAAAGAAGATAATTTTTTTTTTTTGAATTTTTTTTTCCTCTTTCCTGGGTTTTGTACAGAATCCTAGGCGGTAGAACTTCCTCACTTGTCCTCAAGTGCCTTTTTCTCAGTCTCGCTGGTGAAAATCTCTCTTCCTCTCTACTCTTTTCCCTTTTCTCTCTCTCTCTCTCACGCTCCACCTTTTCCTCTCTATATCTATTGTTTCTCTTCTTTCTCTCATGTTCCATGGATGACGTTACAAAGCTTTGGGAAAAGCTCTCCCTGATTGATAAAGAGAGCGCTAAGTTCACTCTCACTGATGGAGTGATTGATGATTCCTTCACTATTATGGCCAAGTTTTTTACAAAAAGAAAGGTTAATCTTGAGGCAGTTGCACCGACTTTTCGTAGTGTTTGGAAGGCTGATGGTGATTTTGAGTTTCGTGATTTGGGGAATAATAAAGCCCTTATTGTCTTCACCGATGGGATTGATATGAATAGGATTCTATTGCAAAGTCCTTGGTCCTTTGATAAATACCTGATGGTCCTTCATCGGCTAAGTGAAAACGAATGCGTCAATGCAGTGTTCTGTGACAAAGCCTATTTCTGGGTACAGATCTCAAACTTACCCAGTAGACATATGACAAAGGAGAATGGGGCTCTAATTGGAAGCACTTTGGGAGAGGTTATCTCAGTTGATGCTCCTGAAAGTGGCCGAGCATGGGGTACCCGTGTTAGAGTCTGAGTCACAATTGACATTACCAAGCCACTATGCCGGGGCAGGGGCGGAGCCACATAGTGGCTTGGGGGGCCCCGGCCCCTGCAAATTTTTTTTTTTTTTTTTTTTTTTCCATTAGAGTAGGTAGAAAAAAAAATTGACCCCCCTCCCCCCCCAATATTGGACAGCCGCCCCCCCCCAATGCCCAATTCTCAACTATTCTCTCAAGCCTAGTTCAAATATTCTCCCAAACCTAGCTTTAGTTTTAGGCCTTATCACATTATGTACTCCAAATAAAACAAGCTGGCCCGCTCAAGTCCAAACACTAAAAACAAAACTTCATTTTCTCTTCATCTTAAAAAATCCACCCACTGACCCATGGAATCCCTTTCTTTACTTCTTATTCTTTTGTTTGGTCTTCTTTGATACACTTTCATTTGCACTGTACCGTTGCCTACCTACCAGCCTCCAAAACTCCAGTCTTTTGTACTCACAATCCCAAAAAAAAAAAAAATCCTGACCACTTTTTTCTCTCTTCATCAGCTTTAGTTTTGAAACTTGGTGACTACTTGGTGACTGGTAAGTTTTCTTCTTTTTCTTAAGCATTAGACATTCATCTCTTTTTAGTGTCTTTTTTTGATTTTCTCAACTATCTACACCTAAATATTCACATGCTCTTTATATTTTCATAGATTTTTAGAGAAATACATGATTGAAGGTATGGGGAGATTGTTTGTGATGAGTCTTGAAGGGAAGATCTAAAGTTGGAGGCAGTCAGGCAGAGGCAGCAGGCATTGCCACACGGTTGACCCATCTTTGCACTTTGTGAAGACAAAGTTAAATTGTTTTGATTTATTACCTATTTTTGATTAGTTAGATATCATGTGGCTGTGAATGTTATTAAATTGTTTGGTTTATGTTGTGTACTAATAATTGTGTGTTTAATTTTTGTTTTTGTTTGAGGGGTTATTATTAATTAAAGTCGTATTAAAAATGGGTTGTATGTTTAAATTATAGTGGACATTTTGTTTTTTCTTGAGTATGAATAACATCCATATAACTAAGTAAAAATTTCTAATTAAAATTTTATTTTTTAAACTTCTTTTCAGGTTAATTTTTTAGTCATATTCTTAAAGCTAAAAGAATTATGAGCAAATGAAAAAACAATTGATGCATTTTTTAAGAAAAAAGATGTTAACAATTCAGAAATTAGGACACCTGTAGCTTTAGAAACAAATGTTGAAACTTCAATGCCTGATGAACACCCTGACCCCTCCAAATGTTCAAGAATTCAATCTGAAGAGATAGATCGTGATCCAAGATCACATAAACAAATATGTGAATTTCCTATCAACAAACAAGATGAAATCCGATGAGCTTATCTCAAAGAAAGTCCATATCAACCTAAAAATATAGACTATCCATACAACAATGATACTCATCATCATCGATTTCAACCTTCATGGTTCGAATCGGCCCCCCCATGTAAAAATTCCTGGCTACGCCCCTGTGTCGAGGTAGGATGGTTCGATTGCGTGGTTCAGATCGACGTTAGGTTTCTTTTCAGTATGAGCGCCTTCTGATCTACTATTACTGGTGTGGAAAACTTGATCATGATGAAAAGGATTGTCATCTGTGGATTCAGAGTAATGGTTCTCTAAGCATAGAGGAATAGCAGTATGGCCCATGGCTCAGAGCAAGTCCTAATCATTTACAGAAGCCGCAGCTAGTTCAAGTTAGTGGTCAAGTTTTGCCTTAAGTTAACCAGAATGCAATAAGTGGTGGCACTTCACGCCGGGCAGTGGAGGAACAGATGGCAACCACGGTTACATTGTGGCAGAGGGGTAGTTTCCATCCCAAGTTCACCGGAATTAACTTCCCTTCTACTTCAATTATCCCTCAAATTTCGGAGTTCCCTTCAATTCAAAAAAGTTCAAAAGGTCAAGCTGATTTTGAGGCGCACATTAGGGAGATTGACAAGGCATTGGAAATGCAAGTATCTGATAAGGGTCAAATCGGGACAGGTATCTCTAATTCTTTGCCTCCACTTTTAAATAACCATGACTCTAACTCTACTGTTGCTACCACTCACTCAAATGTGACAACTCCTGTTGGGCCTGTACATGTGACAAAGCTCATTGGGCTTGTACTTGAGGATAATAAGGCCTCATCTGCCATTGTATTGGGCCTTGCTGATGTTAGTAATCAAGTGACTAACTCAAGTGGGAAAACTGTTCTATGCTAGGAAAATACTACTTCATATTAATAATAGTAGTTAGGTACAAACCATAACAATAAGAGTCAAATACAAATTACAACATTAGAGGCAACAACAGGTTCTAAAAACCTGGGGGCTTCCTCAACCCACGCCTCAAAATCATGAACAAACTTAGCATGTTGAGCTAACAAATGGGTAGGCTTATTACCATCCCCTTTAATGTGAGAAAAAAGAAAAGAACGAAAAGATTGAAGCTGAAGAAAGATGCCCTTTAAAACATTAGCAACAACAGGGGGAGCTAACAAGCAACCATTCATAGCATTGCAGAATTGTAGATAGTCCCCTTCAAAAATAATATCTTGAATTCCAATGTCCCTTGCAAAAATAACAGCAGCTTCCATAGCTTTTGCCTCAGCCTCAAGAGGACCCAAAGGAGCATAGACCTTCTGGCTCAAGGCACCAACTACCTGTCCTTTATCATCTTGAAGAAGCACACCCACACCAGCAGTAGACTGGTCTCGGAAAATAGCTTCGTCAACATTAGCTTTATACACACCTGTTGTGGGTGGAGTCCATCTAGTAGGGAGTGAGTTTGCTGATGAGATGGGGTAGTCTTGGAGAGATTGGTATTTAGTAACAAACCTGGTTGCTTCGAGGATTAGAGAGGCCATAGTTTTAGGCTTCTCACCATGTCGAATACCATTTCTGTTATTCCAAATATTCCAAGAAACTGCCATGAAATGAGTAAGGTCCATAGCTGATGGTCCCAAGTCGTTACTTAATTTCCAAAACATATCTTCAAAAGTACACTCCCTACCTATCACCAAACCACAAGCCTCCCATACTGATGTAGCAAAATCACAATGAAGAAGAACATGGCTTGTTGTCTCACAACTCTTATCACATAGCTCACAAACTTCACTATTAATCTCTTGTTTGCGGTAAAGGTTGGATTTTTTAGGGAGGATATTTTGACAAGCCCTCCAAACAAAGTTTTTGATTTTATTTGGCACAATAGCACCCCAAACAGACTTCCATAGTTGCCGTTGTCCACTAGCTTCCGAGGTTCCTTCTTGTTCTGCATTGTGCATATCCATGGCTAACTAATAGGCACTCTTGACAGTGAACTTTCCATTTGGTGTAGCTGCCCAAACCAATCTATCTGGAGGCATACTAATACTCAAGGGGATGCTTAGAATAGTTTCAGCTTCAAAATTAATAAACAGTTCCCTTACCAAATTAGTTCTCCAGCATCCATGTTCTACATCAATAAGAAAATCAGCCTTTACAATTTCTGGCATCAATATTCTGGGTGAGATTACTTGATAAGTGGACTGGGTTTGGAGCCATTTATCTTTCCAAACACAAATACTCTGTCCATTACCAACTTGCCAACGCATTCCTTGCCTGATAATAGGCTGTGCTGCTAAAATACTTCGCCAAACATATGATGGGTTCCTACCTTTTTTTGCATTCACAAAGGAAGTGTCAAGGAAATATTTGCTCTTGAAAACCCGATAGAAGAGGGAATTTGAGTTTTGTTGTAGCTGCCACCTTTGCTTAGCAAGAAGGGCAAGATTAAAAGCTTTCAGGTCCCTAAAACCCATACCACCAGAAGCTTTTGGAGTACACAGCTTATCCCATTTCATCCAAGCCATTTTGCGCTCATAATTTTTCTGCCCCCTCCAAAACTTGCTCACCATACTATTTAGGTCATCACAAAGGGATTTTGGAAGTAGAAAGCAACTTATAGCATGTGTAGGGATTGCTTGAACAACTTCCTTGATCAGAATCTCTTTCCCAGCCATAGACAAAAATTTTTCCTTCCACCCTGACAGTTTGTTGGCTACTTTCTCCTTTAATTGTCAGAAAGTATTTTGCTTGTTTTTCCCCACCAAAGACGGCAAACCCAAGTACTTCTCATGCTGACGGATAATTCTACTCTAAATCTTTGCTTAATATCATGTTGGATCTCCTCAGATGTATTAGGGCTGAAAAATAATGAGCTTTTTTGTCTATTCACCTCCTACCCTGTTGCTTTTTCATAAACCAGAAGCAGTCTTTGAACTTCTTCACAATCAGCAATTGTAGCATTACAAAAAAGTAAGCTATTGTCCGCAAAGAAAAGATGGGTGACATGAGGACTCCATTTGCAAACTTGAAGACCTCGGAGGGTGCCATCTTTAGAAGCTCTATGTATTAAGGCTGAAAGGCCTTCTACACACAACAAAAACAAATAAGGAGATAGAGGATCCCCTTGGCATAAACCTCTAGATGGGGTAATACGCCCTTGAGGAACACCATTAATGCGGATTGAATACGTGACAGAGGTGACACAATTCATAACCATAGTGATCCACCTAGGATGAAATCCCATCTTTGTCATGATTTTTTTCTAAACAAATCCATTCAACCCTATCAAAAGCTTTTCTTATATCAAGTTCTAAAGCCATAGACCTTGTTTTTCCAGTTTTCTTTTAACTGATAATATTTGTTCATGATTTTGAGGCATGGGTTGAGGAAGCCCCCAGGTTTTTAGAACCTGTTGTTGCCTCTGATGTTGTAGTTTGTATTTGACTCTTATTGTTGTGGTTTGTACCTGACTACTATTATTAATATGAAATAGTATTTTCCTATCAAAAAAAGAAAAAGAAAAAAAGAAATAGAGAGAGGTGAGAGGCTTGGGACGCAGAGAAAGAAACAGAGAATGAGGCTGGGACACGGAGAAAGAAACAGAGAGAGGTAGACTACAATGATTGGGCAAAAGAAATCAAAAAATCTCAAAACACGATTTTTCAGACTACGTCTCTCAAATTCCTTTCTCTTAGTTTCTGCTAAATCTAAGATCAGAATTCAGAGGCATTTTTCATTCTACTTTTTTTTCGGAAATAAGGAGGAAGGAAAATGAAGCGGCCTTCAGCATAATCACGAAAAAAGCCTTTCCCAAGAACTCTCCATATCAAACCATTCTTTCTTGGTAATTTTCAATTAATCTCTTACCCTATTGTCTTCAATTATGTTTGCTGTTAATTTACGGATTTTCGTTAAAATCAAGGAAACAACCTAGAAGATCAAATTAGGAATTTTATATTTCTAGGTTTTGTATCAAATTCTAACTAAATTGTTATTAGGAATTTTCAGTTTCTAGGTTTTGTTCCTTTGCTTTCATGAATTTCAGTTTCATATATATATATATATATATTGGCTTGCTATCTAGGTCATTAAAGAAAAAGAAGGGTTATTAGATAAATTATAGTGTATTTCCGTGGCATTGGAGTGTTTTGTTTTAATCTAAACGTGGGAGTGTAGAATTGTGGCAGAAACTGGAAAGCGAACGACAAAGAAAAATCTGTTTAGAAATAGAAAGTGGAGAGTGGAAAAAACTGAGATGACAATCACGCATCTACTTCTATCAGACCCGTACTCTCCACTGGTATGGTTTCTGTTTTTAGGTTATTTAAATTTGGGGTTAAATATGATTTAGGTCTGGGTATTTTCATTAGATTGGATTAAATTCAGGTTTTGACTTAGATTTGGTTTTGAGTTAGGAATTTGGTTTATAATGGTTTTTAATATCAGTTATCTATCTCAGATTTGGTTTTTTTTTTTTTTTTTTTGGGATATTTGGGTTCAATTCTTTTTGGGTGTATGTCTTTACTCTTCATATCTTCATGGATCAATTTGGTGTTGTATCTCAACAAAAATGCTATCATCCTCTATTGCCATTCATTCAACAAAAATGGGCAAAAGAAAAGGAAACTCTTCCCCTTTTCATGCTTTGTTCATTTCGTTTCTGCAACTTCATACATACAAGGTCAGCATAACATTGTTAATTTTCCTGTTTCAGATACTCTTTTTGTGTTTAGTTGTTTGCTGTTGTATCTATGATGTTACTAAATTGGACCCGATTTGAATTTTTGGGTTTCTTTGATTGCAGATAAAAATTTGCACTTTTCTACATATTTGTTTTTATTGCATTCGACATGTTCGATGAAATTCCTGTTAGACTTAATATGTGATGTTAGGATTTGATTTTCCCAACCCCATATCGTGATAAATATAAATGATTTATTCATTTATCAACAATGAATATGAACAAAAGTTTAGAAGGATGAAGTCTAGAAGATATCAGCATGGTGGATAAAATGAATTTTGAACCAAATGTGATGCAATTGGTAATAACCCCACCCCCCCAAATAGCTAATAGTCCTCCAAGAACTTCTCAAGTATTTTCTACCCAAACATCAACCCAACTTCATATAATTGATGGTCTTTACGTTAAAAATATTGTTCTAATGGTAATGGTAACTATATTTTTGTTACATGCCAAAACCGCATAGCTCCACACCCCAAAGTGTACTTACCCAACCCATTGTCAAAATCCTCACTCAAAAAGGAATACACCGGATAAGATTATGTGGATAATAAATGCTCAAGGGAGTTTTATAGTGAGGTTAGAATATTTTTTCAACAGGGGGTGATGTCAAGCACAGAGATCAATCTAGAAGAAGTGATGGAATATGAAAATACTATGGAAAACAACTCAGAAAATTTTACCTACTGAATGCAAGTTATAAGAGTTAGGATAGTAGCTTGATGCCAGATTAGAGAGAGAGAGAGAGAGAGAAAGAGAGAGAGAGAGAGAGAGAGAGATAAGAAAAAGCTTTAGATTACTACACCAACACTGCCCAATATATATATATATATATATATATTTCTAAAACTATGTGTTTTTAGTTGATAGGCTAAATCTAGAAAATTTAGAGTACGTTTTATGGAATTTCTCATAGAAGCTTTATTCATTTTCTAAAATAAATTTGTTGTTTGGTGTTTATTTCCCTATTTGATGCAGAAAGCTAAATATTATAAACAATTATGCTTTTTTTCCTTCTATAATGATTTTAATCAGATAAGAATGATCTTATTTTGTAGTTAATATTTTCATTTGTAGATTAGGAGCTGCATTCTAAAGAATTATGTTCATCCATCCTTTATAAAGACAAACCATGTCATCATTTATGACATTAGTAATAAAAATGATCAATTGATATTAATATTAATTCAAATGTTATAAATATTGCCTTACCTTATGACAATAGTAAGCTAGAACTTTAGTTTTTATTTTATTTGTAAATTCTTACAATCATGGACCAACAAAATTAGTGATCTACTATTTGCTCCAAAGTTAAGATCAATAGTATTATTGATGTGTAGGTGTAGAAAAAAGTTTTAAACACCCAAAAGTGGATATGGTAGGCAAGATTACCATCATGCAATTGCTGCTAAAAAGCTGCCAAACTTAAATCTTTTTGTAAGTTTTTGCTTTCTTTTAATTTGCTTCTTCTATTATTTGATTTGTAAAAAAAAGTTGGGATTGTCAAATGATCATCGTCCCATTTTTGCTATATCTGTGGCCTTTTGTAATTTCCTATCATTGAATTATTTAAAAACAAAGTTTTGAATGTGTTTATGGGTGAGTTTGGTTCAGCTTTTTGAAAGTGGGCTTTTTCTAAAAAGTGGAGTTTTCAAAAAGTGCATAATGAAAAAGTGTTTTTTCAAAAAACTGAGTGTTTGGTAAAGGCTGTTAAAAAGTGCTTTTTGAAAAAACTGAGTATTTAGCTAGCACTTATAAAAGTAGCGGTTTGAGTGGTAAATTATCAAAAAGGAGAATGTATATGTAAAGTATTGTGAAAATACTTTCTAATTTTTTTTTTTTTTTATAAAACTTTCTAAAAATTTTTTTAAAAAGAACTTTCAAAGTTTCTAAAAAAATTATTTTTTCTCACCAATATTAGCTAATAATAACCTACCACTTAAGATTTATTGTTAAAGTATTGTGAAAATATTGTGATAATTGATACTAATTTTAATTTGAATGTACTAATAAAATTATTTTTTTCTATTTCTTAAAAAAAAAATTCTCACCAATATTAGCTAATAATAACCTATCACTTAATATTTATTGTGAAAGTATTGTAAAAATATTGTGATAGCATTTCTCAATTTTAATTTCTTATTCTTTATCATTTTTTTTTCTTTTCATCTGTATTTCCTTCTTTTTTCCCCCCTCTTTTTTTCTCCTCCACACACGTACCCTTACTTTTTTTTTTTCCTTTTTTTCCTTTTTTTCCCTCTTTCCTCTTTTTTTCCTACCACTTCCTCCACGCTCCAGAACATTCCACACAGAACCTCTTTTTTCTTTCCTCCTTTCTCCCTTTTCTCTTGCCACACAGAGCCTCCCTACCACTTCCTTCACATATTAGTGGCAGTACCCAGTACCCACACTTCAAGAAGACCAGTACCCACACTTTAACTCTGCCTTTTGAAACACAGTGGGAAATTTAGGAAGAAGACGAAGAAGATCGGTCCGGATAGTTCAAGAGGAAGCCGTGACTTTCTAGTTACATACCAAAATGCACCTTAGAGAAATCCCTCTTTGTCGAAGCTTGCATGGTTGAATCTCTCTCATCTAATTTCAAGTGTTCTGCTACCATTGAGTTTGTATTTTGATTTTGATTTTGATTTTGGGTTGGGTTATGGGTTTTCAATTGATGGTTTAATTTTAAGTTATTTTTTGTGGATTTTGGGTAGATCATGTTTGATTTTCATTGTATTTTGGGTTTCTGTTGTTTTAACGGGTTTTGGTGGGGGTGGTTTTAACGAGTGATGGTGGTGGTGGTTGGGTGGTGATGGTTGGACGGTGTTGGGTGGATGGTGGGATCTGCATTTTGGTGGTGGTGCTCTTGCAGGTTCTGTGCGTCTGTGTGGGTGTGTTTGTGTGGGTGTGTTTGTGTTTGTGTTTGTGTGTATCAAATGAAGAAGATGAGGACATCTTCTGATTTATTGAAGGGTAATTTGGTAATTGCCCACAGAGTCCAACAAATAGTTGATCAACGCGCATGGACTTTTTTCCAAAATGCAACTCAGAGCTCCTTTTCCATCCTGCGCGTTCTCTTCACAAGCCCAAAACGCTACTTTTTCCAAAAAGTTGCTTTTTGGTCTCAGCCAAACGGGCTTTGGACATTGGCTTTTTTTCAAAACGGGCTTTTTGGGTTGGGAAAGTGGAAACAAACGGGCACTATATCTATAATTATTAATAGCTATGAATTTATTTTCTTATGCTCAACCTTTACCATTCCAATGTAAAGAGTTATTATAGTTCTTTGTTTGTATAGATCATATTGTTTGAGTTTAGTATTTTGGTTTATTATCATTTACTACTTTCGTAATTTTCTACTATGGTTTGTACCTATGAAAAACTTTTTGAACAATTTGATGGGTTATTCCTATGAAAAGCATGATAACTAGGAATTTTGAACTACTTATTGCTTATCCAGAAAACACAATTAGATATATACAGATAAGGAAGCATTTCTTAGAAAAGAAAATTAGAGTTTAAATGAGAACCCATATCCAAAAAAATTGCTACTACTAGTAAAGTTTTTTTTTTTTTTTTTTAATGGGTTGCAGGGCTAAGAAAGCTATGAGTTATGACACAAACATGAGTTATGAAAACAAGTTTAAGTGATTGCTTACATGTGAAGCGTATTAAAATAAAACAATGCTTGAGTGGGTTACCTAAGAGATCTCAGAATTTAGTAAGAAGAAGTGCTAATTTTGAAAAAATTTGAGCATATGAGAAAAAATGATGTGGTGTTTGGCTTAGTTATTGTGGCTATGATTTACTTATTTGTTCACAGTCAGGATTGTCCAATATATTTTTGAAGAAAGAAAGTATAGAAAAGAAAAAAACAGGCTGAATGTCAGAGGGTTCAAGCAAGGTTTGACATGCATTCTAAAACAGGTGGTGAAGATTAGCTCTTTTTTAGTAGGATTTCTAAATGTTTTTTGCATGTTTATAAAGCTTGCCAAGGTGGTGAAGGAAAATTTTTAATTATTCAAGTAGGAAGTAGTTTTTGTTATAAATGGGTGTTAATTTTGAATGGAGTTTCAATGTAAAGAAGACATGTCTGTAGTTGGGTATGACGATAATGATGATGGGGTGGCAACAATGTTCCCTCATCAAGTAGTTTTTTTCATTTTATTATCAAATTTTTTACCGAAAGCACTGTTTTTTACCCTTAAAAAATCTGATTGTGATTTTTTTTTTCCAGCTAACCTGGATTCTTTATGTTAATACTTACTTACATATCATTCATGTTAGGCTGGCTGTGTTTGGTTTCTGAAATACTGGAGTAATGTAATATTGGATTGGTTTTGATTAAGGTATTTGGGTTAGAATTCATTTTGTTTTGGGTTATTAACCAAAACCAAGTTAATTTAGGTTGTAATGAAACTGTAAGTGGTATGCCAGTATAGACTTTTTTAATATTAAATAATCACATTAGAACTATTAATTATTGTTACTAAAATTCTATCAGATATCTCCTCATTATCAATAATTTAACTTGCTTCGTTCATTGAACCAAATTTTCTTTTTTCAAAAATTCTACTTATTAGTTATTGATGCAGTTCATAAAAATACTATAATCCAATCATTTATAAATTTGATTGTGATAGTTATCTATGTATTTAATTTGAAATTCATACTAGGTGTTATTCTTCACATGGTGCTCCTCTTTATAATTTGGTTTCCTATGTTCTTTTTATTTCGTTGTTTACAAGTTCTTTGAGGGCTTCTTTTTTTAATTATTTTTCCTGGGGTTGTGATGTAAATGTCAAAGAGTTCACAAATCACAATGATTCAGGCATGTAATTGCATTACAATGAATATCATAATTTAATGGTAAGTTTAGGGATTTTCCCCTTTATTTCTATTGATTTTTAATATATATATATATATATATATATTCGAACATGTGATAGAATGCAAACTTGGCAAAGAAGCAGGAAATTAGGAACAATGGGCATTTTGTTCTTTGAAACTTATTTCTCTGCATCTTGCCATCCTATATCTATGGTAAGCTTTTTTGTTGCAGGCATTATTCTTTTGATGGACAATTTCTACTTGAGCATAATTTGGTTTTAATGCTCATTTGAGAAATTTGTAATTTGTAAATTCTATTAAATAGTTTACTTGTTGCAAGTATTTTGATCTCTGCTAATTTCTATGTTTTGTGTCATACTATGTGCTTGATATTTTGTTTCTAGATGGACATCATTGTAACATTTGATATATATTTTTTAAATTCTATAAAAGATAGTTGGAGTTGATTTTAAATGGAGTGATATTGTATTTTATACATAACATTCCTACAAGTAGGACAAATGAGGGGCTGTACAACATGTCCTTACACTAATATATATTTTATATTGTGAAGGATACTTTGATGAACATTTTCTTTCATTCTTTTTTTTTTTTCCCTCTTTTTTATATAGGTTTCGGAAGAGTTTAGACTTCCATTTTCTTTTTCTTTTCTTTTTTTTCCAGGTAAAACTACTTGCCTCTTTGTAGTAAAAAAATTTCAGCTAAGGTTTTGGACTTTCTTTCATCAAGCCAGCAAGTTAGGCAGCTTAGATTTGGTGCAAATGTGAGTTGGGTGTCTTGTCATTTGATGAATTGCCTTGAATGTGTTTGAATATTGTTATCAATCAGAATCACATTAGAGTTTTGAATGAGATTTACACTACTCTGACTCAAAAGAACAAAAAACTAAGCCCTCTCTCAAAAGTCTTTTTAAAAAATAGAGAATGTCAAGAAGAAATCTGCACTTGACCATAAATTAGGATTTAATATTGGATTATTTCAATGAATTATGTAGACTGCTTAATCTATCCTTTGGAATTGTTTTCCCAATTTCAGGCTTCTTTTTTTCTTCTTTCTTGGGTAAACAAAATTGAACTTCTTCTTTTCTTCATTTGCAACTTCATCCTGATGCTAAACTCAGGATTTAATGTCAAAATCAAAGTTTGAGATGGAATTTGCAGCTTGAAAGTGGATGGATTAATTGCATTTTGTACGTTAATAGCAATTCCCATTTTGATTTGCAAGGACATTCTCACAAATTTAGAGACTACTACGTCCCTCTTGGCAGATATGTTCTGAGTAACCTACTTACAATGAACATAAAGCATAATAATAAATTTGTATCAACGAAAATGGTGTCCTCACACGCTATATAAAAGAAACTAAGGAAACATGAATTTTTTATAGTTATATTCTTTTCAGCTTCTTTCATTCCTGTTGTAACAGAGAGACAAAACTAAGTTAAACATGCAAAAGGTTAAAGTTTATTTGAATATTCATGTTTTATCAATAATTTTGTTGTGTCTATTGCTATGAAACAAATTGGAGAGCTTGGAAAGGGTACTTTTTTCATCTTTGATCACTATGTTTTTAGTTATTTTAATTTTTCAACCAAGTCAATATAGTGTATATAATTGTATTGTGGCTATTTGTATCAGTTATGAATCTGCTTGAATGCATCAAAATTTTCCTTATAATGTCTATTGAATTTTGCGTAAGAATTTGTATCATGACTATAATGTAGTGATGTCAAATAGGCTATTTTTTTCTTCTCATCATCTATTGAGTATTTTTTTTTTTTTTTTTTTTTGAGAAAATCTTTTGAGTAGTTGAATGCATGCTCAGTTGCTTAATGAAACACTATGGAGTTTTAACCAAGAAATATGATAAGATAAAACACGTTATTTTCTGAAATAGTATGCCATGATTCAGATATATAGATCTAACAATCTAAATTTTTCTTTCCAATTCTTCTCCTCTCTTCCCTTTTTTTTTTAAGAAACATAATGATATCAAATTCTTATAACCTTACTACTTCTAATGAAACCATTTTTATAGCTATACACAGGATATCGTTTTCACCTCTTATCTTTTGAAAAAAATTCATATCCAAAAACAAACAAAAAAGGAGGAAAATTATTTTAGCAGAACAAATTATAGATGGAACATATATACTTGAATGCATGCAATGGAAGCATGAGAACTAAGTTTATATTGAAAGTAAGATCATTCATACATAAAATGATCCCGCGCTATGTGGCTACTTAACTAAAAAATATACTTCCATCCTATGAGGAAAAATTCACATGATAGAATCTTAAGATGGGAATCTAAGGAATAGTACCTAAATACTGTAACTAAGTCTTGTCTTATATACATATACTACTATATATATATACATAAATACATACATACATACATACATACATACATACTACTACTACTACTACTACTACTACTACTATTTAAGAGGCATCTCCTGTTTGGGATCCTCATTTTTTTTGTTCAAAAATATCCCTATACCCCTATATTTAAGTAGAGACAAAACTAAAAGACAATCCGGTAAAAATACAACTCTAACTCCCACTAAAACATTGCCTAAAAAATAGAGTCACTTTCCTGTTAATTTTCAAATTGCTTTATCCATTTCTAAATTAGATTTTCAAAATAAATAATTATGTATATAAAATAAAAACACAAGTTTTTTTTTTCTATCAAAAAGCTTCATCACATGCGGGAAGCACTCGTGATGAGGCTCTATATATATATATATATATATATATATATATAGGTGAAAGTCACCATTCAATAAAATTTAATTAAAAAAAAAGAACCCCCACCAGTTTGATTCCACAAAAAAACTGAACAGATGATTTGAAGAAAAAAAAAATAAACAGCTGAGATGATTAAGAAAAGGATAAAAAAAATAATAATAAATTGAAAACCAAAGGCAAAAAGAAGAAAACTGTTGGGAAATTTAGAGCTCGGTTGATAGAATTAACAAGTTTTAAACCCAAGTTGTTAATTAGATTTATTATAAATAAAACTTGTTAAAACAAACAAATATCAATATCATGTCAAAATCATACAGCGGAAAAATAAATAAGCCAAGATATGATGACCCAGGAAAACTAATGAAACAAACTAGTTTTACAGTAAAAAACCTGGAGAGAAACCTTCCCGAAAGCAATCCACTATAGTAAAGAGAAGTTTCAGATCTAGTACGAAACTTTTGTCCCTAGACTCTACAATCCACGTAGATGAACTTACAACAAAAATCTTCTACCGCTTCAGAACCTCCGAACTCTTCAATATATGAACACCACCCTTTTTGTTGCACGGATCTCAGTATGTGACTAACTCCTTTGCACGAATCCCAATACGTGACTCACTCACCAACTTGAGGAAGAAGAATGTTGGTTGCAAAGTTTTTCACTTCATCAACAATGAAGATCAAAAAGCACTTGGTTACAAAACCCTAAGGCGCAAAGACGCAGTAGCTTCTTTTAGAGAGAATAAGGCATCGGTCACCTTTTGCATATGTTCTCCTTATATTCTCTTATGTGACGGCCTTTAAAATAAGCTTTATATAGGTCTAAGGTTATGAGAAAAGAACCCCTACACATACATGTCAGCATGGGCCGAAAATCAAATCTGGAAATCTGAATTTCGTAAAGTTCAGTAATTCTCGATCGATCAAGGAGATGCCGAGGAGGTGTCGAGCCTATCTATTGCAAGCTATTGAGAGCTATCGAGAGGATAGAAAATTGCTCGATCGATCGACCTAACTATCGACAGGTATCAAGATTGCGATAAAAAGAAAGTTGAAGAGCTCGATAGATAACCAGGTGTCAAGAAGCTATCGAGATTTAAAATTCAGCACTTTCTCACTTGATTCTTAGACAGACTTGCATGGCTTTAACACTTGAACTTGAAACAAGGTTTTTTGAAGCATCAAACACGTCCTAAATCTACCCAATTACAAGTAAAGTACATTTTGTCAAAGGATTAGCCAGTTACATAAAATAGTGACATATGTTCCTAACATGATCCACATATGTCCTAACAAAGACAATAGTCATTGAATTGTGCACAGGGGCATTTTGTTCTAGAAGTTTTGTTCTAGTTCTCTTTAGATTTCTCTTCATTTTGGGGAGAAAACATTTTAGTGGGCCAGGGAGAAAACACCTAGGATCCACCACTTTGTTTTCCTTCCTCCCTTCCAACCAAACACCTACTAAAAATGTTTTCTCTCCACTTTTCTCTTCTCAATTTTCCATCTTCCTTAAAATCCCTCCAAACAAACACAAGGGAGAGGAATCAGTACTGAGAAATGATTTCATGAGAGAGAAGGATATGGGATTATAATGAAAATAATATGGGTGAGGTCATTAGACACAACAACCTTTTATTTTATTTTTATTTTTATTTTTATTGCATACTATTTTTTATTGAGCTCCAACAAGTTTTTATTGAGCTCCAAACAAAAGACTTTTTCACCATTCCAACCAAACACACACGAGGAAAAACTAAACTTTTTCTATTTTTTCACTTTTCCATCTTCTCACTAATTTTCTATCCCCCTACTTTTTCACTCCTCTAATCAAACAGGCTTTTTTGGTTGGAGGGGTGGAAAAGTGGGAGGATAAAATTTGGAGGGTGAATAGAAAAGTGAAAAGATAGAAAATATTTTAATTTTCTCTCATAGTGTTTGGTTGGGAGGATTGAAAAGTTGAAAGGTAGAAAACTCATTTGTTTGGTTGAGAAGAAAAATGAGAAAATAGAAAATGTAATTTGTATAAATTTACTCTTATGCCCTTATTACATAATATAATAGATATTTTTTTTCTAATCATTAAAATATTAAATAATAATATAAATTATTTTTCCATTATATATATATATATATAGGTGAAAGCCACCATTCAATTAAAAAAAAAAAACTCAAACGTTGATTAAAAAAAGAGAAGTCACGTTGACAAAAAAAAAAACCCAAAAAAAAAAAAAAAAAGGCTCAGCTAGTGTTCTGTTACTCATCTCTGTTAGAAATTGGGCTAAATATGTGTTTTTATTCTCTTTTATGTCTCTCTCCTCTCAAAACATAAAAGATTAAGATAAAATAAGATAAAAAAGTGAGGGTTTTCAAGAACCTAAGACCCTTATGACATGAGGTTAAAACTGAAGAAACAATTCTTCTTTGTTGATCTTTGAACTCCTCTGCCAGCCTTACATCCCAACTTGCGTTTTCTTTACAAATATGAAGATTAAAAGTAAAACCTCCACATCCGATAAAGAAAAAATTTTTTTTTTTCCTTTTTCAATTCCAATTTATGTGTTGAATCCTTGATATAATAGTTCTCAAAACCGGTTTTTTATGGGATGAAAACCGGTTTTTTAAGCATAAAGAACCGGACATATGTGGCAATTCCTTGAACCCCTAAAACCGGGGTTGGACCGCACGAACCGGTGGCAAGAACCATGCGGTCCAACCCCTTAGCAATTTTTTTTTTTTTTAAAATAAAAACAACTTAACACAATTTTATTCTACTTAATTAAATTATCCATCTCTTACAAGGAATAAAAAAATTATAATTAAAATCCTTCAAAGATATTCAACTTTACTTCAAAAATTAATCATAAATTTTAATGTTTTCATGGTTATTATTTTATTTTATTAACTTTCTTATTTAATTATTAAATATATTCTTGAAAATCATTAAATTTCCCTCACATATATAGATATATTAGTCAATTTTGCTAGTTTTATAAATTTAATATCTATATTTAGGTTTTAATTAATTATTAAATTAATTATGACATCATCACGGTTTGACCTCAAAAACCTTGAACCTTTCCCTTTTACGATTTAATGAACGGTCCGGGTCTAAAAACCTTGCTCAAGTCCACTCAAGTTGGAGGAAACTCACAATGCAACTTGAGGTCAGACAGAATTCTAAAGTACCAAGCTTTAACCAATTGCTAAAAGATAAAAGCCAGATCAATTCACCAAAATAAAAAAATAAAGAAAGAAAATTGCAAGGGACTCAGTCTATAGCACAGGATTTTTAGCTCTCCATAGATAGTCCAATAATGGCAATGGCAAGCCATAATAAAAGATATTGTGGTTGTTTGAGAGCCAAGTACCCCGCACCATGTGAGTAGTCCAGTTTAATTTGGGGTTACCCTCTGTACAGTCTTCCTGTTTAGCCTTTAAAGTCTGGACTAGAACAAAAATTGATGTATCATCCAACGGAGCACCATGAATGGCAAAACCCTTAACTTTTTTATCTTGTTTCTTTCTTTTTTTTTTTTTTTTTTTTGAGAGGAGAGACATAAAAAAGAATAAAAATACATATTTAGCCTCATTTCCAACAGAGATGGGTAACGAAATCCTAACTGAGCTAACCTCAAGTGGGTAAAGTGCTAAATTTCAAACCACGAGTAGGTAACTTAAATTTCGATCAAACTATAAGTGGGTAAGTTATAATCAGCTCAAAAAACAAACAAACAAACAATTCACAGTCATTGAATTGTGCACAGTGGTGTTTTGATCTAGAAGTTTTGTTCTAGTTTTCTCTTTAGTTTTCTCCCCATTTTGGAAAGAAAACATTTTGTTGGGTTTAGGGAGAAAACACCTAGACCCCACACTTTTTTTACTTCCTCCCTTCCAACCAAATATGGAATACCTACTAAAATTCTCTCCTATGTTGCACGGACACGGACACAGGGATACGGCAATTTTTGAAAAATAAAGACACGAAACGGCGGTTAAATAATTAATTAAATTTTATATTTAGGCATATTTTTTAATATCTTTAGACATAAAATACATTTATGTCTAGAATTTAAATTATGTAAGAACTACAAATAAGTAAACTAACACCCAAAGTAGTACAATAATACACAAAATGTTTAGAGTACAAACCATAAAAGGATAACAAGTTCAACATCAAACTAAAAACATAAAAGGATAACAAGTTTTAAACTTTCAAGATTATCACAGAACAACAACATCATCGTCATCAACATAGTCATCATTCTCAACAATACTTGTCTCCATCTCCGGCTCATCTAGTGTGAGATAAGCAATCTCAAGCAACCTAGGTCCTCCAAATGGCTCATCCCAATTATCTCCACCAATGTCCCACTTCTTAGATTCTCCTGTAGTGTACTCGGGCCTCCTTCTTGAAAGAAGTCGAAGATTAGAATGAACAAACACTAAATCTTCAGCACGTTTAGGAGTAATTGTATTCCTCCTCATACAATGGATGAAGCCATATGTACTCCAATTCCTCTCAGCATATAATGATGAGCAAGGTTGTCCAAGAAGCTTTAGAACTAAAGTTTGAAGCACTGGTAAACTGGACCCATAAGTTGACCACCAAAGCATTGGATTGTAGGTCCACCTATCCTCCATGTTATCATCATCATAAGCCTTAATTCTTGAAAACAAACCAAACTCCATATTAACATTCTTCCTATCATCAGGATCAGGAAAGATCCTTTTGACGCACTTGTTTCTCTCTGCTGCAATTTCAGCATCCTCATGTGGCGCAACACGGCCTCTGACTTCCTCAATCCATTGATTAGTATAATACCTAGTTAAAAGCAAATAAATAAGTACAACTAATGAGTTTAGTTTATTTGTTTGGAAATGCCTAAAGAATATAAACAAAAAGATTAAAGAGATAGAAAAATTACTTCGGATTCAAGGAGTGGGCTAGGCAATGAAGTGGTGTGCAATTTTTAGTCCACTGTTCAATGAGTTTATTGTGTACCACATCATAGAATGGAGACTCCTAATAGTCTTCCTTGCCTTCATGCCGGTATATTTCTTTCTTCACATTTTCTATCATGGAATCCCACATTTCATACACCTTATGGAGAATAGGTGCATCCGTGTCAGCCACTTGAAGCATCTCATAAATAGGTCCTGTGAATCTCAGAATATATGCAACCTTGTCCCACCACAAATCATTCAAAACATAATCCCTCACAGTTTGAGCTTTTCCTACATCATCTTCTCTATATGACATCCATTCCTCACTAATGACCATATTTTGAAGATTATGTTTTATTTGAAACAATCTTTTAAGCATGATGATTATTGAAGTAAATCGTGTTTCAGCAACAACAAGTAACTTCAAAGGGGAATATGAATTAAAAATTGCTAATCTCATAGAATGATTTGTGATGAAAATATGAATGAAAGTTGCCTCATTTGAAACTTGTGCAATCCAGTTACATTCATTATATGCAACCTCATTTTGCAAAGAGTTCTTAGGTGCACATATATTCCTCAAGGCCAAATTGAGGGTATGCACAACACAAGGTGACCAAATTATATTAGGATATTCAACTTCAACAATAGATCCTGCAGCCTTCATAACAGATGCATTATCAGTAATAATTTGGACAACATGTTGATGCCCAACCTCAC
This sequence comes from Quercus ilex subsp. ballota, assembly GCA_032727855.1. Lineage (NCBI taxonomy): Eukaryota > Viridiplantae > Streptophyta > Magnoliopsida > Fagales > Fagaceae > Quercus > Quercus ilex. The sequence goes on from CM064918.1 coordinate 9,914,121, forward strand.
CAATGACCTTTAGAAACAAGTCAGCAATGAAGTGCTTGTCTTTGTACTCTTTGGTACCATCAATGGATTTGATAAAAAGTGGCCCTTTCTCTGATGTAGCCATAAAATTGATAAGTGGCCTTTTTTGTACATCTGTCCACCCATCACTTACAATGCTTAAATCCTTTTCTTTCCAAGTGTCTTTAATTGACCTCAACAACTTTTCAATATGTGCCCTCTCTTTTTGCAACAGAGTTGTTCTTAATTTATTGTAACCCAGAGGAATATAGCCTGCTAAATTATTATTAGCTGCAAATTTGATCATCTCAATCCAATACGGGTTCTTAGCAAAGTGAAAGGGTAAACCAGCAAAATAAAATGTCCTAGCAATAAGAGAATCTAATTGCTCTAGACATTGATTGTTAAAAGCCCTCTCCAAAGGAGAATTCCCAACCCCTTTTTTTTTTTGAAAAAATGGACGACTTGTAGCTGTACTACTCTCCCTATTGCCCAAATTAGGACTAGTAGGAGAATCAGTTGGTAAAGACACTAGCTTAGGCTTCTTCAATCTACACGAAGATTCCTCATAAGCATCTTCTAGTTTCTGCATTTCATTATGATACTCATCTCCAACCTTGGCACATGGTTGTATTCCAAACTTAGATAGTTTTAACAAGTGTGCCTTCACCCTTGAATAAGACCCCTTGAAAATTTTTTCACAATAGTTACATTTGAAAGCAACATTCCCACCACCAACACTTGATTTTTCTTACTTAGTAACATATTTCCATAGAGGAGCAGCAGCTATCTCAGCTGATGATTTTTCACTTTCAGTTTCAGTATTCATTTTAGTAAAATCACCTACAATATTTAACTTTAATAAATAAATAAAACTATACAAGACACACAAAAACAAATTTATAACTTATAACTTATAACTTATATAAATAAATAAATAAATAGGACAGAGGGCACCCACAGCAGCAGTGAAAAAAAAAAAACAAAATGCGATATAACTTATATAAATAAGTGAGTAACAGTACGCCCACCCATTCACCAAAATTAATATCTGGAAGGAAAAAAAAACAGAGAGAGAAGAGAATCAAGAGATCGGACCTGTTGTCCACGCCGAGAGAGAGAGAGAGATCGAAAGGGATAGAGGACAGAGGGCACGGTGTCGACGTCAGAGCTCGCCGATCGGCCCGATTTAACTTCGGCGAGGGACAGAAGGCAGCGGCAGTGATAGAGGGAGGGTGGGTTGAGAAGAACTTGAGATGTGGTTTCAACTTTCAGTCTAAGAGACTCTAAACTTGCTTTATTGTTTTAGGGTTATCACAAAATCAATGGTATTGGTAAGTCTACTTGTCAAAATCTATGATTTTGTTTTTCACTGCTAGCATGTCGGACGCGTCGGAGCTACGTCGGCGCCGTGTCGAAGAAGCGGAAAAAAAAAAAAAAAAAAAAAAGAGACCGCCGGACACCGAAATCCGGCGCGTCATACCCATTGTCGGACACCGATGTGATGCCAAAAATAGCGTGTCTGTGCAACCTAGATTCTCTCTCCACTTTTCTCTTCTCAATTTTCTATCCTCCCTAAAATCCCTCTAAACAAACATAACCTTATAAAGCATAAGTAGATATTCAAAATCCCATCTGAGGCAACGACACGAAAACATATAGTTATCAAATATTACGTCATTATTTAACACGAACACGTTCTCGTAGCAAAAGCCCAAGACATATAGTTTCCAAAGTTGATACCAGTAAAGCTGATTACTTGTTTCTTAATCAAGTCAAACTGGTTTGCAATGCCAGTGTTTTACAAACCACTTATCCTTTATAAAATTGCCAAAGTGGAGTTTAGACTAGATCATCCTAAGCAACTCAGCTCCTGTCTCAGTTGATAGGAAGATGTTGTCCACGTACTGCAGAACAGCTTTTGACGCAGTAATGTACTTTTGCATAGGCTCCTTCACTGAATCCTCTGAGAAAATTAAGAAAACTTTAGAAGAAAAAAACCAAAAACATTTAATTAACTATGCAAAGAATTTGAATATGTTGTCATAAGTGATCTCAAAGGAAGTCAGTTTTTGCGCTGAGCGAAAACTTATACTACCACTAGTGTAACCTTGTTCGTGATTATCATATGTCAAACAATAGCATATAATCAAAACTCAAGTTCTGAAACAAAATTTTTAGTAAAATACTGTGTTTTTGAGTGCCAGTAGCTATATAAGAGTTCCCTTTACCTAGGCCCTGAACCTAGTTAAGGTTAGTACAAATATACAACTATATACAAGAATAGCGCAACAGATTTGGGCCCAAACATGCCTAAACCTAATATTCTAATAGCCTTGGGGGTGTGATCAAGATGGGTTACAAGAAACCGACATGAATTTGGACACTAGATTAGTAGATCTTGAAACAGTCTAGATGTATGTGATTATGTGAAAATATTATATAGTTGACCATGAGAGGCGATGGAATGGAACTGGGGCAATGCTACATATACAATTTTTTTCACAGCATTTGAGTTGACAAGTTTTTACTAGTTTTTTTTTGAACTCACCAAAAACATCACTTTTTTCTTTTTTTCTTTTTTTAAATTTTTTTAATCTATCATTAACATCTTGCCATTTAAGTAGATGTGAAATTTTTTTGGCAAATTATTTGTGTATTTGGACTTATTGATGGAACTGTATGGCACTTTGAAGGAGATGATAGTGAATGAAATGACAGTCCCTTCTAATATGTCTGGTCTACTTGTGGAACACATTATTGAAGAAATTTAAATGGCATTCATGTTATCCTAGTATCACAAAAAAGAGAACAACATCACACAGATCCTGTAAGAGGCAATCCAAACAAAGGAGTTTAGAAGTACTCAGCCTTCGTGCTGGATCAAGCTAACAAAATCAACTTTTTGCTAGATCATGAAATGAGAGTAACCAAATAGAAAGCAAAAATCCTTTGGTGAAATGATGATTAGTAAGGTCATCAGCTGCCTAGTGAGCTTTGACCCATGCAAGCAGTGTAAGGGATGACCATGAGAAGAAGTCCATGGAATAGGGAGTTTGATATAACAAAGAATGAAAAGAACAAGTATATAATTAATAGGGCATGAAGCTGTGACTACTTCTATCGACTAGGCAAATTAACTTGGTCTCATGTGTGAGTCTTAGGAAGTGCATTAAGTTCATTTATCACTGCTTATTGCAAAAGAGTTAAGAGGAGGCCTCACTTGTATCGTTTATGTTCAGTACTGCTCAAGCTTTCGACTCAATTCGTGAGGCAAGTGTATTATCTTTATCTGCTCCTCAAGCATATACACTACTATCTAACATTCGAAAAGAAAGAAATTAACAATATAAGATGGAATACTTACCATCTTCATTTAACAATGTCAATAAGTTGTCCTTAGAAGGAAGTTCCTCTAATGAAGCAATCACAGCATCCTTAACAGTCCGTGCATGGTATGGAGCAAAAACTTGCTCATAAGCTGCCTTAAATGGCTCAACGAGTGAATTTCCCCTGTCATGGTGGACGGCGTTATATATTAATTTATGTTTAAATTAAACTGATTTATGAAAGAAAAGTATGCATACAAATCCAGTATCACTTTATCACGCCTTTAATATATAATTATAATTAAGAAAGAGACCAGACACTTTGAAGGGTTTTTTTTTTTTGCAATTTAACACCATTTTGCTAACAATTTCATTAGTTAGCATGTTTTGCATGTTTTTGAAACTATTTAGGAAATTAGCATTTCGAGTCTATTAGACTCGAGTTAAAATCGAGTCTAACACACTCGATTTTTATAGATCTCAGAGAAGAAGAGCGAAGAAGAGAGAAGGAGAAGAAGAAGAAAGAAGAAGATCTAAAGAAGAAGAAGAAGAAGAAGAAGAATATGATATCCACGTATTGGGATGAACGATTAAGGGAAATGAAGACTAAGATTGGTGATGCACGTGTTCGAAGTTATGAAAGGAAAAGTTCTTGACATACTGTGCTAATTAGCGTAGACAAAACATCTACCCTTCACTTTAGAAGTCATGGAGTATCCTTTGCCACCAAAATTGAAAATGCCACAATTGGAAGCACTCAATAGAACTAAAAAAACCTTTGGATGACCTAGAGACTTATAAGGGGATGGTGCATATCTAAGCAGTGCCGGGTGAGATCCTAATCACATTGAAAAGGTCAGCAAGAATATCATTCAACAAGCTCAACCCTAGCCCAAGAGGTTCGTTTGTGGAGGTGAGCAAGTTGATTGCAAGTCATTTTATTGGTGAACGAAGGCAAAAGAGAGCAACCACGTATATATCTCCTCAATGTTAAGCAAGATAAGGGTGAGCCCCAACAAGATTATGTGACCAAATTCAACAAAGAAATGTCACAGAATACAGATAGAAGGGGCAAATTAGAAGGTGGCTTTAATGGCCTTCGTGGGATGGGAGAACTGTTACCAACAAAGCTTCTATTCTCATTGTCAAAAAAACGACCAACAGCGATGGCTAAGCTGATGGAAACATATGAATGTTGAGGACACCAATGATGTTGAGGTCAAAAACAAATGAACGTTGACTGACGGAAAGTGTTCACATGCATTATTATAAAAATGCATTTTTAAATACATTGTTAAATTTTAATTAAAAATAATTTTTAAATTTATTCTCTCTTTAAATTTAAATTTTTTAGTTTTTTTATATATAAAATTTGGGAGAGCCTCAATTCTTTTGGTTTGTCGTGGGTTGTCAGGAGCTTTAGATAGTTTGTGGGGTTTCTTCTTCTTATGCATAACGTTGTTATTGTGGTGACTCGATCAGAGAATTTTTCTTTTTGTATATATATACTTAACCTTAAGGTTTCCACTAACATTTCTTTTAACCATTTTAAACTTTGGGTTTTTGTTATATATCCAAATTTTAAATACCTTGAAGAATAGAGAAAGCAAAGTTGAATTTTACATACCTATATTTTGAAGCAATCAAAGTAGTGAGATGAAAAAAAAAAAAAAAAAGTACTGAAATGTTGAATTTTCTCAATTTATTTTAAAGAATAAAAATAAATGTATTAATTTTAAGTATTTATATACATAAATCTCTCACTTTGATTTTTGGTAATTAAAAATTAGGTATTTTTGTTTCTTTATTTTAATAATATGAAATATATATATATATATATATATATATATATATATATATACACACACACAAAGATTAATTTTGCTCTTAATAATGTTTTTATAATATTTTTGTTATCTAAAATAGAATTTTACTATAACCTAATTTAAATATATATATATATATATATATATATATATATATATATATGCGCTCTAGTTTTTGCACTCCCACACTTCCGAAAGTAGTTAAACTTGTAAAGTAACTATATGTAAAATATGATACCAGTCTATTCTCAGTCGTATTGTAGACTTCACTCTCTTAATTTACTCCCACTAATTACTTATTAGGGAAAAAAAAGTTTTGAAGGATGGAAACTTAACTGGTTCTTTAACAAAATAAATTAATAAACAAGGAATTAAGATATGGAAGGTCGATGGTTTAACTAACATACCCGCTAGCAAGAGCTTGCTCCAGCATCGCCCTCACCAAGTCAATTACACGCTTAAGCCGCACCAGGCTTCTGCAATGACTACCAGTATTTTTGGCAGATCCATTTTCAGTCTCACCTTCCAGTAAAGCCTGTACTGTGTCGTATGTCTTCGAGGCTTCCTCAAGATTATTCACCTTTCATTGGTTGTATTACAGATCGGGACAGATAGAGTTAGAGTCGTAGTGTATGATGAAGAACAAAGAAATTACAGCAAACTTCAGAAACATTGTTATAGAAGATATTAATTGAAGTAATTATATGGGTTCACACTTCACAGTACCTTGCTTTGGAGCTCCACGTCCGCAAACCTAAAAGCGAGTCCTAGGAAGAAGATGGAAGGAGTACTGAGACGGCCAAACTGAACTACATCACTGATCTTGAGATGTGGATTCTCTGAGTTTATACTACTGGAAAGCCCCTCGATTGCATCTGCCAACTTCCTCAAGGGATTGTCTCGTTCCGCCATTGCAAGAGAGTTCACAGAAAAATGTTAGCTTCTCACTCACAATAGTAGCGTATAGATGAGTAAGATTTATTCTTTGTCACTAGAGAGTTAATTGTGGCTTGTGCACCCCACCACGGAGACCTAAGGCTGGGTTTGGATAACGCGTTGCTACCCTCGTTTGTGTTTTTTTGGTGGTCCGTATACTATTTACAAGATCCACAATTACCTCTTTTAACAAATATAACTTTTAACTGGGTCACATAATATTATTAACACATTTAAAAATTATTTTATTACAATATTTTCAGTTTTCAATAATAAACGATATCCAAAGAGAAAGGAAAAAAAAAAAAAAAAAAAAAACAACAACAACAGAGGTAAAAGTAAAAGCAAGGGTGAAAATAGAGATAACTTGGCATCGCCAAAGGGAAGATTTTTAGGTACAGAGAAATAGTGTTTTTTCTTCTCACATTTATGACAGATCTCATCATAAATTTAATGAGTGAATTCAGCTATAAATGTGAGAAAAAAGAACACCATTTTCTGTAGTTCGAAATTACCTAAGAATTAGGGGCTGTTTGGTACATATATTTAAACACATGTTTTTAATTTTTAAATAACATTACACGCATTTTCACATACTTTTTCACTCACATGTATTTCCAAAAAAACTGAAAATTATTGTTTAAACATATGTACCAAACAGACCGTTACTCTTCTTTGAAGAGATAGATCACATGAAAGCCAAGGCGAACACAGTTGCCTTTTTTTCTTGTTAATAGCTACAAAACTCATCATTCAGTGAGGGACTCTTAGTGTGCATTTGAGAAGTGTTCCGTGTCTGCATTTGTGCATTTTGTTGAAAAAATGTAGGTTCCATGGCATTGTTCACAGACTCACAAAAGTCATTCAAATACAAATTTCAATATAAATTTGGATCCTATAGCACTATTCACACATTTAAAAATTATTTTGTTCCAGTATTTTCAGCAATAAGTTTTCAGCAAATAAGCGGTATCCAAACACACTATATATATAAAATAAAACTTATTACTTTATGGGTTCGTGTACTTTTTTCTTTTTCTTATATTTCTCTTTTGAAATAGTTATATATTTTTTGAATTGTTTCAATAACTTATTCTTTAATTCTATATCTTTTTTGGCATTTTGGAAGTTTAACATTTGAATTTGTGTTAGTTATTGCAATATTTGAACATGTTTAGCAGATTTTAATGACTATACCATATATTATGCTTTTGAAGGTAATCAATTTTTTTTTTTTTTAATATTTCTCTATTGTGTAATCATATATGTTTGTTTTGTTTCAAAAATTTATAGGAAGTAAATCTTATGATTCTTTAATAGTCACATATATATTTTACATATAATTTGTAGACTCTGAATCTTTTGATTTCTTTCAATAGTTATAGTCATGGATTATTCTTTTGAATGTAACTCATATTTCTCTATTATTTAGTCATATATATATATATATATATATATATTTGTTTCAATAATTTCTAAGTGGTGAATCATCTGATTCCTTAATATTTTTTAGTCTTTCAAAAGTTTTAATATCTGAATTTTTGAGTTATTTTTTTGCAGTATCTGAAAATGTCTGACAATTTTTTTGTAAGCCATTGCACTTTCAAGCAATGGTTTCTTCATCAAATTATAACACAAATTGAAGTCATACAAGAGCAAAACATGCAATGGTGTAGTTTCTTAATCAATTTAAGTTTTTATAAAATTATTTTAGTCTATCTCACAAATAGATAGGTTTCCATGCATAACACTTGTTAGCGACTAGTATTAAGTATCATTAAAGAAAGTGCCCAGAAGTGAGTTCCATTAACCTCAATTCGTAAAGTTTGTTGTTTACCTTTTAAGCAGTGGCAAAACCAGAAATTTTAGGTGAAAGTATATTATTATTCCTGAAGTTTACCAGCAGTGCTAGAAATTATTTTCAAGGGGCTAACCTAAATATAATTAAGTTCTAAAATAAATATAAAAAAATATTAAAAGATACTTTATTTTATAAATTAACTTTAACTCATGATGTACATATGATCTTTTGGGATATTATTTACTAATTGCTTACTCGTGCAACGCACAGGAAAACTATTGAGTTTGAGATTTTAAAGATTTTTTTGTCAATTGTTTTTTGGCGTAAATACACTTTTGGTCCCTACATTTTGGGTCATTTCTCGATTTGGTCCCTAAACTGATTTTGATCCTAGGTTAGTCCCTGAAATCAGAAAATCAATTCTGTTTTGGTCCCTACCGTCAACCCCATGACAGAAAAATCTGACGTGGCAAACGGAGTGTCTTGTTGGCACATTAAATGCTGACGTGGCTATTAAAATAATAATAAAAAATCACATCAGCATGCCACGTCAGCATATAATTTAAAAAAAATTATCAATTTTAACAAAATTAAAAAAAACATAAAAACAAAATTAAAAACATAAAAATACATAAAACTCAAGAACACACATTCAACATCTTTCCCAGAAAACTCCCACCCCCACCCCCACCACCATGGCAGCAACAATAGCAGCCACCACAACCAAAGCAACAGTTCCGGCCCAAAACCTACTATCTTTCTCAGCTTTTGTCAACCCAAAACCTTAATCCCTCTCGATCTTGAATTTCTCGAAAACCCCATTTCAAATCTCGCACAGATCGCTCACACGAGAATGACCAGGAAAATATCTCACCGAAAGAACAAAAAAACACAACAACAACAACAACAAAGAAAGAGAAAGAAAAAGAAAGCAAATGTTAACTAAGATTACCACGACGATCACCTTTCTCAAGACGTTTCAGACGATGAAAAGATGAACCACCATGAAAGCAAGTCAAAGAAGGAACCAAAGGAAGAATAAAGAGTTCAGCGGGTACCGAAGGCATTTTCACAATGCACTTCGAAACCCAGTTAAGAAAAACCCCGAAACTCCTCTAATAAGCCACAATTGCAGCGATTTTTTTGATCAGCGAAAGCAGATTTTTGGAGTTAAATAAGAGGTAAAAGAAATTGTGGGATGTGGGTCTGAGAAATCAGCGAGTTTGGAGGCAAATCATGAAATGGGTCGGAGGGAGAGAGAGAGACATTTGCGTGATCGGAGAAGAAGATAAGAAAGATCGGAGGAGGTAGCAGCACACCTATTCCCGATCTGCCATGAGCGAGAGCAGAGAACTCTCGATCTCTGTCGGTGTGGCCATCGCCGCCTACGGTGAAGCGAGGTTTGATTCATGGGGTGTTTTCCTTCAATTGGGTGCTGTTGCTTTTGAGGCCACAAGGCTTGTCATGATTCAGATCTTGCTCACCTCTAAAGGCATAACCTTAAATCCCATTACCTCGTTGTACTGTGTTGCTCCTTGCTGTTTCATTTTCTTGCTAGTTCCATGGATCTTCGTCGAATTGCCGGTTTTGAGAGAGTCTTCGAGTTTCCATTTTGATTTCGTGATCTTTGGGACTAATTCTCTCTGTGCTTTTGCTTTGGATCTTGCTGTGTTTTTGCTTGTGGGAAAGACTTCGGCTTTGACCATGAATGTGGCTGGTGTGGTGAAAGATTGGTTGTTGATTGCGTTTTCTTTGGTTGTGGTGGCTGCTATTGTTGCTGCCGTGGTGGTGGGGGTGGGGGTGGGAGTTTTCTGGGAAAGACGTTGAATGCGTGTTCTTGAGTTCTATGTATTTTTATGTTTTTAATTTTGTTTTTATGTTTTTTTTAATTTTGTTAAAATTGATAATTTTTTTTAAAATTATATGCTGACGTGGCATGCTGATGTGATTTTTTATTATTATTTTAATAGCCACATCAGCATTTAATGTGCCAACAAGACACTCCGTTTGCCACGTCAGATTTTTCTGTTACGGAGTTGACGGCAGGGACCAAAACAGAATTGATTTTCTGATTTCAAGGACTGACCTAGGAGCAAAATCAGTTTAGGGACCAAATCGAGAAATGACCCAAAATGTAGGGACCAAAAGTGTATTTACGCCTTGTTTTTTATGTTGTTTACTACATGTAGCAATTATTCAAGATACTATTCAATCATTCAATGATGATAATTAAATAATAATAATAAATAAAAAACAATAGCAATAAAATGAAACACAACATACTATACTATCCAATAGATATTGCAACGTTAAAAGGACAATATGCAATAAATTGAAAGACAAAAATTGTTTTTATTTTTTGTAGTTGCAAATGGTGGTGTAAGTTGCACATTACAGTTTCTGCACAACTCGAGGAAAACTAATGCACATTGACGAAGCCAACATAAATCAAATCCTATCCTAATTAGCCCTTCCTAATTATCTTTGCAAATTGCAATGCCTTCACTTGTAGTGGGTCTAATGCTTCCTTTAAAAGATGAGCAAGACAATGGCAGAGCCAAGAATTGTTTTAGGAAGGGCCAAAGTAAATATAATACAGTTCTTAAGTGAAAAAGAAAATAGTTCATAAATTAATTTTGACACAAAAGTTGTGCCCCGGGCTCCTTCATGACATTAAAATCATTTATAATTGGTTCTAAACTAAATTACTTAGCAACCGCTTTATGGGAACAATATTTATTAATTTAGGTTCAAATCTTTAAGCTATTCAAGGTGTTTTGGCACTTAAAGTTTCAACATTTGGTGTCGATTTGGGACAAGCTGAAAATTTCAACTTATTTGCAATTTCAGTTTATTTTCAATTTCAGCTTATTTTTGCTACTATTTATGAATCTCACTGCACTATTCAGCTAACTTTTATCTTTATTTACAATACTTTTAACAAAATTTTTTAATTTCAGTTAAATAAACTATTCTCAAACGGACATTTGATACAAAATACTGAGTATTAACCTCTAAGTTTGTAACAATTTTTCTTTCAAAATATTGAAAATTTGAACATTGAATTTTATAATCTTCAATTTCTTGAATTGGTAGAATAAATAAGTTTATAAAAATAATTTAATTTAATTGGTCAAGCCATTAATATCAATTAAACAAACAATTTACAAAAACCACTATTATCAAATTATAATAAATTGCTATAATATTGACTAGCGAGAATCACCTTTTAGTAAAAAAAAAAATATATTGACTAGAGAGTCTACTCATAGTCATAGACATAGTTGCTTAGTTGGAAGGCACAAACTCAACAAATCAATAAAATAAATAAAACCTAGTCTAGTCTAGTGATAACTTTAATTTCAAACCACACAATTTATCACTGCACTTAGTCTATACTTCAGTGAAACGTCAACATTACTTTACGCTTCAATCCCAAAAACTTGTAAGTGTCGGTTTGGATTCACATTTCCCGTATTTTTTTTTTTTTTAATTCCGCACGCGTTTAGAGGATAAATGGCTACTGTTTATAAACAGTAGCAGTATATTGTTAACTTTTTAATCTCTTTTATCAGTTTTGTGGGTCCTATAAATAATGCACAAAATTTACAAATTTTACTTTTTAATAATTTTTTTATTAAAATTGAGTTCTATGATATTATTCACACATTTTAATACTTCCTTTAAATTATTTTATTTTATTTAAAATTAAAAATACTGTAACAAAATAATTTTTAAATATATAAATAATATTGTAAAATTTATTTTTAATAAAAAATTTACTAAAAAAAAGAAATTTATAAGTTCCGTATATAATGCACAAAACTCAAATTGTGACACATCCCTATAAAATATTTGCCGGTCAAAAAGGTACTGCAAACTTAGTATGGAGACACGCAATCCAAATGCTTATTTAAAATGGCAGATGCAATTAAAAAATAATAATTAAAAAAACTTAAAATTGCAGTTGAGAGAGAGAGAGAGAGAGAGAGGGGGGTGTATGGCTGAAATTTGTTTTTTAATAAATTCAGATTTTATTTCGGAAGTAAGTGGTTATAACTTGTGAAGTTTTTTTTTTTTTTTTTTTTTGAGAGTGAATAACTTGTGAAGTTGATGCTATGATTTGTGTGTATTTATTTAGATTTTTGAATCATAACTTAATTCAGACTGGTGTCCTAATTAAGAAGGGATTTGGTTTTTTTTTTTTTTTTTTTTTTTAGTTACTGTAAATTTGTTAATGGACCAAAGAATTGATCGTGTTTTTTAGGATTGAAATGGACATATATGAGGTGTTTAATACATGCATTTAAAAACAGTATTTTGTTGTTTAAAAATATATTTAAAAATACGTATGAATGAAAAAATAAATAAAAATATATATAATATTATTTAAAAATTAAAAACATATTTTTGAATGGATATACCTAACGAACCCTATATTTTTTTGTCAAAATTCTTAGTGGGCTGGTGATTAAATTATTTCAAGTTTTAGCGCCCCCTCCCACCCCGGCTTTGCATGTGTATGTAACAAAGCTCTGTACCACAATGCATTTTATGAGATTGAGATCAGGTGCAATTGCACCGGATCCCAATCCTTATGAGATTGAACGGTCAACACAGAGAAAACAAATCACAGTACTGTCAAGAATCTGATACTCTGATTTGCATATTTAGACGTTGATGTCCCACTCCCATACATTTTGAAAACCATCCACACGTTTTGTTCAAAAAGACCGCCCATTGTTTTGAGATTTGTGTAATTAATTTTAATGTCCTGCATCCCCACTTTTAGAGACGTAGGGGCTGTTTGGTTTGTGTTTTCAAACAATATTTTTTAGTTTTTAAATAGTATTTTACGTATTTCAACACATTTTTTCACACAAATGTATTTTAAAAAACTATAAACAACAATTTTCAAACTACTGTACCAAACACCCCCGTAATATCCCACCCCACACATTTGGAAAACCATCCACACGTTTTGTTCAAAAAGACCACCTATTGTTTTGAGATTTGTGTAATTAATTTTAATGTCCTGCATCCCTACTTTTAAGGGTTCATTTGAAAATAATTTATTGCTACTGAAAATTGATTGTTGTTAAAAATACTATAACAAAATAATTTTTAAATGTATGAATAGTATCATGGGATCCATTTTTAATATTTTTAATGCGTAAACAGTATTTGAATAGTGCATGAATAGTACACGTACTGTTTATGCACAGTACTTTTTGTCCCTCAAAAGTCAATAACTCCGGCGTTTAAAAAAAAAAAACGCAGGGAACAAAACGCAGATGCAGGAAAACTCTCTATCCAAACCCTCACTTAGAGCATTAGCATTGGAGAATGCTAATGCCATATGTAAGGTGTATTTAGCATTTTTAGCCTCAAAATCTATTGTATCAGGGAATGCTAAAGGTAAGAATTGCAAAATTTTTTGGCATTCTGCTACAGTACAATTCTAAAGATAGAATTGTACTGTAGTAGTATTGTAAAAATAATAATAATATTTTATTATTTTTTTCCCACGAAATCTTCTCTCTCTTCCTTCTCTATTTCTCCATCTGCTCTCCTCCTTCTCAACCCACCACTAGCCACCACCACCACAAACCATACCCACCATCAACCAAAACCCACTCACCCACCTACCTTCCATCACCGTGAACCCCAACCCAAAATCAATCTGCCACCAACACCATAACCCATACCCATCCACAACCAACACCCAAAGCCACTCCGATCAACCCACGAACCCAACCACAAAAATCAAACCCCAACCTAAAATCAGTTTGCCACCAACACCATAACCCATACCCATCCACAACTAGCACCCAAAGCCACTCCGATCAACCCACGAACCCAACCACAAAAATCAAATCCCACCAAAATCAATCAAAACCCAACAAAATTAAAACTCATCGAAAAACGATCCACGATCCACGATCCACCGTAGAGACCTTGGAGAAACAGACGGTTGCTGCAAATGGAAATGGAAAAGATGGGAATAGAGTCTACGGGCCATCACTCACTTGCAGTTGCAAAGCTCAAGCCAGCCACCAGCCACCAACAAGGACAAGCACAACCCACCACCACCCACACAAAATATGATTAAAAAAAGTTAATTGGGTCGGGGCTTGGGTTTGAGAGTGATAGAGGAGAAGAGATCAGAAATGGAAGAGAAGAGGAGATGAGGAAGAAGAGAGAAAAGAGAGGAAGCAAGGGAGAACTCACCGGCATGTGGATGGGAGCGGGGCGGCGTGATCTGGGTTTGGTCCTAAGCTTGAAGATGGGTCTCTTGGTCTTGGGTGTCTCTTTCTTCTAACGCTTTCTCTCTCTTCGGGTGTGTGAGTCCAGAATTGAGTTTTGGCATTATATGGAGAAAGCTATGTATGAAGGTAAATGTTAAGGGTGGGTTGGAAAGAAATAATATTTTAATAAAAATAGAGTTTTGGGATGTGGAGGAATCGTAAAATGGGATGGTATAATAGAATTGTGGGTTTTTAAAATTGTAAAATAGAATAAATGCTAATGCTCTTAGAGACGTAATATCCCACCCCCACACATTTGGAAAACCATCCACACATTTTGTTCAAAAAGACCGCCCATTGTTTTGAGATTTGTGTAATTAATTTTAATGTCCTGCATCCCCATTTTTAGAGACGTAATATCCCACTCCCACACATATGGAAAACCATCCACACATTTTGTTCAAAAAGACTGCCCATCGTTTTGAGATTTGTGTCATTAATTTCGACCTAAAATATTTTTAAATGTAAATATTTTACTATAAATCATTTGTAAGTATTTGGTAAGTGTTGTGACATAAACATTGCAAATATAAATTAGCAACCATCAGTAACCACATACTCAGCCACCACCAACCATTGCAAAAACACACCTTGTAATCCCATCCCATTAGCCACCGTCATCCACCTATCCAAACACCCACCAGCCACTAGAATCACCACCAACCACCAAATCACTACCAACCACTTAAAAAACAGCCATCAAAACCACCACCAAAGATTCAAAAAATTGCCCCCAACTATCGAAAAAACAACCACCAACCACCCAAAAAACAACTACCAACAACCCAAAAGTCCATATCAGGAAGGCAAAACCACTCACAAAACCATATTAAAAACCTAAAAACAAAACCCATGAACAAAGAATTTAATCTGAAAATCCAACAACCTAGCAAAGAAAATGCAACAACGATTCCGTGAGAGAGACGTGAGGAGGAAGGAGGTGTGGAGTCGGTTTGCGGGTGGCGCTGGTCGGGGGATGATGTCGGTTAGCGGGTGGCACTAGTCGGTGGGTGGTGCCACCGATAGGTTTTGGGTGAGATGGATTAAGGGGTGAGAGGAGGAATGTTGGGTTGTGACTGTGAAGAACTGATAGTCTAAGAGGGAGGGATAGCGTGAGAGGGAGGGAGGGTGAGAGTTATTGGGATGAGAGCTGGTTAGCAAATATAAAATGTTTTACCAAAATTTTAAGTGTAAAATATTTTACACAAATTTGCTTAGATTGATTTGGTTGACTGAAAATATTTTACTTTTGACTAAATATTTTATTGTAATACAAATATTGTAAAATAAAAAAATATTTTCCTGTAAATATTTTACCGAAACAAACAGAGCGTTTAATGTCCTGCATCCCCACTAAAGCATCTCTAACCGCTTATCTAAATTTTTGTATCGTTTGAATAGTAAACATTGATATTTAATTTTTACCTATTTACTTTTTCAAATACACTTTTTAACAGATTTTTTATCATTTTCTTCATCTCATTTAAATATATATATATATATATATATATATTGGTTATCTAGGTACAATAAAAAAGAAAAGCTAAGGAATTACAAAATTTCCAGGACATTGCTTGGCAATACTCACCCCATTAAGGTCAGCCTCCACAATCTCACCTAGATCCCCAGGCGGATCTTCATAAAAAATAAGATTTGAATTCTGGTTGGCACCCATTCTAGCAAGTTTGTCCGCACATCTATTAGCCTCGCGATAACAGTGTTTGATTCTAACATGAGGAATTTGGGAAACTAGGTACCTGTAGTCCTCTATCATAGGGGAAATAGCATTGTTTGAGTACGGGGGTTAGCTAACATGTCCACTACTACCTTAGCATCCAACTCCACTTCAACCAAAGCCAAATTACGAACAATACACAGCATTAATCCGTCACGAATGGCCTAAAGTTTAGCCAATCAACTCGTTGCTATGCCAATATTCCTAGAAAATCCAACCACCCATCTCCCAGACCAGTCCCGAATAACACCACCTCCACCCGCACTTCCTGGGTTCCCTAATGACAACCCATCAGTATTCAACTTCATCCACCCAATCTCAGGTCTATCCCATTTTACCAAATTTAATACCCGAGTCCGAATAGCATTGGATGAGCCAGCACAAAAGAAAAATTCCAAAGTATGATTGGTGATGAATTTTGCTAACCTTGGATTCAACAACCGCCATTTAAAAACAACATGATTCTGATTCTTCCAAATATTCCACACGGCAAAAGAAAAAATGACTTTCCACGAAGGAGAATTCTGATTTTTGGCTGTGTCCAATTTCCCATTTATCGCCATCTAGTCTTCAACATTTGAGGAAAAGAAGTCTCTGTCAAAACCCACTGCGTCAAGCTCATTCCATACAGCCCTGATCTTCTCGCAATTCCTGAGGGCATGGATGATAGATTCAGGTTCTTTACGACAGAGAGAACACAGCGGATCAGTATTCACTCCCCTAGCAGCAAGACATTCATTGACTCCAATGCTATTGTGTGTACATTTCCACTGGAAAAACTGAATCTTTGGGAGAATATGAAGCTTCCAAATCCAACCTCCATTAAAATCTGGTAGCCGATCCACCCCAGCTGCCATATTATAGGCACTTCTCATGGTAAAATCACCTCTCGGCGAGTTCCTCCACATTAATCTATCCTTGCTACTAGCAGCAAACGCATAAGGAATGGCTTGAAACTCCATTTTTATGTCTTGGGGTATGTCAAATGGGACAATATCCCAATTCCATCCCCCAATGGATGCTAAGTCCTTAACTTTCCATTCAGCCACCCTCAAAGGCAAAGGGCCTTAGATCAAATGCCTTAGCGGTCCCTTTTGAGACCAATTATCATACCAGAAACTCAAGTTGCTTTCTCTTCCAATCACCCACCTAGGTCGCGCTGGAATAAATCTGTGCCTTTTTTAATACCTTTCTAGGTTTGAGAACAAGGGAGGCTGCTTGGATTCTTGGAATTAATTCTTCGAGTGGAGCAGTATTTCGCTTTAATCACACGAGCCTAGAGGCTCTCATTTTCGGTGTGAAGTCTCCAATTTAGTTTAGAATAAAGAATGAATGAAGATTTAAATATTATTTCTTCATTCATTCTTTATTCTTTTTTTAATCATCATTTATTCTTTATATGTTCTTTCCCAATAACTATATTTTTCAATAAAAAGTGTTATATTCACAATAATTTTTCGCAAAACTTTTACAAGAATCACAACAAAATCTTATATGGAAAGTTGTTACTAGTTTTAATTTAAATCCACCACTAAAATTATTTTTTTGCTCACCAATATTATCTAATAACAATCTGTTACTTAAAATTTATTATGAAAATATTATGGTAGTATTTCTTAATTGTCATTTCTTATTCTTTATATTATTTTTCCTTTCAATTTCATTCATATGTTTTTTTTTTTTTTTTTTTTTTTGTACTTGATTCCAGATCACTTTCTCTAGCTCTCTCTCTCTTTACATGATTCTAGAACATTCTTTAGCTCTCTATGTGATAAAAAGCAGAGAAAGAATATGCAAGAGATATCTTGCTTGCTCCATCGTTGATCGAAGGACATAGGTAGGTGCAGAATCTTGCTTGCTCCACCGTTGCTAGCACTCTGTTTTTTTTTTTTTTTTTTTTTTTTTTTTTTTTGCTTTTATTGTTATGATTTGATTAATTTTAAGATTGTGTTTTAGAGTTTGTATTTTGATTATGCTTGGGTTTAGAGATGTTTAAGAGAAATGATTGTTGTGTTTGTAATCGTTGTGAATGTTTGTAGCCGTTGTGAGAGGAGAGAGAAAGAATTGTTTTTTTATTGAATTGTATGATTTTTTTAAGTAGAAAAATTCATTTGGAGTTGCTACAATATTTTCTATATCTAGGTAGCAACTTCAAAAAAATTTTGGAAAAGTTTTGCATTTGGAGAATCTGTTGGAGTTGATTTTTGGGGTTTGTTCTCCAAAAAGTAGATTTAGCTAATCTATTGGAGATGCTTTTAGTATTTGTTTGGATCCACGGCATGTTTTCACATTTGCATTTTCTGGCCTCTTTTTTTTTTTTTTTAGCGCGTGAACAGTAATATCACATGGATTCATTGTGCAGGAGACAAAATGCATTGTTCACGAGTCTCACGACACTATTTACACATTTAAAATTAGTTTGCTACAGTATTTTCAATTTTTAATTTTAGCAAAAATAAGTTGTATCCAAACAGACCATTATAACACTAGCATTAGTTAGACAAAATAATTATTTTTAGTACCTTCAATTCTAAAAAGTGAGTTATAGTGGTTAAGCTAAATTTATACTGCACAACTATTTATACTTTGCAATGGTCTAGTTTCTCACTATTCATATTGGGTTTTTTTTTTTCCATGCACGAACAACGTAACTGTAGCAAGAAGCTAAAACAAAATATAAATTTTCCGTGAAAATAATATGGGTTAACGGTTATTTTGTAGATCTGAAAAAAAAAGGAAGATGAAAGAACTTAAAATGAGTATTTCGGTCATTTCGTAAATGTACGATTTTTTATGCTCTATTGGCGCTTTAACTGCTGCTTTATTATATTTTTTTTCTACTCTCCAAAAACAACAATACTTTATTAATAGGGAAAAGCTTCTCTACAACCTGGGTTGAAGAATAAATAATATTCTCTTTTTCTTTCTTTCTCTCTCTCCGGCGTCTCTCCTTTCTTCTTTTTGTCCTTCTCTTCCTTTTTTTTTTTTTTCTTTTTTCTTTTTTTGTTTTCTCTCTAGCGCCTCCCTCATCTCCCTCTTCTGGGTGGGATCGCGGTGGTGGGTTGATCGGTCTTGAGGGTGGGTGGGTGGCTGGGTTCGGTGGGTAGATCGGTGTGAGTGGGTCGCTGGGTTCGGTGTCTGCGTGGGTGGGTGGGGGTCCAATTATTCAAAACAAAAAAAGGCAAAAAGAAGAAGAAGAAGAAGAAGAAGAAGAAGAGACGCTATCTCGGAGCCACCATGGAGTATGCATCTTTCGGCAGGGAAGCGCTAGGGGGCGTTTGTTGTCCACTTCTGCAAGAGATTGATTTCCTCGTTCAGTACACGGAAAACATAAACAAATTCAGAGTTCAAGCAGATACACTGAACGCTATGGTGGCTGACGTAAACTATTCAGTTCAGCAGGCCAGAGGAAATGGAGAGGCAATCAAAGATGAAGTCGAAGACTGGCTGCGAAGAGCCAATAATAAAGCCACTGAAGCGCAAAATCTGGAGAATGAAGTCCGAGCGAACCACAGATGCGCCTGCGCTTGTTGCTCTCCTAATTGGCTTTCACGCTACAATTTTAGCAAGAAAGCTGTTAGTATTGCCGCAGAGATGGGTGTCATTTGTAATGGAAAGAATTTTGAAAGTGTGTCTCGGCCTGCACCACCCCCTCCCATTCCGGAGCCCACAGCACCAGCACCGGCCAGTCATTTCATATCATTTGAATCCACCCAAAATGCTATGGAAGAGATCTTGAAAGCTCTGAAAGATGACAACAACAACATCAACATTGTCGGGGTTCACGGGATGGGCGGTGTGGGCAAGACCACGATGGTGATACAAGTTGCGGAAAAGGTTATGGCTGAGGGTCTCTTCCATCGTGTTGGGATGGCCACTGTGTCGCAGACTGTGAATCTCGAAAAAATTCAGCGTTCCATTGCGGACGGTCTACAACTCTCTTTGAAAGGGGAGAGTGACGATGGGAGAGCAAATGAACTGAGGGCAAAAATAATGGCAGACAAAAGAATTCTTATAATTTTGGACGATGTCTGGCAAAGGATTGAGCTATCCAGCATCGGAATTCCGTTCGACCACGACCTTGAGGCTTGCCAATCGAAGATCTTACTGACTACAAGACGAGAACATGTTTGCCATTCCATGGGATGCAAAGAAAATAGGATCCATCTCAATATCTTATCCTCGGAGGATTCTTGGGATCTATTCAAAAAGACAGCAGGCACTGATCTTGACTTATTTGAAGATGTAGCTCGCCGGGTTGCCCGGGAATGTCAGGGCCTTCCCTTAGCACTCATAACAGTGGCAAGGGCTCTGTGTGACAAAGATGAGGAAGAATGGAAAAAGGCGCTGAGGCGACTTGAAAGGTCAGTATATCCACACCCTGATGATGAGAGAAAAGTTACCGAGTGCATTAAGTTGAGCTATGATTTTTTGAAAGATCGGGAAGCCAGGGCATGCTTCTTGATGTGTTGTCTCTTTCCAGAAGATCACAAAATCAGCAAGGAAGTTTTGGCGAGGTATGGGATGGGGCTGCGCTTGTTTCATAATGTTAACACATTGGATGAAGCAAGAGGAGATGCTGATACCTTCACCAAAAGTCTCATTGACTCAGCATTGTTGTTGAAGTGTGATGAGGATGGATTTGTAAAGATGCATGATGTTGTACGTGATACAGCCAAATTGATATCATCATCAGGAAATGAGGAGCTTTTCAATTTTATGGCACAAGCTGGTTCTGCTTTAGAAGAGTGGCCACGGCGAGACACTCGTTTTGAAAGCTACACCGCAGTCTCAGTTATGTTCAATGATATCAAAAGACTTCCTGATGAGCCGGTATGCCCTAAACTCCAAGCCTTGTTGTTGCAGGAAAATAGAAACTTGATAGAAATCCCAAGTGGGTTCTTTAATAGAATGAATGCCCTTAAGGTGCTCGATATAAGTGGGTTGCCGGTATTGTCACTTCCACCATCAATTAGACTCCTAGACAACCTTTGCATCTTATATTTGGATCGTTGCAAGTCAAGAGATATTTCCATTTTAGGAGGACTCAAGAAGCTGGAAATACTTAGCCTCAAAAAATCTCTTATCAATACCTTCCCAGGTGAATTAACAGAATTGGCTGAGTTAAGGATGTTGGATATGACATCTTGTAACCGTATTGAAACTATCTCGCCAAATATAATATCAAGATTAAATGGGTTAGAGGAGTTATACTTGCAAGGAAGCTTTTGCCAATGGCGTAAGCAACATGTGGAGGGAATCAACGAAGAAAGGAATGCAAGCCTTGAAGAGTTGATAAACTTGCCTCAACTAACAATTTTGAAGGTTGACATAGAAGATGTTAATTGCATCCCTCGGAATGTAAACTTTATTCCAAAGTGGGAGAAGTTTGACATATGTATAAGCAAAGAACCATTAAACAGGCTAGTGAATGTGCAGCTGTCAAAATCAAAACGGGTACATAGAAGGACCTTGTTCATTGACACTACAATGAGCACCTTACCAGATTGGTTCATTACGGCTGTGGCCGAGAAAGCAGAGATGACTATCTATTCATGGTGCTGGACTCTCAAAAACATACTTGTAGAATATGATAAGGGGAGGTTGTTTGGTTTGAAGTCTCTCTATGTTGATCAAAGCACCAGTGAACAATGTTTAATACCCTCAGCAGCAGAGGGTATCCCAAACAATCCAGTGTTTGAAAAATTGCAGGAATTACACATTCATGATATGGAATATTTGAAAGAGATATGTGTTGGCCAACTACCACCTGGGTCCTTTGAGAAACTTAAATTCTTGGAGGTGCAGCAGTGTTGTTACCTAGAGAATTCACTTCTGCATCCAAATATGATACAGAGGTTGAATAATCTGGAATTACTCATGGTAACTGGGAATTCTATTAAGGAGGTGTTTGGATTTGAAGGACTACAGGAGGGACGTTGTTACCTGGAAAGATTAAAAGAACTCAGATTGGACGATCTTCCTCAATTAGAAAGCATATGGAAAGGCCCTGCTCAGCTTGCAGATTTCAGAAATGTCAAAACTGTGATTGTAATTAAATGCAATAAATTGACATATCTCTTCTCACCCTCCATGTCTCAAGGACTTTTGCAATTGGAGGAGCTCTGGGTAGAGGATTGCTCTGACTTGGGTGATATTATTCATGAAGATGGTGGAATTACTTTGGATAAAATTACATTACCTCGACTAAAGACCTTGGCACTGCAACATCTAGCACTTCTTGTTAATTTCTATGATGGAAATTCTTCCTTAGAGTGCCCTTTTCTGGAACATTTGCATGTTCGAGACTGTCCAAATTTCAGAACATCTGACTTCCACAGCTCCAAACAAGTCCACATTAACAATGAACGCCACTATAACCTCCTAAAGAAGAGGTATGTTTCCATCATGGTTTTCCTTACATTCAGCTTTTTATCCACATTTTATTTTCCTCATGTAGTAGAGAAATTGGTAAAATCATTTCAAGAGAATACATTTTTATTGAGCATTTTATTTGTTCATGCAATTGATTATGTCTGACATTCTTCTTGGTGTCCAATTTTCCAAACCGCTTTCAATAGTGATTCTAGCAATTTCAGGAAAATATGATATCACTAGGCGATTCCTAAACAATTTGAGTACATATATATCCTACAATTTATTAATTCTTCACCCTATTGCTTGTTAATTTGCTGAAGACTGAAAGAACCGGAAGATATGTCAAATACTGTGGAATAGAGATGACGCTGGATAGGCAGCCCCTGTAGAAGTGTGCTGCAAGCTGCTTTCAAATTCATGAACTTGAAGAGGCTGTCATTTGGATTCTTAAGGAGCTACATTTCTTTTAAAGAAAATATGTGGTTAGCTTCGTTATTTTGTCGTCTGTTAATGTTGTATGGCAATTGTGCAGCCAGGATATCTGAATTAGCTTGTTCAAATGCTTGATGTACTTCTTGTTAGGGACATATTTATGTAATTAGCTAATTCTTTGACAAAACACACTTTACTTGTAATTGGGTAGATTTAGGATGAGTTTAATACTTCAAAAAAACAGGTGTTCAAATTTATTATTGAAGCTATGCAATTCTGACCAAAAAATAAGTGAAGAAGTGCTGTTCATTAAAGCTCGAGAGATGTCTTGATAGAATCCTTTCTATCAAGGTTTAATGTTGAAACTCGACAGAAGCTGAATCTGTCAAAAATTACGAAATCAGAATTTTTAAATCTGATTACATGCATATCCATGAGTATTTGTGTAGGGTTTCTTTTCTCAAAACCTTAGATATATATAACGATTATTTTAAAAGCTGTCAAAGGTGATGCAAAGGTTGTTGCAATTGTTGTTACATACATTGTATGATCGAAGACAAAAATTGCCCTGGTTCATCATGTTCTCTGTAGAAGTTACTATGTCTTTACGGTAAGGGTTTTGTGACCAATGAGCTTCCTGATCTTAATCGATGATAAATTGAAAAACTTTATAGCTAACAATTCTTCTCAAGTTGGTGTGTTAGTCACGTACTGAGATCCGTGCATAATTGGTTAGTCACGTACTAGGAGTCGTGCATTAAACGGTGAGATTGCCATTACAATACAAGTTCAATTGGGTATTGGGGTAAGGGTTCAATTGTAAGTTGGTATTAGATACTGAGATTCATTTTACTTGTAACTACTTGTTTTATTAATAGTGGTTTCTCAGAAGTAATGATTTTAAATTCACCTTGTGGGATTTTGCCTCGGTGGTTTTTTCCATTCATAAACAAATTACATGTGTCAAATTTATTTTTCGCTGTATTTAATTTAGTTGGTGATTTGTTTGTGCTACTATGCTATTGCAGGTTAAATTGACTTAATTAATTCACTTGGGTAATTAATTAATTAATTTGCCAAAGAGGTCAATACATTTTTGGTCTATTACTTAATTAGTGTTAGTACCAGATACCTTATGATTAGGACTTTACAAAAAACAAGACAATGTGCTCCACAGTTAAACATGGCACTATGATAGGTCCTAAATTTTCCAAGTATTCGTAATTTTTGTATTAGCATATCAGGACTTTACAAAAGTATCAAATTTACTTCGTAAGCACAAACAACACTTAAACACCGTTTGAAAATTTTATACTTGTTGTCTTAACTGTACATGTTTCACATAAACTTCATTATGACAATTATATGCACAAGATATCATTAATTGTCATTATGACAATTATAACTCCACATGTGTTGGTAGTCTAGTGGCAGGAGAGGCCTCACCAGTGATTGGTGCCAGTGGTCTAGTGTCTAGAGATGATGCACTGATGATCGGTGTTAACGGTCTAGTGGCTAGAGACGCCGCACCAAACCATACTAAGATTCATTATTAGGAGCCAAGACCATAAGTTGAAACTCAAAAACACAAAAAACAGAATTTTTTATTTTTTATACTTCTTTACTAATTGTCAAATCCTACAATTTCGGGAATTTCCTTATGAGATCCATAAAGAGCTGTCTTTAGTCTTGACTCTAAGGCCTCTTCCTTTTTAATACGGTGGTTCATAAATTATAACCCTTTGTGAATCTATCATGGTGAGATATTATGGCCAAAATGGCCAAATACCACATTTTTTAGAAATTTTTAGCAACAAAACACTGTTTCGGAAATAAATAGCAAAGTACCACTTTTTCTAGAACTCAAGTTTCAGAAACTCGAGTTCCTCATTAGTTCTGCCACCGTGGCACTGCTGAGCTGGAATTTGTGGAATTAAAAAAAAATTATGTGGTACTCAAGCTTGGTAAACTCGAGTTCCATGCGGCAGATTTTATAAAAAAAGAATTTACACAGTACTCGAGTTTACCAAACTCGAGTACCGTGTAAATTTTTTTTTGTTTAGGGATAATCAACAAATAAACGTAAAGATAAAAATAAGTGGTTTTTTTTATGTTTTTATTTATTTAAATAGAAGCATTGTAAAATATAGAGATTTTAATTTCAAAATATGAATTTAATTTCTACATTAATTAAAATTGTTCATTGTTTTCTCATAAAAATTGTTCACTATTTTTTATATAAACTATTTCTACGATTTTGTATAAAATTATTTTCTGTTCAGCATTATTTAAGAAATTGTTCACTCTCTTTTCTGCATATATTATTTTCTGTTTACTGTTTAAAAAATTGTTCACTGTTTTCTCATAAAACACCTAGTAAAATCGTGTTTTCTAAATTTAAACACCAAATTTGAATGCTTTTTTATGTTTGAATTTCACAATAATCGAATATATTTTTCTGCATTGATAAAATTTGTTTCTACATTAATAAAATTTGTTCTCTGCACATCATATTTATTGTATATTCAAATCTACTTACTGCATTCATAAAATCTATTTTTTGCATTAATTAAAACTGTTTACTGTTTTCTCATAAAAATTGTTCACTATTTTCTGCATAAACTATTTCTAGCATTCTGCATAAAATTATTTTTTGTTCAGCATTATTTGAAAAATTGTTCACTCTCTTTTATGCGTATATTATTTTCTGTTCACTATTTAAAAAATTGTGCACTGTTTTATCATAAAACACCTATTGAAATCGTGTTTTCTAAATTTAAAAGCCAAATCTGAATGCTTTTTCATGTTTAAATTTCACAATAATCGAATTTGTTTTTCTGCATTGATAAAATCTGTTTCTACGTTAATAAAATTTGCTCTCTACACATCATGTTTACTATATATTCGAAGTTGCTTACCGCATTTGTAAAATCTATTTTTTGCATTAATTAAAACTGTTTACTGTTTTTTTATAAAAATTGTTCACTGTTTTCTGCATAAACTGTTTTTAGCATTGGCGCAGTTATTGCACTTAAATGGTTTTTGTGTTTTTTTAAATATGTAACCATATGAATAATGGACAAACTCCATAAAAGAAAAATGAATGATTCGTATAAATCACCTAATGGTAAATGTCTCGAAAAATTCGAATTTGTAAAAAAGTTCGAATTAGTTGAATGTAGAACTGTTTATTAAGTAAAACTGTTTTATGCATTAAGTAAAACTGTTCACTGTTTTCTCATGAAAATTGTTCACTATTTTCTGCATAAACTATTTCTAGCATTCTACATAAAATTATTTTCTATTCAGCATTATTTAAAAAATTGTTCACTCTCTTTTATGCGTATATTATTTTATGTTCACTATTTAAAAAATTGTTCATTGTTTTCTCATAAAATACCTAGTGAAATCGTGTTTTCTAAATTTAAAAGCCAAATCTGAATAAATTTTCATGTTTAAATTTCACAATAATCGAATTTGTTTTTCTGTATTGATAAATTTGTTTCTACGTTAATAAAATTTACTCTATACACATCATGTTTACTGTATATTCGAAACTGCTTACCGCATTCATAAAATCTATTTTTTGCATTAATTAAAACTGTTCACTGTTTTCTCATAAAAATTGTTCACTGTTTTCTACATAAACTGTTTTTAGCATTGGCGCAGTTATTGCACTTAAAAGGTTTTTGTGTTTTTTTTTTTTAAATATGTAACCATATGAATAATGGACAAACTCCATGAAAGAAAAATAAATGATTCGTATAAATCACCTAATGGTAAATGCCTCGAAAAATTCGAATTTGTAAAAAAGTTCGAATTAGTTGAATGTAGAAATTCGAGAAAAATCGATGGAAAATCAATGAATGTACTAGATCGTGAAGGTGTACATAAGATGTACAGATAGTCTAGACTTGTTGAGAAATTTGATTTTGTTGAAAGCACAAAATAATGAAAATTCAATGGAAAAGTATTTACGTTAGATGTATAGATCGTATGAATTTGTAGAAAAATTTGAATTCGTTGAATGTACAAAACTGTGAAAACTCAAGAAAAAATTGTGTACATTAGATGTACAGATAATACGAATTTGTTGAAAAATTCGAATTCGTTGAGTGTGTAAAATCGTGAAAATTCAAATGAAAATTGAAGAACATACCAAATTGAGTAAACTTAATGAAAAATTAATTACATTAGATGTACATATCATCCAAATTTGTTTCCAAATTTGAAGTCATCAAATGTACAAAATTGTGAAATTCAATTTAAAACTATGTACTAATGTACTAATCATCCTGATTTGATGAAAATTTCAAAATTGTTGAACATACAAAATCGTGAAATTTTAATGGAAAATCGAAATTGTTGAACGTACCAAATTGTGAAAATTCAATGGAAAGTTGTGTACATTAGATGTACAAATATTCAGGACTTGTTGAGAAATTTGATTTCGTTAAAAGTACAAAATTGTGAAAATTCAAGAGAAAATTGTGTACATTAGATGTATAGATCGTTCAAATTTGTAAAAGACAAAATTTAGATGTACAGATCGTTTGAATTTGTTGATTGTATAAAATCTTGAAAGTACAAAATAAAATTGTGTAAATTAGATGTACAGATAGTCTAAATTAGTTGAAAAGTTTGAAATCGTTGAATGAACAAAATCGTGTAAACTCAACAGTTAGTGAACAGTTAATCTTTAGATTTGCAAAAGTTGAATGTACATAATCATCAGTTGTCAGACATTAACAACAACATTTTGTATTGCATAGAACGTGTAGACATTAACAACAACGTCTAATGTTCGTAGGGAGAAATTTTTGGAAATCATCATTACTTGAATCTAAAAAGTCTGAAATATCTCTTTCATCATCTAATGCAGTAACTTCATTAATAGACTTGATGGCTCGCTCTTGCGCCTTCCCCTTTAAATGCTTCTTAGCTTTTTGCATTGCATGAAAACGGTCTAATCGCCTTTGCATTTGATTGTTCTCTTGTTCAAGACGAGCAAGTATGTTGGCAGGTTCATCTCTAGGTAACTCGGCTGAGCGTGCCTTAGGAACTCGTAACCCATGCCATCGACAATATGCCTCCAACTCACACCTTTTCTTGACCATGGTGGTTCTGCTACGGTGAACTCTATTGCGGTGCTATCTGCACTTAGTTTTGTAGGTTTGTTGACCATGATGTGCCCGATGCTTCCAAGACTTCCTTACGTGTATATTGGCATATTAAGGAAATCTCTCTTCTTTCCAACCCATTTCCCTCCATAGTTTCATAAACTCGAGTTCCAGAAAAGTGGTATTTCCCTATTTTTATTGATCTGGATATATTGTGTGGAGCCTTTTTAAGTGGAATTGGTTTGAAACTTTGAATGGTTAGTTGCTAAAATTTTATAAAATTAGTTTATTATAGTGTGAATTGTAGCGCTGACCTGTGTACATAGTACGTATTTTGTCTGTATTTGGCTCTTTTTGTTTGTTCAATTATTTGTTTATTCGTGATTTGTCTTTACCTATGGAAAATGAGTTAGTACAAATTTAATATTGATGATTTATGTCATTTAAAAGAAGGCCGTTTTCTCTTTTAATAGATAAATTGTATTTTAATATATTAAGAAATAATTGTTTTTTATTTTTTATTTGTTGATAATTTCTTAATACTAAATAGATGATACACATTTTTTGTTTATATTTTAATCCCCTCAATCAAACTTCTATCTCCGTCTCTGAATCCAAAATGGCCGAAACACATCGGAATGACCTGAAATTATTCATGAGGTGGAAGATGGGGTGTTACTACCGAAACAAAATGGTAATATAATAGCTATTTCTAAGGTTCTACTATTTTTAAGCTTAGTGTCCGTTTACAACTTATTTAGCTGTTTGCTAAACTTTTTGCTAAAAGTGTGCTAAATTATATTTGTACTTTGAAAAAATTTGAAAAGGTGAAAAATAATGCAAGAAAAAATGAGGTTTTAAAAAGCTGTACACAAAAACTAAAAGCTAAAAGCTGAAATTGATGCCAAACAGACTCTTATCTCTCTAAAGGTTTTATTTTTTTGCATAATTTTTTTCTTCTTTCTTAGATAGTTGTAATAAATAAAAGAGAGAGAAAAAAATGTTCTAGAATTAAATAATTTAGCAAGAAATAACTGTGCAATAATACCATATTTTTATTAGAATCCAACAACTCCTCAGCTATAGTGTGTGTATGTATATTTTGCTAGCACATAGAGTATTAGAAGTGAATTTAAGCCAACAAAAGATTTGTTAAAATTCACATCCAACAAAGAAATATTGAGTGATATAACTTAGAGTTACACAAAGTGTAACTAGGACCAAAATCCACATTTATATCATACTCTCAAATCTAACGCCGTCTCCATCTAAATAGTCTCCCCTCGAGGAGTTCTGTGGCTTTGAGGAGTTTTGTGGCCAAAATGTGTTTGTTTTTCAAAACTGTGATTTTTCCAAAATTTTGTGAGCCTCTGCCTCTTTCGATCGATCCATTCTGTTTTTCGATCGATCGAAAATGAGCTTAAAATCTTCTTATGAGTCTCGGGTTGTTTCGATCAATCGAAGATCGTGGAAAAGGTTTTTAAAATATCAGACTTTGAATAGTTCAAATCACTTTTTCAAACTTTTCAAATCTTTTTCTCTCTCTCTCTCTCCGACTCAGCAAGGCTCCACCTTCAATTTTTGTCGTTTTCCTCCGAATCTTTTGCAAGGTTTTTGTCCTCTAAGGCCGGTAAGACCTTTTTACCCTTTCTTTTTAGTTTTTTTTTTTCATGATTTCATGCATAAACTCATGCATTTAAGGGAAATTTTCGGACTATGCATAAATTGGGATTTTTGATGATTCAAGCCGTATTTTGTGAAATTGATCAATGGGTTTTTGTGGGGACATGATATAAACATGATATTGATGCTTTAATTTGATCAATTTTGGGTTTTGAAAAGAATTAAAATTTCTAGGGCTTGTATTGAATCCGAATTGGGGCTTTTGTTCAATTAGGTTGAAATTGATGAAATTGGCTTGTTGTTTTGATGTAATTAAGCATTATAATCTATGTGTTGTGTTTTGTAATGCTCAATTCATCAAATTTTTTGAAAATTCAACAGGTGGTTTTTTAGTTTTGGGGTTTTTGATAAAAACTCTATGCTCAAGCCATTTTTGTTAATTTGAACTTAAATTGAACTTAGTTTCATTGCATTAGAACATGCGTCATGACATTTTTATTGTTCATGCATCATATAGATTTTTGTTTCTATATTTTTTGTGCTAACTTGCAGTCTGCCCTTGGTTTGTGCTTTTGTTTTGTTCTTTTTGGTTCTCCTTTGTGTCTCTGTCCTTTTCCTTAGCATCATGCCTAGGAAGACTAGAGCCCGTAGGTCTGTTCGCTCACCTTCTCCTCCCCCACCTTCCTTTGACCGTGAGAGGTTCCCGAGTGAGAAAAACCAAGAGACCTTTGAGACTTTGAACCTTATGAGAAAAATTTGGGCTCAGCGTTCTATAGTGCTAGATGAGTTAGATCCTGCCATTAGGGCAAATTTTGAGCATCGGGGCTAGTTACCTTTGTTGGAGATTTTTGATCCTTCTCCTCCAGCTACCTTGATTAGAGAGTTCTTCTCGAACATCTCTATCTGTGTCTATGATTCCAACACTCTAGTTAAGGGTTGGATATGAGGCGTAGAGTACGTCATTACTCCTACTGTAGTGGCTGATGCTCTTGGGGTACCCTTGGTCCGGCACCCTATTTACCCGTATGACTAGTCTCTTCTCTTGGACGATGTCATGTCATACATCATTGGGTCTTCTATCCAGTGGGGTTCTGATCCTCGGATCACTTCTGCTGAGCTTCCTGAGAGTACCTATCTTTTTCTTAGGATAGCGTGTCATTCCCTTTGGCCTATCTCTCATCTACACACCATTCCTCTCGAGTGGTGTGTCTTTCTGTACGCTCTTATTACTGATGCTCTTATCAGTTTTCCCCACTTGTTTCTTCGTTCTTTGAACAAAGTTTATAGGAGTTTATCGTCTGCTCATGCTTTGGTCCATCCTATTTTTGTTCATAGGATTTTTTATATCTAGGTTTGGATGATTTCCCTTCTTCTGAGCCCGTCCATGTTATAGCTACCATAGGTGCGTCTTTTCTTAGACAGAGGCCGCTCATCTTAAAGCTGGCTGTAAACACCCTAGGTCTGAGCCTTCTGGTACCGCACCTCCTCCATCTTCTTCTACAGGCCCTACTGGTGAGGATGTTCCTAATCTTATTGGCGATGTTGCTGCTGTTGATGTTCCTCCACCTCCTTCGGATGACTTCGATGTACGTCGTACTTTGGAGATGTCATGACCGTTCAGGCGGCTCATGGTCAGATTTTGGTGGACATGCTTGATGAGCTACGTGTTGTGCAAGCGGCTTTGGCGCATTTACGTAATTCACCCTCACCACCTCCTTTTGATGACTTGTGATTGTTCTTTGGCATTCCGTCACAAAAAGGGGGAGTAGAGTTTTGATACTTGTAGAGGAGTTTTTGTAGTTAGGGGGAGTTTTCTTTTGTGTTTTTGTGGAACTAGTGGTGATATTAGACTGTATCTAGGTGCTTCACCGTGTATACTTTCTTTTGATAACATTTTTGGGCTATTCATGTTATGGGAAATACATTTTTGATATATATGATTCTTGATATGATTCTTGTTTCTTGTGTTCACTGCTTATTGACTTATATTTATGAGCTATTCATTAATATATGTCTTTATTTTGTGTTGTGTGAACTTACAAGAATGCTTTGTTTTGGATGTATCTAACTTAGGGGGAGAGTTAGTTTACATATCTGTTGATTTTCTGTTTTTCTGTCACACATGTGTTCATGCGTTTGTTGAGTGTTTCAGGATTATACAGGTTGATTCAATTGAGCTACTGTCTACACTTGCAACTGATGGATAGTAGTTAGGATTGAATTTGTTTTATGAGCATTACTTTTTGTAAAGGGCTTTTTACTTTGTAAACTTTGAGCTTTTAATTTGTGTTTTGTCACGGATTGCCAAAGGGGGAGTTTGTTAGGTTCTAAAGACTTAGAATTTGATGTATTTAGAACTCTAATATGTGATGTTGGCAAACCATTATCAAAACATTTTAGGCTTGCTCAAAGTTGTGTAATTCATGTAAAGTTGGAATCAAGTGGCTGCAGATGTATTAGTGCATTTCGGCCTGGCTCGATCTATCGAAGGTTAGACTCGATCGATCAAAAGTCGGCCAGATTGCATTTTCTGCAGAATTTCCAACTCAGCCCAACCTCATTAAACGTTTAAGGTTTTATGTTTTTGCCCTAGATATATAAGGCAAAACCCTAGCCACGTTTTATGAGTTGCTCCTGTGTAATTGTTGCATATACTTTTCTGTTTTATGTAAATCTCTTGTGAGATCTTTGATGAACTTTCCTTCACATAAACTTAGGGTTTTCAAGGTAGAGATATTATCTACATTTTGATGATCAACAAATTTGCTGCCATTGGAGCTTAAAGAAAAACAAGCATGGGTGCTTGTATCTTGTGGAGAATCCAAGAAAGAAGGAGTCCATGGATTCGGAGCTTGCACGTGGTCGTGTCAGTAAGTTCTACTGGTGGGTAGCATTAGGAAGTCAAGCTGGGAGCTTGTAAGTCATTTTGTATGAACTTCGATTCTTTCATAGTGGATTCAGGTGTACCTTGAGGATGGCTAGGTTAAATCCTCCCTAGATTTTTACCATGTGGTTTCCTGGGTCATCATATCATTGTGTTATTTATATTTCCGCTGTTTTATATTTTGATATGATTATATGATTGTGTTAACCTAGAATTGCATAATTTGACTAAGTTAATCACTTGGCTAATAAACTAGGTTAATCCAATTGTGGTTTAAGAGGTCTAAAAACCAACAGAACCGTTGAAAAATATTGTTTTGTTCTTTTCAAATTAGTTGAGCAAGTCCATCTCTTCCTACTAAAATACACTAGGCAATTTATGTGTTTGTCACAATTTGAGCTATTTTATGTTTTAGAAACTATATTCGTCTATACTTTGAACATAGTGAAATAATGGATTTGATAAACAATTTAATAAGGTGATTTGCATTATGATGGAAAGGCGCAATTCTATGTTAAATATAGTTTTTCTTATGTTCTTTATATTTTCCCTATTTACATGTATTGTGGTTTGCTTCCAACAATTTTATTCTCTGATTGCAAACATTAGAAAGCAAGGTAAATGTGTTTCATTTATTTTCTCTTTTGTGTATATTATTCACATATTTCAATTAGGTAGTCAAAAGCAATTTGGCTGGTATTAAAGGTATTGTTCTTTAATGCCAAATATTTGTTTGAATTGGAAGCCTTAAGGAAAAAATTTCATGAACAAGGAACCCTCATTTTTTTGGTACATTTTTTGTTCAGCTGGCCCTTGGTGTTATATGGCTTGATCTTAACGAAAGATTTTAACCAAGACAAAGTAACTAGGGTTTCTGTACAGCTGTTTATCTCTGAGTTGTGGACTTCTTTCATTGTAATTTTGGATGGTTCTAGCTTCATGTTGAATGAAATTTCTTGAATTTTCTGCAAACCTTGATGGATTTTGCTTAATGAAAAGTTATTTGTCTCATATATACTGCAACTGTCATGGCCATTGCTCTTGCACATGGAGGGGTAATTTCATATGACTTAATTTTTAATCTTTAATTTTTAAATTTTATCTATCTTTTATAGCAAGGTTAGCAATCTATCATTGACCCCAAAAAAAAAAAATGAAATAAATATGACTCAACTCTCAAGGCTTACTTTGTCTTGAAGATTTTCAAAAAATTTTTAAATGTATACGATATATGCTTACATTAATGATTTTTTTTCATATAGCAGATAATCTATTTGTGTCTTTTTAAGACATTTCAATGAGTAATATAATATTTTTGTCTTGGTTTGTTGATTGTAATTTATAGGTTTTAATTTTCTATTTTCAGTTGGGCTACAGCTGTTGATTTGCAGATAATTTTTGTTTGCAGCAAATATTTTTTGAAATTCATACACATATTTTTTGTTTTGGTTGGAATTACTTAGGTTTTTCAAGTTAGAATGAGTTTTGAGAAGGACAAGGATGTGTAAACTCAACAAGCAATGTGAGAAAGGCAACATGAACTTGCGACTAAGAAGACATATGCTAGGTACATGAAACTTTTCCTTCTTTTGATTTTAATTGGGTATTTGTTTTTGGGCTCCTTATTTTGAATTATGGCAGGGTAAATTGATGTTTGTCATGTTTCATTTGTTGTTGTTGTTGTTGTTGTTGGTTTTTTTTTTTTTTTTTTTTTTGTCTAGATTTTTGTTGCCTAGAATGTTACTTTTATATTGATGAAATATCTCAAAGTGTAAATTGGGTTTTCATTATTGGATATTCAGTTGCACTTATTACTACAAGGCTGAATGGATTCCTCCATGACCAGTGGTCACACGATGTAAACCAACTTTGAACTTATAAATCCATTCCTATTCAAGAATTATAGTAGCATAAGTATAGTGATGATCTTATTTTCGTTCACAATGTTGAAATTGTCAATTTGAAAGAAGCAAACAAGAAGAATTTATTACATCATAAGAAGCTATACTTGGTTCTTGATTTAGATCATACATTGCTAAATTCTATTGAGTTTACAGATATGACATTAGAATAAGATATTTAAAGAAACAAATAGATTCTTTGCAAGGTATTTCTATTACCTTTATATTTGATTACTTT
Source organism: Quercus ilex subsp. ballota (assembly GCA_032727855.1). NCBI lineage: Eukaryota > Viridiplantae > Streptophyta > Magnoliopsida > Fagales > Fagaceae > Quercus > Quercus ilex. The sequence goes on from CM064918.1 coordinate 9,948,629, forward strand.
AGTGTGCTTAGCATTTTGTATATCATTGTTTTCAAGTATCATAGTGATTAATCAATGCTTACCTTTGGAACCCTAATGAGTGTTGTTGCATTGTTATCCTTCATCTCTATATTTTGTATACATATCAATTTATAGTAAATTCATTATTTAATTTTTTTTTTTTTTTGGGTTGGTTGTAATTTCAACACTCTTTTTGCTATAACATACTACTATTTAATCAATTAAATCATTTGGTTTCCTTACATGTTTTGTGTTGATTTCTTACTTTATGTAGTTCTTTTCATTTATAACATGATTTAATAATGCAGTCACAAGAGCAACTCTATTCAAGTCCTTATTCATGTGATCAATGTTGCTTTGTTGTTGCTTTCCTACTTCTTAATGTTGCATATTGAAAACAAATTTGAGAATGTTGAGTGAACTTCCATTATAAAATATATATATAAAAGAAAAAGAAGGAAGAAAAATTAAACAAAAGGGAGATCCAGAAGTGGATGAACCTTATAAATGTTGGCTAATTTTGTTTTAATTAGATTTTTTTTTTGGTTAGGGAGCTATATTAGCAATTGGGTTCTAGATGGGTTATTAAAATGAGTACTACGTGTTTGATGAAATCCTGCAAAGAACTTGGGATAGAAAAGGTTATGTTTGGGTTATTCTAAAACAAAATTAAAAGGAATTGGACTAGGTTACTCTCCACAAATTTGCTTCCAAGGAAGGATGATCACACCATTCTCTTTAGCAAGATTTTTTTTTTCAATTGCTAGAAATATTTTTCTCTCCATCATAGTGGATGTTATAGTTTTAGTTGTTTAGAATAGGCTTAAAAGAAAATCTATTTGTAAGACAACACATTTTTATGAATAGCATACTGAGTGTTATATACATTTTAAATTTGAAATTCATACCAAGTGTTATTTTTTTAAATTTATAAATTCAATTGCATTAGCTACATACTTATTTAATTAAATTTATTTAAGTACGACTTTTGGAACAAAATGTTTCTCCAAATATTTACCTAAAATTATTTGAATATATTTGCTTTCTCGGATTCTAATTATTTCTATGTACAAAAATTTATTGTGGACTCTTACAAAATTTACATTATTTTTATTTCTATTTTGTTGAAAATAGATGTTTTTTTTTTCCAAGAACCCGAAAATACATGTACTTATGTAATTCCAGTGCATTTGCATGAGTTTAAAAGCTAGTTTCCTTAATATCCCAATATACACGTACAAGAGTCTTGGAAGCGTTGGGCACATCATGGTCGCCAAATCTACAAAACTAAGTACAGATACCACTGCAATAGAGTTCATTTAAACATGAAATTTAAATGCAGAAAAACAAATTCGATTATTGTGAAATTTAAACATGGAAAAGTATTCAGGTTTGGCTTTTAAATTTAAAAACACGATTTCACTAGGTGTTTTATGAGAAAACAGTGAACAATTTTTTAAATAGTAAACAGAAAATAATTTACACAGAAAAGAGAGTGAACAATTTTTTAAATAATGCTGAACAGAAAATAATTTTATGCAGAATACTAGAAATAGTTTATGTAGAAAATAGTGAACAATTTTCATGAGAAAACGGTGAATAGTTTTACTTAATGCTGAAAACAGTTTTACTTAATGAACAGTTCTACATTCAACTAATTCGAACTTTTTGACAAATTCAAATTTTTCGAGGAATTTACCATTAGGTGATTTATACGAATCATTCATTTTTCTTTCATGGAGTTTGTCCATTATTCATATAGTTACATATTTAAAAAAACACAAAAACCATTTAAGTGCAATAACTGCGCCAATGGTAAAAACAGTTTATGCAGAAAACAGTGAACAATTTTAATTAATGCAAAAAACAGATTTTATGAATGCGGTAAGCAGCTTTGAATATATAGCAAGTGTGATGTGTAGAGAGCAAATTTTATTAACGTAAAAACAGATTTTATCAATGCAGAAAAAAATTGATTATTGTGAAATTTAAACATGAAAAAACATTCAGATTTGGTTTTTAAATTTAGAAAACACGATTTCACTAGATGTTTTATGAGAAAATAGCGAACAATTTTTTAAATAGTGAACAGAAAATAATATACGCATAAAAGAGAGTGAACAATTTTTTAAATAATGCTGAACAGAAAATAATTTTATGCAGAATGCTAAAAATAGTTTATGCAGAAAACAGTGAACAATTTTTATGAGAAAACAGTGAACAGTTTTAATTAATGCAAAAAACAGATTTTATGAATGCAGTAAGTAGATTTGAATATACAGTAAATATGATGTGCAGAGAGCAAATTTTATTAATGTAGAAACAGATTTTATCAATGCAGAAAAATATATTCGATTATTGTGAAATTCAAACATGAAAAAGCATTCAGATTTGACATTTAAATTTAGAAAACACGATTTCACTAGGTGTTTTATGAGAAAACAATGAACAATTTTTTAAACAGTAAATAGAAAATAATTTATGCAAAAAAGAGAGTGAACAATTTCTTAAATAATGCTGAACAAAAAATAATTTTATGCAAAATTGTAGAAATAGTTTATACAGAAAACAGTGAACAATTTTTATGAGAAAACAATAAACAATTTTAATTAATGGAGAAATTAAATTCATATTTTGCAATTAAAATCTTTATATTTTACAATGCTTCTATTTAAATAAATAAAAACATAAAAAAACCACTTATTTTTATCTTTATGTTTATTTGTTGATTATCCCTAAACAGGAAAAAAAAAAAAATTACACAGTACTCGAGTACCGTGTAAATTTTTTTCTTCATTTTATTTATAAAAGGTACTCGAGTTTGGTATACTTGAGTATTGTGTTGCATGGAACTCGAGTTTACCAAGCTCGAGTACCGCATAAATTTTTTTAATTCCACAAATTCCAGCTCAGCAGTGCCATGGTGGCAGAACTAATGAGGAACTTGAGTTTTTGAAACTCGAGTTCTAGAAAAAGTGGTACTTCACTATTTATTTCCGAAACAGTGTTTTTTTGCTAAAAATTTCTAAAAAATGTGGTATTTGGCCATTTTGGCCGAGATATTATAGTATAAAAGAATATAATGTTATTTTATCACATAATATAACATGACCTAGGTGATTTAGTGTTTATTATTTTTTTTTTCTTTTTTTTCTTCTCATATTATTTTCTATAATTTTCTTATAATTCTCTCTCTCTCTCTTTCTCGATTTTTTAATCTTTCTTGAGACTCTACTTTATATTGATGGATCATTATGATTTTTAAAACTTTATTTTGGGTCCATATTTTTTGTTTTTGTATTTTTTAGTTTCCCATTATAAGTAGTATCTCTCTTCCTCTTATAGTTTCGGTTTGATTTTTGTTTGAGTTAATACTTGATTATTTTGGAAGTAAGAGTTTGAGTTTATATCAAAACACAATCTTGACTATGCTAATTACAGATCGACACTCAATCCATTTTGGTTTGTTTCAATCCACTTCATCTATTCGGTTTGGTTCGGTCTACTTCAATTCACTTCAGTCATTTCGGTCTACTTCATTCAATTCAGTGTGATTTGGTCTATTTGGTCCCGGTCGGTCCACTTGGATCACTTTGCTCAATTTTGGTCTATTTGGTCTTCTGTGGTCCTGTTCAGTCCATTTTGGTCCATTCTGTTCAATTCGGTCCATTTAGTTCATTCAATCCACTTCGATTTATTCGGTCAATTTGGCCTATTTCTAATCACTTCAGTCCAATTTGGTGTACCTACTTAAAAATGGGAAAATACAAGTTTGGGTTGAGAGTACTATCAAGTATTTGAGTAATAAAAATTGTAATTATATGACGATTTTCTTAAGGGATATTTAACCCTTCTCTACAGTCAGTATGCAGTGTGCTCTATGTTTAGCACGCTGTCCTGGAACTTTCTTTAATGATACTTAATATTAGAGCATCGCTTGGTTTCACCGCTAGTTACAAAGAATAAATTCAACACATGAAAGCCTGGTTGTGCAATTCCTACTTCTCTACACACTAATATATATTGTGATTAAGAAGTCAAACTTTAATCTTTTGTGAACTTACTGGCTTGCAATTGCAATGGCGGCACAAGACAATCCCTTGAGGAAGTTGGCAAATGCAATCGAGGGGCTCTCCAGTAGTGTAAACTCAGAGAATCCACACCTCAAGATCAGTGATGTAGTTTAGTTTGGCCGTCTCAGTACTCCTTCCACCTTCTTCCTAGGAATCGCTTTTAAGTTTGCAAACTTGGAGACTAAGAAGCACGGGTGCGTTTCAGGATTCAGGTGCGGGTGTGGGACTCGGCAATTTTTGAAAAAATAGGGTGCGGGTGCGGCAATTAAAAAATTATTAAAAATATTTTTATTTATATTTTCTATATATTTTTACTATTAAAATATTCTTAAAAAATACATTACTATGGCCTTGTAATCTAAATATGTCAAAAACAAGCGATAATATAAAAAGTTAAATATTTTTATTCAAAATTGTAATCTATACTCTTTAAGAGAGAATTGTCAAGTATCGAATTACAAATAAAATTATCAATAATTTTCCTTTATATATATATAAATTAGACAAAGCATATTTTTATCAGTTTTAATAATAGTTTATTATATTTACATATCATATAATAGATTAATTAATTTAATGACTAAAAAAAAAGTAAGAAAAATCACACATGCAGTCCCACGTGTAGGTCTTGTAGCAAACTGTAATCTAAATTGAAGTGTAGGTTGGGGAGTATAACCTTGCTTTAGAATACAACTTGGAGTGCAACCCACCACGTGTAGGACTTAAAGTAGATTGTAAAGAAAATCTTATTTGAACAAATTGAGATTGAAAGTAGAGAGTTGAGAGGGGACACGGAGCACAGAGAGTGAGAAAGAGCTGAAGATTGAAGTGAAGAATGGACCGAATGGTGCATTTTGAGAACTGAGATAGTTTAGGGTTTGTTATTAAGTTCAAACGGTGTGTTTTGCACCTTTTTTTTTTTTTTTTTTGGTTGAATTTCTGCCTGAATCGGCCAGTTCAGTGTCGGTACTAGTGTGTTTTGGCGGTTTCGCCCGATATGGACCGATTCGGCCGATTCGTGCACGAATCGGCTTAATTCTGCACGAATCGGCCCGAATCTGTGCTGGGTCGGCGCGAGTTAGGAAACGAAAAAAATAAAAAAAAAATAAATAAAGGATGTGGCACTAGCGCATAGGCAACGGCGTCACTTGCGCGTCACCGCGTCGGATGCATTTGCGGCGATCGTTTTGTCGCATCTGTGCATCCTAGCTTGGAGCTCCAAAGCAAGGTACTGTGAAGTGTGAACCCATATAATTACTTACCATTAATATCTTCTATAACAATGTTTCTGAAGTTTGCTGTAATTTCTTTGTTCTTCATCATACACTACTCTAACTCTGACAACCAATAAAGGTAAATAATCTTGAGGAAGCCCCAAAGACATACGACATAGTACAGGCTTTACTGGAAGGTGAGACTGAAAATGGATCTGCCAAAAATACTGGTAGTCATTGCAGAAACCTGGTGCGGCTTAAGCGTGTAATTGACTTGGTGAGGGTGATGTTGGAGCAAGTTCTTGCTAGCGGGTATGCCAAGTTCTTGCCGTTGTGCTTTGTGGAGCCTAGTTATGTTTGATCCGGTTGACGACCCAACCCGACCTGAATAATGTCGTGTGGTTTTTAATGGGAGATTTTCTGAGGCTTAGGCCGACAGGCCCAAACCATTGTGTATCCTGTGCGCAGGATGTAGAAAACGCAGTTTTGGTGATTAGGGTTTGTTGTTGTTGTTGTTGTTGTTCTTGAGAGACTAAAACACTGTACTGTCGCATTTTGTATTTTTCCCTGATAATAGTGAAATCCCTGCAACTCCATGGACGTAGGCAAATTGCCAAACCACGTAAATATTGTCTTATGCGTGTGATTGTTTTTTTTTTTTTTTTTTTTTTTGTGTGTGTTTTCTCTATTTTTGTTTATCACAGGTTGGGAATTTCGGGTTTAATTCCCTACACTTGCTATTGTGTAACAAGCAATACCTATGAGAATAATGATAATAATAATAGTATAATTTTTCACATAAAAGTTTAATATACACTACCCTTGCTCCCAATTAAAAAATAAAAAAGTTTATTTTATGAGATGAGAAAATAATTGATTTTTGTTTTTCCATCAGAGATGGGTGAATTGCATATATGATTCTAAAAATAAAAAAATTAAAAAAAATTAAGAAAAGAATAAGAAGAAGAAAAAGAAAGGTGGTGCGAATTGCATTTGTTAATGCTTTAAAACCATGCAAGTTAATAACGGTAGGGGAAAAAGTGGAAGTTAATTCGTATTCTTTAGGAAGGAATATTTGTTTTTAGAATGTGAGATTTACCTAAATACTAAAATTGAGAAAATTACTCAGTTTAAAGTGTTAAGAGTATACCAGCAAAGTGGTACAATCAACATCGATCTCACTTCCTTGATTGGTTTATAAATATTACTCCTGTCACCGGACCACTAGATCTAGTGATTAGATCAACAACTCTGCCCATCGAACTAGTGACCTAGCCACTAAATGAGGGGAGAGCTATTATGTTTTTTTTTGTAAAAAAATTTACCAAATTTATTAGGTGAAACCTTTTACAATATTTTACAAAGGATTTCACCATGGGGGGCATTACTTTATGCTCAGAGGGTTCAATTGAACCCCCTGACTTGAATTTTAAAAAAAAAAAAATTTATATATAAAATTTTTTTTATTAGTATAATTTATTCTTGAAGATATGTTTGTACACTTTGACTTAAATCTTACATATTCTAACCATGCATATATCAGCCTAGCCCAAAATCAAACAACAACATAGGTCACAGGTCTCTCTAAGAGTAAAAAGAGAATGTTTGTAAATTGTAAGTGTCTCTTTTTTATTGTAAATTTATATTCTATGTGTGTGAGTGTGTGTCTAATACTAATTGTGTGTTATTTTTTTTTTTCTTATTATGTTATTTGTGTGAATTGTGATGTACGTGAATGTGTGTTGTGTACTACAAATATAATATAACTTTATATAATTTAATAATTAAAAAATAGGGTTTGTTACATGTGTGTATATTATAGTTATGTTATAATAACTTTTTTGTTATAAAGTTAGTGATTTAAGAACCAAAATAGTAAAATTAGTAATTGTTTAAGCATTTTATTAGTTATGTAGATACTTAGTATATTATTTATATATGGATGAATGTGGCTGTATGAGCCAATTTAATACAGTGACAATGGGTTGAGTTTTGTTATTTAATTTAAAATATTTTTTTATAAAAATAATGACAAACAAATAAAGACAACTTCATAAAAATTAAAAATGTTATACAAACTTAATAAAATAAAATGGTCACACTTACCAATATTAACAATAAATAATGAAAATTGATAATAAACTATATTGTAATGATTTTAAAATATGAAAACTTAGAAGAAAATTGTAAAACTTCATATATTTGTGTGTGTGTGTGTGTGTGTGTGGATAACTCAATATGTTGGGAAATTTAGACCCCAATTAATAGAATTAACGAGTTTTAAACTTAAATTCTTAATTAGATTTATTATGAATAAAACTTGTTAAAACAAACAAACATCAATATCATGTCAAAATCATGTAGCGGAAAAATAAATAAGACAAGATATGATGACCTAGGAAAACCAATGTAACAAATTAGTTTCACAGTAAAAAACCTGGGGGGAAACCTTTCCGAAAAGCAATCCATTATAGTAAAGAGAAGTTTCAGATCTAGTACAAAATTTTTGTCTCTAAACTCTACAATCCTCGTAGATGAACTCATAATAGAAACCTTCTACCGTTTCAGAACCTCTAAACTCTTTAATATATGAATGCCACCCTTTGATGCACGAATCCCAGTACATGACTAACCAATTGCGTGAATCCCAGTACGCGACTTAATCACCAACTAGAAGAAAATTGTTGGCTGCAAAGTTTTTCACTTTATCAACAATGAAGATCAAGAAGCACTTGGTTACAAAACCATAAGGCGCAAAGACGCAGTAGCTTCCTTTAGAGAGAATAAGGCATCACCTTTTGCATATATTTTTCTTGTATTCTTTTATGTGACAGCCTCTAAAATAAGCCTTATATAGGTCTAGGGTTGTGAGAAAAGAAACCCTACACATACACAAAAACATGGGCTGAAAATCAGATCTGAAAATCTGAATTCCTGTAACCTCAATCGATCGAGAGGTGTCAAGGAGGTGTCGAGCTTTAAACTTCGACAGATACAGCTATTGAGAAGCTATCGAGGAGCTGTCGAGGGGACAGAAGATTTCTCAATCGAACCACTAGCTATCGAGAAGGTGTCGAGATTGCGATAACAATCAACTGAAGAGCTTGATAGATAGCCTAGCTATTGGGAAGTGTCGAGCAGCTATCTAGCTATCTGTTCGCAGGTGTCGAGTTATCTATCCAGCTTTATTGAACAACTTTTCTTCACTTGTTTCTTGGTCCAATCTTCATAACATTAATACTAGACTTGAACAACATGTTTCTTGAAATATTAAACACATCCTAGATCTACCAAATTACAAGTAAAGTGCATTTTGTCAAAGGATTAGCCAACTACGTAAAATAGTGACATATGTTTCTAACAAGTGAATCACATATGTCCTAACGCAATATATTCAAATTCTTTTTCTTTTATTAAATTTTATTTGGTTCAAGTTTGTTAATGACTCTCCTGAACAAAATTCCTAGAGCCACCACTAGATTTCACAGTTAATGAAAAATATTTTCAAGTTTGATCAATTTTGCAATGAAACAAATATAGTAAAATGTTGAAACCCACAAATTATCTAAAGCACCTACGACAAACCCATCTAATTGAAGCTTAACAAAAATTAAAAGGAAGAAAAAAAAAAAAAACTTTCCAATATCAAATTCTATTTAATTAATTAATTAATTAATTAATTTTTTAAAGTAATGCATCTGACCCATTTTCCATAAGTCATCATTCATATGTTTTTTCTTTTTTTTAACCTCAACTCAGTTGGAGTCCTCAACATTCATATGTTTATTACCTCAGATATCACTTAGCCTTAATTGTTGGTGGTAGCTTTTTTTTTGAGGGGGAATGTTGGTGGTAGCTTTAACAATTAGAATTGAAGCTTTGTAGATAATTGTTCTCCCATGAAGGCCATTAAAACCACTTTCTCATTTGTCTTTTGTATTTGTGACACTTCTTTGATGAATCTGGTCACATAATCTTGTTAACATTAGGGCTCACCTTTATCATGCTTGACATTAACGAGATATGTGGCTGCTGGTCTCTCTTGCCTTCGTCCACCAGTAAAGGGACTAGCAAACAACTTTCTTGTGGATTTCAATTAGTTTGACTAGTATACTCTCTTATCATTGAATAAGAAATTTAAAATTCAATCCTCACTGGTTAATACAAAAAATCAATTAGTGTCTAAGCCAGATAATAAGAAATAATTATTATAAAGAAAACATCATAAGTTTGAAATACTATCTTATCTATAAAAAAATAAAAAACTACTTGCTCACGTTGACGACCGAACCTTCCAATCTATTTTTCTTATTATTGGGCTCTCCTTGACCCTGTACAACTCTCTGCCTTGTTTCCTATTTTCAATCTGCCTGGTGATATTGATTTTTAGACCCATGTTATGCATGCATGTAGCGAAGTAAAATACCATTTTATCATATAATAATAAAATTATTGGCCTTATATGCATACTATTCTCTCATAGATCATTGTTATATTAAGACATAAATTAATATATACCGCCTTAATTCCACCATGACAGGGAAAATTCAATCGTTGAGCCATTTACAGCAGCTTACGAGCAAGTTTTTGCCCCATACCATGGATGGACTGTTAAAAATGCTGTGACTGCTGCATTGGAAGAACTTCCTTCTAAGGACCTCTTACTTACGTTGTTAAATGAAGATGGTAAGTATTCCATCTTATATTCGTAGTTTCTTTCTTTTCGAATGTTGATAGTAGTGTATATTCTTGAAATGAGGGGCAGATAATACACTTGCCTGACGTATTGGGTCGAAAGCTTGAGCACTGAACATAAAGGATACGAAGTGTTATGATCCTAATTCCTATTTCCAAAGGACTAGCCATACGATATCTTTCAATTTCGGCTTCTATATAGGAGCATAAACTGTGCAATCAATTTCAACATGTCCTACTCTTCCTCTCCTTTCCATCTTTTCAAACTATTGTTGACCCTTATCCTAATTCCTAAGTCTACACCCCTAAACCAACTATAAATTATACAACCAATTCCTTTTCATCTGAGTATCATCTGCCTGATTTTCAGATAAGTAATGTATCCACAATAATTTCACAAAAAACTCATGTGGTAAGTTGTTTTTTTGTTACTAGTTTTAAATTGGGCTCACTAATGACATTAGCATCTCTCTTTCAAGATACCAATTATAAAACACTAGTTCCTAAATTTCATTGTACCAGTCACTTAAGTTCACTCCACCTCACTTTCTATCATGCCTTTAGTAACTTTATGTGAGCCATACTCTTATAATGAGGCCTCCTCCAATAATACATAGTATTTTTCTCAGTTTTCTAATGGTTTAGTTTCAAAATTTGAGTTCTGATCATATGCTATTGTTTGACATATGATAACCTCGATTACACTAGTGGTGAACAAAGTTTTCACTAGCAAAAACTGGCTTCCTTTGAGAATAATCATATAAAAAAAAAAAATCAAAATCTTTGCATATTTTAAATATTTATTAAATGGTTTCGATTTTGTTCTTCTAAATTTTCTTTAAACTTTATCAGATGATTCAGTGAAGAAGCCTATGCAAAAGTACATTACTGCGTCAAAAGCTGTTCTGCAGTACGTGGATAACATTTTCCTATCAACTGAGACAGGAGCTGAGCTGCTTAAGATGATCTAATTTAAGCTCCACTCTGGCATATTTTGCGTATGAAGAATAATCAGTTTGTTACATAAGCAGTCTGTGTTCAATAATGATGTAATTTTTTTTTTTTTTTTTTTTGGTAATCAGGAAATTTCATTGAACTAAAAAGCCTCTAAAGAAGAGGGAATAGACCAGTCATACATGGTACCAACAGCATCTAAACTAATGAGCATTACAACCTCAGGGGGTGGGTTCATAAAAATCATAAAATCTTGAGGGAGCAGAGCTCCACATGTAGCTAATGCATTAGTGTATTTGTTGGCCTCTCTAAAGCAGTGCATAATTTTGACAATGGGGATTTTCTTGAGGCCTTCAATACAATCAGCAACAATAACATCAGAGTTATTAGATCTACTATTGCTACTTCTCATGAAATCAGCCACCACTTTAGCATCCATTTCGATATCCACCGCTGGAAGGTTTAGAGAAATGCAAAGCCGAATACCGTCCCTTAAAGCCCATAATTCAGCTGCCACACTCGTAGTAATCCCTATAGCCCGCGCATATCCTTTCATCACCCATCTTCCAACACTGTCTCTAATGATACCTCCTCCTCCCGCTAGCCCCGGGTTACCCATAAATGGCAGCACTGCCATAAGAAGTTTGGACCTTTGGAATGGTCTGAACCTTCCAAACCCACTTTCCTTTAAAAGATGGAGAGTTCCTGAATCTTTCTCTTCTAAAACAAGGTGATACGCGTCATTTAATTTAAACTCCCCACTAGGGGATGAATGCCAACACAGATGGTCAACATCATGGTTGAGGCAAGGGATGGGAGTTGCCTTCATTTCTAAAAAAAGTTGATTCAGGAAAGAAAAGGAGATATTATCCAGGTTCCAACCAAAGAAGCTAGCAACATCCAAAAGTTTAACATGATCTTCACCTTTCTTCAAAGGACCATAAATAAGGCTTTTAAGAGTGCCCTTGTTCAGCCACTTGTCATGCCAGAAAGACAGCCCACTACTATTGCCTGCAATCCACTTTGAACCCTTAATAAAAGTGTTTTGCCCCTTCTTTAAAGCAGTCCAGCAAGGAGAGCACAAAGTGCGATTCGAAGTGGCTTGGGAAAGACCCCTATGAGGGCGATATTTATGAGTCAATACACGGACAGGACTTTTCGGAGTTGGACCTCCAGTTGAGCTTAGCAAGCAACGCAATATTTTTTGATTTAGCCGCATGAATACCAAGACCTCCTTCATCCTTTGGCTTCGTGATTTTCTCCCAACCAATGAGATGAATTTTTTTCTTAGTCTTAGATGAGCCCCACAGAAAGTTCCGACTAAGTCTATCAATCCCTTGAATAATTTTGGTAGGAAGAACAGTACATTGCATCACATAATTGGGAATGGTGGACGTCACAGATCTGGTCAGAATGGTTCTACCAGCAAAGGATAAAAGATTAGCTTTCCACCTCGCTAACTTGCCTTGAATACGCTCTAAAATGAAGCCAAAATCCTGAGGAGTACCCGTGTGCTTGATGGGAAACCCCAAGTACTTACCAAGGGAAGGAGTAGATTGCCCCAAAATCTCGCACAAATCCAATCTATCCTCAGCAGCCATATTTGAAGAGAAAAAGACCCGGGACTTGTCTCCACTAATTTTTTGGCCCGATAACTCACAGAAGGAGTCTAAAACATCCTTTATAGTCGTGTAATTCTTACGGTCAGCTTTTGCAAAAAGCAAGAAATCGTCCGCAAAGAAGAGATGAGAGAAAGTGGGGCCACCCTAAGAAGCTTTGATAGGGTTCCAGAGCTTGGCTTGACATTTCTCTGTTATAAGAGCCCCAAGAACTTCCATGCACAAGATGAAGAGATAGGGAGATATAGGATCACCTTGCCTGATCCCTCTTGAAGGAAGAAAAGGGTCCAGGGCCCCCCCATTAAACAGAATAGAGACGGAAGTAGTCGAGACACAGCTCATAATCAGAGAAATTAAATGGCCAGGGAACTTAAAAAGATTTAAAGTGTCTTGAATAAAACTCCACTCCAAACGGTCATACGCTTTTTCCAAATCCAATTTTATAGCCATAATCCCACAGTTTCCTTTTTTCTTAGAGATAGTGTGAATCAATTCCTGTACTATAATCGCATTGTCAACACCTTGTCTTCCCAGCACGAAAGCAGTTTGGAGGGGCGAGATTAACTCAGAAAGGTACGAGTGGATCCGAGCCATAATGATCTTAGTCAAGACTTTATAGGCTGTGTTGCAAAGGCTAATGGGATGGTAGTTATTTAGCGTCTCTGGGTTCTTGCATTTAGGAATCAAAGTGATGAGCGTTTTGTTGAGATAGGTTGGCACCACCCCTATTCTGAAAATGCCCTTAATTGCATTTTTCAGAGACTCACCAACAAGAAGCCAAAAACGTTGGAAGAACCCAGCATGAAGTCCATCCGGGCCTGGCACTTTAAAAGGTTTAAGCGCCCAAAGCCTAGATTTAATTGCATCATCCGTAACCGGTCTATCAAGATTAATAGCATCATCTTCTTTCATATATGTAAGCCAACAGGGAGGATTCCACAGCATAGGGGGGAGCAACTAAGGTTAGTGGTGAAAAGAACTAGAAACCCCTCCCTTATGTAGTCTGCAATACCTCTGTCTCCATCAATCCAGTTGCCTACCCTATCCTTCAAACAAAGAATGCGATTCCTTCTTCTTCGCACTAAAGTTGATGTATGATAGAAAGCAGTGTTCCTGTCACCCTCAACAAGCCACAAAATGCGGGCTTTCATTGCCCAAAACTCCTCCTCTAGCTTGGACACTTCTGCAAACTCCGCTCTCAACTCCCTTTCCAAATTTACAAGGAAGGTATTTGGGTTTGTGGCCAAGCACACTTGGATACCTTTCAGCCTAGCTTGAATTCTATTCTTTCGATGAAAGAGATTACCAAAATGATTCCAATTCCAATCTGTTGCTTTCTCTGAGAAAGAAGAGATGGCAGTCTGGAGATTTGAAGGGATTACCCACGCATCCCTCACCAAACCAGGGAAAGAAGGGTGCGAAAGACACATGGGTTGAAACTTGAAAGGTTTAGGAGGGCAAAACGTCGCTCATTTTCAAAACACAGACGAATAGGACAATGATCAGAATGGGTTTTCTCCAGATGGAAAACCGCAGCTTCTAGGTAGAGACCATTCCACTCAGCATTCACAAAAACACGATCAATCCAAGTTTGAATGAGCTGAGAGAGAGGTCTATGGTTAGACCAGGTGAACCGAGGACCATTGAAACCAATATCAATCATCCGGCAAGTATCTAGGCATTCCTGAAAACGGAGGGCCCTGCTGACACTAATAGAATTCCCACCAATTTTATCGTCGGGCATAAGGATCTCATTGAAATCCCCTGCAATTACCCATGGCATGGAATGAAGACCGGCCATTGTGGTCAAATTATCCCAGAGAAGCCTTCGTTCTGCGAACCGAGGACTCGCATAAACTGCAGAAAGTAACCATGTGGGCTTTGTAGTTAATGTCACAAGGGCATGAATTTCTTGCTTAGTAGAAGATAGTTCTGTTAAATCCACCTGTCTTAAGTCCCACAACACCCATAAACCTTCAGAGAGGCCAATAGAGTTAGCCACTATAGCACCATCCATAGGAATTCTATCAATAATGCCTTTAGCTCTAACACCACTCACTTTTGTTTCAGAAATGATTAAAATAGCAGGATGGAGCTTATGGATCATTTCACTAATAACAGTACCAAAATTGGGGTTGATAGCACCCCTACAATTCTAGGTGAGTATATTCATTAATAACAAAAATAAAAAAAGAAAGGGAACAGGTAACTTAAACCAATCAAAGAGAATGATCAAGAACATCACCTCCCTTCTCACAATGCATGTCTATATCCTCAGAGGACTCATGTTTTGGTTGGCCACAGCTACTAATCACAGTAGACACGTCTGTGGTCCCAGCAAAATTGAAGCCTTCCTCTACACTCTCAGCTGCCTTAGAGCGAAGGCTTGGGTCTATATGTTTAAGCGTGGCTTTGGAGATGTTCCTTATCTCGGCTTCCCTGGGGTTGTCTGCCATTTCACCTCCATGATGAAGATTAGAAGAGAGTTCAAAGAGTGGCTGTTTGTCTTTCACAATAGGATCAGGTGCTTTGGGAGGGGAGGAAACCACTAAAGGGGAATACGGGTGGCCTGAATCCTCCATGGGATCGCCATTATCCAAACCAACAAGTATTTGGGTTGAGGTAGAGGTGGTCAGAGACGTCGCAGCAGGTGGGGAATCGCTCGCTCTAAACTCACGGATCTCCATGCTCACCACGGGAATCCCATTTCGCGGATCATCCATCGGCTGATCGTCCCTGCCAGAGGCTTTCAAATTGATATTTTTCCATTCTGGGAAAATTTTTGGGCATGAAGCTTTCGGCTTACTTTGCATATGTGATGTCTTTTTTGAATCCTAACCACAGACAGGACCTTTACCCTTAGCTGGCTTTGAAAAAGATTTTGTCTTATCTGCAAACGTGATAGTGCAATCTGCACCCATCGCACTACTACCAGCTTTATCATTCAAATTTCGGATCCCCAGGAAAGAAGTACCGTTGGCAGAGAAGGGCTCTGTTTGAGAGCTAAGGGGGTTGATGGACTTTATTGGGCTTTGGAATGAGGATCCAAACTTGGCTATTGGACAAACTTCTTTAATCATCTTCTTGCTGGGCTTTCCTTTTCGGGCAACTAGGACCCACAGCCCAAATGCCTTTTCCTTAGGGCCTGATACTTCTACTAGGCTTTGGCAAGCAGGTTGCTCAACACCAGTCTTCGGCGAAACAAGTTTGTCCATCTCCGGCGAAACAGGTTTGACCATCTGCTTAACATTGTAGGGGTAACCCTTAGCTTTGTGCCCAACACGATCACAAGCAAAGCAAAGAGAACTAATTCCCTTATACTGTACTGGCTGGTCTATGCCACCAACTTTTACAATTTTAACGATTGGTTTCTCAAAGTTTACCTGAACGCAGAGTCTTGCAAAACGCCCTCTAGTCTCCAAAGTTGTGTTAGTGTCGATGCACAACACTAGACCAATCGCCTTGCCAATATCCCTCAACACCGAGAGCTCATAATATTCTATGGGGAGACCAGGGAGACGCACCCAAACTGCAACTGCTGAAAGGCGAGCAGTTTCCGGCTTAAAGTTTGGCTCCCATCCCTTAATAGAGAGATAATGCCCACCAACAAACCATGGGCCACCTTTCAAGACCTTAGCATGATCCTCCTTGAGTAAGAACTTGATAAGGAAAAAATCATTACCAAGATCAATACACGTCATCCTACCCGAAGGCTTCCACATACTGGTCAAGCGTGATTGTAAGAAATGAAACCCAACTGTCTTCCCAAAGACTTTCACAATCAGAGCGTTAGCTCATAAGGCTCTAATCTTATTTTTCCTATCTCTAGAGAGTTTGACAGCTACTTCCCCAGGGGGTAGATTCTCAAACTCATCATCTGAGAGCGCCTCAAAATCCATCGGACTATCCACAACGAAGGCTTGTTCGAAGGCCCCAGGTATCTCCCCCAGTAGAGACTCTTTGTAAGATAACCCTCTTGTTCCGACGTCATCAGAGAGGGGGTTCAGCGCTGGAAACTTTACTTTCTTAGTACTCCTTTGAAGTTCATCGTCTTCTTCTCTGGTACAGACAGAGGTTTCCATGCAGAGCGACTTTTGTTGTTATCAAATTATATCTTTTTTGGCCAACCGGATGTAAAATTTGATAACTATACGTTTTCTTATCATCATCTCATATGGGATTTGGAATATCTATTTTCACTTCCTATAGCAATCTAACCACTCACGTTTTACCTCCTATCTCCTCATAATGATTCCGTTAATTAAAAAAAAAATTTAGGTACACTTTTTGCAAATGTGTACAATGTAAAATATACATTATTAGTACAATGAAAACCTATAAATATCCTAAATATGTAGTGGGACTCACTATTTAAGTGAGAGGAGTGAGCATTGATCCTTGAGTATTGAATATTTACACACATAACCATGCATATTAATTATAGATAAAGTATTTATGTAATATTATTTAAGAACTAATATATTTTCTCATGCAAAATAAAAATATTTACATCAAATTAATCTTTAAATAATTCAATTTTTTTTTCATCAAGTCTGTTTGTAAAGCATAATCTATCTCATAAATCATATTGATCACAATTAATATTCTTTACATGTTTTGACAAAATTATTTTTTTATTTAAAATTTTTTTATCAAAATAAATTATAAATTACATGGTAAGAGTACTAATAATCTTAAAAATTATGAAACAAATACAAAATTAATCAATTTAAATAATTTAAGTTATAAACATTTTACACACATAAATAGTTTATGAAACCCCCTATGATTTTGTTTTATGTGAAAATGTAAAAAGTTTCGTAATTTCGTAATACATTAAAAAAATCTCGGAATTAACAATTTATACGTAAAAAAATACTAGACTAGAGGAGAGTTTTTCTCAACTTTTTCCTATTGTTGGCTAGTAAAATAACATCGCTCTTGTCAAGAAAATGTTGTTGAAATGGCTAGGACTACACAAATAGGCTCACTAAGTTTTATCCAAATCCTTTGATTGTTTTGATAAAGAACCTTGTTAGAGACACCGAGAAAAGTACAAAAATATTCACTTCCTTTAACACTCAGTTCACTTGATAGTTGAATCCCACCACAATACAGAGCATTCACAATGCCTCTAGACTTTTCATTTGTTAAGTAAAAGTAAGTTGATAAATTTAAAAGGGTAAAAAGAAGGAAGAAGAAGAAAGAAAAAGAAAAGTCGGTAAGCTATTAACTAAACACAAACCTATTACTCCTCCTATAGGCAATTTCTCATGAAAAATACGTTTTTTCTTTATTTCAAAACATTTTGTAAGGTTGAATTTTATCAACCATTTTGTTGATTTTATTCCATGCCAATTTATTTGTAATTCAGCATTTAGAAACCCTGTATTTAGATGTGAATCATGTAAGGGTAGTGTGTGAGAAAGTGTGAAGAAAAGCTAAAAAGTGTGCACTGAAACAGGGCCTCGCAACTAAATCTCGCGACTGGCTCACGGCTTGCAAGTCGCTAATGCTGGCACACGCGTGAAGCATGCAATGAAGCTGAAGAGTCACGCTAGTTGTTACACTATAGGACAAAAGTCCCAGGTTGGCCAGTTCATTAGCTCGCAACTTGAACTAGCGACTTAGTCCAGTCGCGATGCCAAGTCGCCAGACCACTCTATTTGGGAAAAACTGACTTTTTGCATTCTAAAAACACACCAGTATAAATACCTCTTATACCCACAAAATGTAAAGAGTTTCCAGAGAGAATTTTGAGAGAGAAACACTAAAGAAAAACAAGATTGACTCATCCACAATCTTTATCCTTTGATTCTTCAAATTCCTCTACTCTCACCCTCTCCATTGTTACATCCTTGAGAGGTACATTAGCCAAATCCTTTTCTCACCATACTCATATTTGTGAGAAGACTTTTTGGTACTTGGGAAGCAATTAGGAAGGGACCAATTGATATTGGTTGATGTTATGGGTTATAGCGGAATCCGGTAAGCTAGAGAAGACAAATGTTCGACGCAGCCTCATTAGAGCAAGAAGCTTGGAAGGCTTAGGTACACTAGGTAGATTAGGCTTGGAGGGTCTTTTGCTGTTCATGTATCCTAACTTCATTCTCTAGTGGATTATTGACCATTTTGGAAGGCGGCGGAGAGGTTTTACACCGAGAATTGTGGTTTTCTCTTCGATAACACATTGCTGTGTTGTCTTTGTGTTTGCATCTCTCTTCTCTTAATCTTTACCATTTAATTTCTGTTGTGGTTGTAGTTTTATTTGGTCTAGATTGTCTTATCAATTCTGTTTTAGCTTATTCTCATTTTCTGCACGTACATTGTTTGATAATAAGTTTGAATTGGTAATTTGTAAATTGGGGGTTTAAACGTTCAAGGGTGTTTTACACACATTTTGAACATTCAATTGGTATCAGAGCGGGTGCACTTGTTGTGGTTTAATTACCTTAGTGCGATTCTTGACCCCGTTTAAGATGGACCGGTCTCAATTTTTAAATGTTCCACCATATTTTGATGGTAGCAACTATGCCTTTTGGAAAGTCCGAATGAGTGCATTCTTATGTTCAATTGATGATATATTGTTTGGGATGCCGTAGAATTAGGATGGACTAGGCCGGAGAACGCTAAATCCACTTGGGATAAGGTAGCCCTTGCGGCAGCTAACGCTAACAGTGAAACTTTGAATGCAATTTTCTGTGGTATTTCTCTAGATGAGTTTTATAGGATTTCTCACATAACAGTTGCCAAGGAAGCATGGGAGATATTGGAGACCACCTATGAAGGCATGAAGAAGGTGAAAGATACTAAGTTGTAGATGCTAACCACTCGGTTTGAAGAGCTGAAAATGAGTGAAGATGAGTCGTTCAACTCATTCTATAGCAAGTTGAATGAGGTGGTTGTTGGCAAGTTCAACTTGGGTGAGAAGACGGAGGACTCAAAGATAGTAAGGAAAATCCTTCGATCATTGCCGGAGAGCT
Organism: Quercus ilex subsp. ballota; assembly: GCA_032727855.1. Classification (NCBI taxonomy): domain Eukaryota; kingdom Viridiplantae; phylum Streptophyta; class Magnoliopsida; order Fagales; family Fagaceae; genus Quercus; species Quercus ilex. The sequence goes on from CM064918.1 coordinate 9,968,167, forward strand.
TCCGTGCAAAGGTTACAGCAATTGAAGAGAGCAAGGACCTTGATGATATCAAAGTTCAAGAACTAATTGGCTCACTTCAAACATATGAGCTGTCATTGCCATCACAAAGGAAGAGCAAATCCCTTGCTCTTAAGACAATTAATGAGAGGGTAGAAGCTCATGACTCATCGGAGGAGGATGTTATCAATAAAGATGTGGCATATCTTGTGAAGAATTTTCGAAAGTTCTTAAAGTTCAAGAAGAATGGAAAATTTGCTGAGAAAGGAAAATTCCCAAGTATCGGAAAGGAGAAAAAGGATTTCAAGAGGAAAGATGGGAAGGACTCTCAATCCTCTCAAGGAATCACTTGCTTCGAATGCAACGGACATGGACATTTCAAGAAAGAGTGTCCCAATTATTTGAAATCGAAGGGTAAGGTGTATGCCACTACTTTTAGTGATTCTGACTCCTCTAATTCAGATTCAGATGAAAGCTGTGATGGAGAGGAAAACTTTTCTGCATTCATGACCATTGCTCATGTGGAATCTTTGGATGATTTGAGTGCTCTAGTGGAAGAGCTTGGTGCGCACACTGAATTGGACTCAATTGGGTTAGTTGAGGAATCTGAATATGAGGAAGATGAAGAAGAAGTGGACTACAAGAGACCTACAATTCCCTCCTTGCGAAGACCGGTGAATATGCCAAAGTCGCTAACGCAGCCATTAAAAAGATGAAGAGGGTAGAGGAAGATTATAGAAGTCTTCTAGTGCAATACAAGGAGACCAAATGTGAAATGGAGACACTGAATGGAGAGCTGACCAAAGCCTACTCAAAGATAAAATTTCTTGAGCTAGAGGTGGTTCAAGCCAATGCTAAGGTAGAGCGAGTTTCCTCCAAGAAGATTGATGAAGTACTTTCTCATCAAAAACTTTTCTCCGACAAAAGTGGATTGGGATACACCAGAGAGAGTAGTTCAAGTGTCAAAGTGTCCAAAGATATGAAGTTAGTGAAAACTAAGGAACCAGTGGTAGAAACTTTAGTTGTTGTGAAAGTGAAACCGAAAAAGAAGCAGAATGTGAATGACCAACAGTTTTTGAATAAGCCTCATAACCAATCAGTGGTCAAGCCTAAGGCTCTAGGAAAATCACTCCCAAAGTCACAAAGAGGTCTAAGAACTCAACATTTCTGTCATCATTGTGGACTTCAAGGACACACCAGACCAAATTGTCATAAGCTTAGAGCATTGAAGAATGCAAGTGATCAGAAGTCAAGAGGACCAAGAAATGACAAAAGGAATTGGGTTGTTGAGCAATAAAGAGGTCAAGATGGTGATTTCAGAATGATGGATGTGATGAAGATAATTGATGCATTCATCACCTGTTTGGCAAGCTTCTCAAGAAGGTTTGACAGTCATAACTCTTGTACCCAATCCTCTGAGGATATCACCCCAAATGCACGTGTCGTGTGGGTGAAGAGGGGTACTCATGCATAAGCATTACAACATGTTCATGCATTAATACTTCCTATGCTTTGTGACTTTGATTGGCTATGTCCTTTTTGTTTTTGTTCTAGCTTGTGCTGAAAATTTTGTGTTTGTTTGTTTGCAATTGTTTTAAATGTTTTTACATTTTTCTTGGTCAATCTTTTCTTGCTTTTGTGTCAAAAATCCAAAAACACATAAAAAGTAGAAAATCCAAAAAGTTTGATTGACATTATTGTGTGTTGTCATAAGCATGTTTTTCCTTGTACCTTTATGCTAATGGCTTTATGCATTTACGAGCGTAGCTTGTTCTCAATGCACTCATATCATTGGGGGATAAATCTTGACGTTTATGTGATTGTTGTAAATAGATCTTCAAACTTGTCATGAATGATTAGTCAATGGTTTTGTTGGTCTTGAGACATGCATAGACTTGTGCCTATATATCTCTCCACTCTTTTATTTTCTTTTATTAAAGAGCTCAACAAATGTGAATCTCAAAATGAAAAAAGATAATGAGCTGCAAAAACCTTTGCACATACTAGTATTTAACTAGGAAAAAGGGAAAGCGACTTTTTTGAAAATGTATGATGCCCAAAAGCCAAAGGCTTACTCATCAAATTGAAATATAAAAAATTTCAGGCATCGATCTCAAAATGAGATGTAATGATTTAATTAGATCAAATGATATGATGTACATGGAGCCAAATGAAAAGCTTCATAATGATGTTATCAAGTTTTGTGGGAGGTCATATATGCACATTTCTATAATTGAGATATGTCACTTTTCCTAGTGCTAATTATGTATGCCTTGGCTGAATTGATCATTGAAGTTTCACATTGGACTAAGGACTATCTTATTTTTGGTACCCACACACATCACACATGTTTATGCTCAAAGAATGTTTTATTCATTTGTGTGATTGTACTTGATTTAATGTGTTTCACATACTCAATTTTTGTTGATCAAACACAAAAAGATTTTTGAGTGTTTTAATTGTTTTTGGAAAGTCTTTTGTTTTTGCAAAAATATCAACAATTTCAAAAACAGTGTTGCCTTGTTGTGGCGACTTAGTCGCAGGTCAATCAAGTCGCATGCCTCTAGTCGCGAGCTCATTTAGTAGGTTTTCACAACTCACTGGCAGGAAAATGTCCCAGTCGTGAAAAAGACTTAGAAAATTTTCAAAAATCTAGATTTCTCGCTACTCTGTTTGGCAACTTGTTCGCAAATGGAAGCTCCAATCGTGAGGTTCTCAGAAGTTTTTGAGGCTTCCTTCGCGACTTCCTCGCGAGTGGACCTTCCAGTCGCGAAAAACACTTAATCAATTTTTCAAAAATTTTGTTTCTAAGGTGTTTGACGACTTGTTTGCGACTTGGTTTAGTCACGAAAAACACATGTTTTGCACTTTAAGGACAGTTTTTAAAACTTTTCAGTTTTCCCTTGAGCATTTTTTACTGTTCATTGTCTTGTTTGTTCAACTCTCTCTCAAACTCACTGTGTCACTCTCGAAAAACCACAATTGTTGTTCATCATTTCTACTTCAATCTTCAAGAAAAAGGTATGGGCTTTCTTATTCTCACTAAATATTTCATGTTTATAGCCTTGTTTTCTTGGATTTGTGAACTAGTATTAAAATTTGTGATATATGTTAATTCGGATATGGGTTGGGTTCGTGTTTGTTGAGTTTGGATATTTGGGTTTTGTTGATTTTATCTTTAGGATGCTAGATACTCTTGTTATCATGATTGATTTTCATCCTTGAGTATATCTAATGATTTGTCTTGTGTTGAGCATATCATACCCATTGAGATATGTCTTATAGACATGTGCTTAATTTTTAGGGTTTTTGTGATTCACACTGTTTGTGAGTGTCTTTGGTTCACAATGTTTGCTTAGTGTATTTTTTTTTTGTGTTTGGTTATGTACCCTAGGTTTTTCCTGTTGTGTTTCTGTGCACACTCTTACACTGTGTTATGATTAAGAGTTGGTGATAAAATTGTTATGTGTTCTTCTGTTTTGAGTTATCTCATATCATGTTGGTTCTGAATTGAATATATCTGTTCTTTTTAGTACTACTAACCTATTACTAATTTTTGAATCTCCATCTATTGTGCTCTTTTTTTGTGGGCTTTGTTGCTGTGTTTTTGCAGATGACTCCTGCAAAGAAGAAGACTACTGCCAAAAAGGGTGACAAAAGATTGAAGATGGACAATACAAAGTTCAAGTCTACCAATCATTTTGAGAGATACACTCAATTCTACTTGAAGGCACCCATCATCCAAGAAAGATTTATGGATTTGGTTGATTTGAAGGTCACGTTCATTCCCAATTGTTTCAAGGATAGAGGTTGGGACAAGCTCCTCAATGATCTGCCTGGGGTATATGAACCATTAATTAGAGAATTCTATGCTAATGCTGTGTTAAAAGAAGATGAGATAACCTGCTGGATACGAGGACATGAATTCAACATAGATCTAGATGATATTGATTAGGCACTAGATTTTGAGGATTTGGACCATGATTTCACACACTACAAGGACAGGATGCTATCTATAGAAACTGTCCAAACTCATATTGGTGGAGTTAGAGAAGGGAGATGCCTTAACACCACTGCCTTTGCAGCTGATATGAGATGCCTCACTGTGATCATGATGTTCAACCTGTACCCAGTGAAGAAGATGACCACAATCAACAATGCTAGAGCCATTTTTCTCATGGAGCTCAAGGAGAACACCTACATTGATATAAGTGCTCATATCTTCTTCATTATTGCTGATGAGACTAGAACAACTTCAAGGGCAAAGCTGATCTTCCCTAGTCTACTTATGAGGATTTTTAGAGCAAAGGGTATGAAAATCCCTCGAGACAACAATCTCATGGCTACTCTCTCAGTTATTAATACTCTAACCATTACACGAATAAGAGTTCGTTTTTCGGGTGATGAAGAGGAATGTGCTCAAGAAGAAGGTGATCCAATGGTGACTGAGATAGAGGTTGAAGGACAACCTTCAGGTTCAAGCAGCCGTAAAAGAGGAGTAAAGCTTCATCTTCATTTGCTGTACCTTTAAATGCATTCCTGATCATCCTTGAAAGGATCGATGGGCTCAGAGATGTCCAGAATGAGCAATCTGACAAGCTGGCTGCTCTCCAAGATCAGATGAACTTACTTTTAGCAAAGTTTGATAGTTTCACCACCTAGCAGTAGCCTTTTGGCCATTCCGGTCAAAAAGGGGGAGAGTTTTGTCGGGTAGCTCTTGAGGGGGAGTTCCATTTTCAGGGGGAGCATACCAAAAACTTTATTTCAGCAGTGTTTACTTTATGTTATTTATGTGTTTTGGTGTTATGTTTTGAATAATTGTAATTATGGGTTTGCTAAATACACTTGGTTTAAACTCATGGATATGGTTTTAATAATTTGTTTAAAGCTGTTGGTACTGTGGTATATATATAAGTTGATATTTTCAATATTTAAATTGTACCCATGCTTTGTAGCCTAGTACTTGTTGTTAAATATTATGCATTTTCTTTAAGTACATCACTCTTGTGCCCTTGTTGGATTTTATATCCTTGATGCAATTACTTTGAGTTTTTGTATCGGTTGAGTGCTGGACATGCAAATGATACTTTGCATTGAGCTTATTAGCTTGCATGTCTAGATGTTCATTCCTTGTGTGAATGAGCATTGTAGTCACTAGTTGTAGTGATTGTTCGTTTTTGGTCAAGCCATGCTTTATTGCTTTAATATATATTGCTTGATCGCATTGTGCTTGCTCCATATGCAATACAAGTTTTCTGCATACAATAATCATGTTGTGTTGTGTTTCAGGAGATACTTGTACTTATGGTTCAAGAGCTTTACAGATTCTAGAGTTAGGTGTGAGTGAGTTATGTTCAACTGTTCCCCACTCACATGTTAAGTCTAGAGTTTGTTTTAGGGTTTTTTCATAGAATAGCCAAAGGGGGAGATTGTAAGGTTGAATTTTATCAACCATTTTGTTGGCTTTATTCCGTGCCAATTTGCTTGTAATTCAATATTTAGAAACCTTGTATTTAGGTCGAAATCATGTAAGGGTAGTGTGTGAGAAAGTGTGAAGAAAAGCTCAAAAGTGTGCATTGAAACAGTGCCTCGCGACTGGCTCGTGGCTTGCAAGTCGCCAATGCTGGCACACACGTGAAGCATGTAGGGGGGCTAAAGAGTCACGCCAACTGTTGTACTACAAGACAAAAGTCCCAGGTTGGTTAGGCCGTTAGCTCACGACTTGAACTCGTGATTCAGTCCAGTTGTGAGGCCAAGTCACTAGACCACTCTGTTTGGGAAAAACTGACTTTTAGCAATCCAAACACACACCAATATAAATACTCCTTATACCCACAAAATGTAAAGAGCTTCCAGAGAGAATTTTGAGAGAGAAACTCTAGAGAAAAACAAGATTGACTTATCCACAATTTTCATCCTTTGATTCTCCAAATTCCTCTACTCTCACCCTCTCCATTGTTACATCATTGAGAGGTACATTAGCCAAATCCTTTTCTCACCATACCCATATCTGTGAGGAGGCTTTTTGGTGCTTGGGAAGCAGTTAGGAAGGGACCAATTATATTGGTTGATGCTATGGGCTATTGTGGAATCTGGTAAGCTAGAGAAGACAAAGGTTCGGCGCAACCTCGTTGGAGTAAGAAGCTTGGAGGGCTTAGATACACTGGGTAGATTAGACTTGGAGGGTCTTCTGTAGTTCATGTATCTCAACTTCATTCTCTAGTGGATTATTGACCGCTTGGAGGATAGCGGAGAGGTTTTACACTAAGGACTTTGGTTTTCTCTTCAATAACACATTGCTGTGTTGTCTTTGTGTTTACATCTCTCTTCCCTTAATCTTTGCCATTTAATTTCTGCTGTGGTTGTGGTTTTATTTGGTTTAGATTGTCTTATCAATTTTGTTTTAGCTTATTTTCATTTTCTGCACGTACATTGTTTAATAATAAGCTTGAATTGATAATTTGTAAATTGGGAGTCTAAACGTTCAAGGGTGTTTTACACACATTTTGAACATTCACATTTCTATCACACTACCCAATTGTTGACATGTTGACTTTTTAACAAAAACCTTATTATTTTAGTGAATGTTCTTATATATTTTGTGAAGACAAATGTATCAACCTATTTTTTATGATATTTGAAAGATGTTTAAGAATGAAAATCGAATTTTATTGTAAATTTTCCATGTGGTGCAAACTAAATGATTAAATGCTAAAGCTTGAGTTCTATTCAAGAAGAGTAGTATTTCATGTTGATGCATATAGAAAAATAAGGTCTTCCAAGCTCATGGACAACATAATCAGTCATTAAAAGACCCGCATTAAGTGAAAAAGCAATAACCAGGGGAATTTATGAGTGTGACGGACGACTATTGCCCAACAACTAACAACGACAATCATTAAAGTTGTCATGACATTATAGAGCCATAACCATCCCACTAATAGGGTTTACAGTGGTCACTCAAAGGGCAAGTATATAATACACACCCACCAGTATGACTAAGGAATGGAATACACACCCACCAGTATGGCTAAGGAATGGAGAGCTCTCCTGAAATTTAACTTTAGCATCGGAGGCTCTAGCATGCATTATACCAAATTACCAATTACCTAAATATATAAACTATCCTAAAGTTATCTTTCTGGAAAAAGGCTCCAGCAGGATACCAATTATCATGACATAAGATTTTACCATCACTCACCCCAAATTTTATGAATATTCTAACATCATCTCATCGACTTAGAATAGCTCTCCAGCACCATGTGCAATCCTGTGGAAGCTTGACAATCCAAAAGCATTTGCCTTTTAGTAAACACTTATGCACCAAAACTAACCACAGGCTCCCAATATGTTTCATAACGAAACATAGCAGCTATATTCCAATCAGCAGTCTTTGCTAGAAACATGTCCTTGCCATAGAAAGTAGTTGAAGCTTTGTTCTGATGTTTTAATAACCTTTCTAGGAAAAATGAAATGGATAGACCAAAACAAGAGGATAATATGTAAAAGGATAATTTTCTAGAGGACCAAGAAATGATCCTAGCCAGTAGCCATGATCTTGTCTAACAAAGGTTGGCAATCCTTCAAAGTCCTGTTTACCAAGAATTATAGGCAGGCCTAAATATCTAGTAGGCAGTGGTCTCTCGTTTAATTGCTAAGTCTCAAGAATTTTAAGTTTCAAATCCTGAGGAACAATAGAGCAGAAAACCTCACTCTTGCTGGGTTAACAGCAAGACAAACAGTAGCTTTGAACTCTTCTAGACCTTCCTTTACCATGTGGATTGAAAGGAGATTAACAGCAATCAAAATTAACTAGTTATCCGCAAAGCTTAAGTGAGTAATCTTCAACTCTTTACATAGAGCATGAAACTTGAACAAGTTAGGTCCTTGGACTTTATTCTTTATAAATCTAGTGAAAGCTTACATAGTTAACACAAATAGATAGGGGATGAGGGGATCACCTAGCCTAAGGCCTTTACCACCCTTAAAGTACCCCACCATACTACCATTTAAAGTGATAGGATACTTGAGATTGGTTATGCATTCCCTAACCCAAATCACAAATATCAAAAGGATTCCAGCATCAATAAAGCGCATCAAAATGACATTCCAGTTTACTAAATCATAAGCTTTCCAAACTTCTGCCTGTATGACACATCTAGCAGGACTAGAGCTCATATGGTAGCCTTTGACAAATTCATGAGTTAGCAAAGATATTCTCAGAAATATTCAAACCCTTTATCAATGCTGTTTGATTTGATTTAACCTTAATTTCAATGCAAGCTTTCTATCTGTTGGCAAGAATTTTATCGATACACTTGTAGATTAAATTCCAACAAGTACATCAAATACTTGATGTACATCAAGCATTTGAAGCATTTGAACAAGTTAACGCAATATCTTGTCTATAGATTTGCCATCCAACAGTAACAGACATTCCCTAACTCAAATCACAAATCTCAAAGGGATTCCAGCATCAATAAAGCACATCAAAATTAAGTACCAGTTTACTAAATCATAAGCTTTCCAAAATTCTGCCTTTATGACACATCTAGCAGGACTAGAGCTCGTATGGTAGCCTTTGATAAATTCATGAGTTAGTAAAGACATTCTCAGAAATATTCAAACCCTTTATCAATGCTGTTTGATTCGAATTAACCATGATTTCAATGCAAGCTTTCAATCTGTTGCCAAGAATTTTATAGATACACTTGTAGATTAAATTCCAACAAGTACATCAAACATTTTAACAGGTTAACGCAATATCTTGGCTATAGATTTGCCATACATTAACAGACAAATAATTAAGAAGCTCTTCAGAATCTAAATGACATTATCTTCAAATCCATGCATTTGAAAGCCGCTTGCAGCACACTTCTACAGGGGGATATCTTTCCAGCATCATGTCTATTCCAAGGCATTTGAAATATCTTCTGGTTCTTTCAGTCTTCAACAATTAAGAAGCAATAGGAAAAAAGAATTAATAAATTGTGGGAGATAAATGTATCAAGAAATTCAGTGCAGCTGAATTATATAGTAATTGCCCAGTGCAATCGCATTTGCCTGAAATGGCTAGAAACACTATGATAGCTATTGAAAAGATTTGCCATTTGATACGAGGAGACATGTCAGACTATAATTAATTGCATGAATAAAAACGCATGATAACATTGTATTCTCTTGGATGATTCTACCAAAATCTCAACTACGTATGAGCAACCAAAATGTGGATAAAAAAAAGCTGAAAGTTTATATAATTTGTAACCCCAGATTGACATACTCACTCATAGTGCTCCTAATTGTGGTGAAAGAAATACTACTAAATGATTCACACGTAAGGAAAACCATGATGGGAACATGCCTCTTCTTTAGGAGGTTATAGTGATTTTCATCGTTAAAGTGGACTTGTTTGGAGCTGTGAAAGTCAGGTGCTCCAAAATTTGGACAGTCTCAAACATGCAAATCTATATATTACTAAAAACTGAAGCGTAGCATTTAATACTGCTGCTCTCATGTTGCGCCACATCAGCTGTCACGTCATTTTTAAAAAATATATATAATTTGTCATACAATTTTAAAATGATTTTTACAATTTTCAGTATTATAAATATAGTCCACTACTTATTTATTTACTTCCACTATCACCCTATAATAAATCCAGCCCATTACTTATTTATTTACTTCCACTATCACCCTATAATAAATCTGTATAATTAATCTAGCACACCTCTTATTTATTTAGTTCCACTATCAAGTCTAACCCAAAACCTTTTCAGTTCAGTTTTAGGGTTTTGTGTGAGCCTTTTCAGTTTAAAGGAAAAATAAAATAAAATAAAACGTTGAAGCCTTTCAAGCTTTAGGTTTTTTTTTTTTTTTTTTTCTCAATTTTCTTATAATTGTTTTTAACATTTATTTTTTTAATATTTACATTTCTCCAACCTTTCTCTCTCCCTTATCATTTCATTTCCCCACTACTTCTTCAATCTTTCTCCCTCCCTTACTTTTTCATCTCCTCACTACCCTTTACATTAATATCATTCTTACTCTTTCCCTTCTTCTTCCTTTATTTTTGTCTCTTCTTATTCACACCCTCTTACTATAAATTTGTCACTATCTCTTCTATTCTATGCATAATTTTTCCTCACAAAAAAAATGGTACTCTCTCTCTCTCTAAATTTTTTGGTGGATTTTTTTTTTTTATTGCATCTCTACTTTAGGTTGATAATTTTTTTATTCTTTAAAACTCTATTTTGGGTTAATGCGATTTAGTTTTGTTTTTTAAATTGTTGTTGTTGTTTTTTATTTTGTTTTTTATTCTCTTTGATTGTTAAATATTATATGTGGGGCCAAATAATCCCACGGCCCAGCCCACTTCATTCCTGGACCGAAGGCCCGAGCCGAGGAGACATCCAAGTCCGAGGATGACCTCATCATCGGACGTCTGAAAGTTAGAAGAACATGCTCGTAACGAGCAGTCACCTCCACATTAAATGCGCCTGACAATCGCCCTGGCCGCGTTAATGAGGAAAAGACCCTGCGCCAGCGTTGCCTCGATCGCCGCAACTCCCAAAGAGACTGGGAAGTCGGCTGATGGGACAAGCACCTGAGCGAAGGTCATGATCACTCAACAAGTGTAGGGCTAGGATTGATTGGGCAAGGGGTATATAATGTAAGGGAATCCCTCCTGCGTGGGGAACGAAGAAAAAGGAGGAAAATAAGAAATAAAGCAAAAGAGAGAAAAGAGGGCAAGAGCCTCCTCGGCCCATGGTCGAGGAGCCTATCCCCATTGTAAAACGTGTTAAGTCTATTTACTTAAGTAAAAGAGACCGGAGTTCACGCCGCCAAAGCGCTGGCCGGCGCCTAGACCTTCGACCCACTCTCTATAAATTCATTGCGGGGTTCTTTGGGCTTTTGACCCGTGTCCATTGGGCTTGGGCAGCCGAAAACCCAGTCCCCACAATTGGTGTCGTCTGTGGGAAGGATTAGTGCACCGGTTGGCGCAACAGGCGACTGTTCTGAACAACCATTCCATAGAAGATCGGCGGTGATGCAAAAAAAAAGAACTATAAAAAAGAAGAGCGTTGCAGAAAGATAAAAGCTCAAGACAGAAAATTCAACAAAAAAAAAACTTTATATTATTTCATAAAAAAAAAAAAAAAAGATTACAGATTACAATCAGAGGCTCAGGCAGGCATGTTTTACAACTATTCCTACCAGCTAGTCCTACAATCAAAGGCCCAGGCGGACCCGTCCTAAAACTAGCTAGAGGGAAGTGTCAACCCGTGCTCTTATTAGCATCAAGAGAATGGGAGAACTTAACAATAAGCGGGCTGAAAGGGGCTGGGCCTAGCTCTTTCCAAGGCCATCAACGACTCCTTTCTCGGAGCGGCGAAGCTTGAACAAAGCGAGGAGCAGATACAGGGGCTCCGGGATGCCCTCCCCATGATGTTCCCTTGATTCTCTCCAACCCCCACGAGCGTTGGCCGTCGGTGACGGCAACACTCGGGCACCGCCCATGATGTGAGTTCGCATGTCTCCTCCGTCGGGGGTGCGCTCGGAGGAAAGATGTTAGGTACTTCAACGACACCCCTCCGGGCCAGCGTGCATGGCGCCATGGGGGTTACGCCTAGACTCTGCCGCACAGGAAGCCCAGTGGGGGCTGCGGCCACCACGGCTCTTGGCACGGATGTCCTCACACCCGCCCAAAGCCGCCTCATACCAACTAACTCCGGTCACAATTCCGGCGGGGTTATTAAAGGGGCTTGGGAAGCTAGAAGGGTGTGTTCTTTCTGTTTGTGTTGGGAAGCTCATGGAGTATGAGGAAATCATCCCCCTAGAAGGCCTTATATAGAGGGATAGGGTTGGTGAGAATTAATTCACGCAGAGCCCAAAAAGAGGGTTACCGAAGCGTTGGATAATAATGAAGCCATCAATTCACGAGGCCATTAATGAAGGCGCGTCTCGCGCACCGAAGTGTCAGGCGCGGAATACGAACGGCCAAGGGACGCTTCGCAAATGACAGAGATGAGGGCTCGAGATGGAGATGAGATCAATGCCATGTGCAAGATCATGAGCCTTCCGAAGGAGGAATCGTCCCCAGTAAAGCAAACCGAGGACGAACCCCTATTTCCAGATGCCAACCGTCAAACAGAACCAAGGCACTGCATGACCAATTAGCAACTGTACCTAGGCCTTGCATGGTCCTCGGACTTAAGCCTACGGGGAGCTGACCACTTAGCAACTGTACCTAGGTCTTGCATGGTCCTCGGACTCAAGCCTACGGGGAGCTAACCACTTAGCAACTGTACCTAGGTCTTGCATGGTCCTCGGACTCAAGCCTACGGGGAGCTAACCAATTAGCAACTGTACCTAGGTCTTGCATGGTCCTCGGACTCAAGCCTACGGGGAGCTAACCAATTAGCAACTGTACCTAGGTCTTGCATGGTCCTCGGACTCAAGCCTACGGGGAGCTGACCACTTAGCAACTGTACCTAGGTCTTGCATGGTCCTCGGACTCAAGCCTACGGGGAGCTAACCACTTAGCAACTGTACCTAGGTCTTGCATGGTCCTCGGACTCAAGCCTACGGGGAGCTAACCAATTAGCAACTGTACCTAGGTCTTGCATGGTCCTCGGACTCAAGCCTACGGGGAGCTAACCAATTAGCAACTGTACCTAGGTCTTGCATGGTCCTTGGACTCAAGCCTACGGGGAGCTAACCACTTAGCAACTGTACCTAGGTCTTGCATGGTCCTCGGACTCAAGCCTACGAGGAGCTAACCACTTAGCAACTGTACCTAGGTCTTGCATGGTCCTCGGACTCAAGCCTACGGGGAGCTAACCAATTAGCAACTGTACCTAGGTCTTGCATGGTCCTCGGACTCAAGCCTACGGGGAGCTAACCAATTAGCAACTGTACCTAGGCCTTGCATGGTCTTCGGACTCAAGCCTACGGGGAGCTAACCACTTAGCAACTGTACCTAGGTCTTGCATGGTCCTCGGACTCAAGCCTACGGAGAGCTAACCACTTAGCAACTGTACCTTCTTGCATGGTCCTCGGACTCAAGCCTACAGGGAGCTAACCAATTAGCAACTGTACCTAGGTCTTGCATGGTCCTCGGACTCAAGCCTACGGGGAGCTAACCAATTAGCAACTGTACCTAGGTCTTGCATGGTCCTTGGACTCAAGCCTACGGGGAGCTAACCACTTAGCAAATGTACCTAGGTCTCGCATGGTCCTCGGACTCAAGCCTACGGGGAGCTAACCAGGACTCAAGCCTACGGGGAGCTAACCACTTAGCAAATGTACCTAGGTCTTGCATGGTCCTCGGACTCAAGCCTACGGGGAGCTAACCATTTAGCAAATGAACCAAGGCTCTGCATGATCCTCGGACTCAAGCCTACGGGGAGCTAACCACTTAGCAAATGAACCAAGGCTCTGCATGATCCTCGGACTCAGGCTCACGGGGAAGCTAAATACTTCGGATGAACCTAAGTGTTAGGCAGAACCAAGGCTCTGCATGGTCCTCGGACTCAGGCTCACGGGGAAACCAACCACCTTAGATGATCCTAAGGGTTAGACAGAACCAAGGCACTGCATGGTCCCAGGACTCAGGCCTATGGGGAAACTAACCCCTTCAGAGGATTCCAGGTGTTGGACAGAACCAAAAGCGCTGCATGATCCCAGGACTCAGACCTATGGGGAAACTAACTACTTCAGGGGATTCTAGGTGTTAGACGGAACCCAAAGCGCTGTACGGTCCTCGGACTCAAGCTTATGGGGAAGTCAACCACATCAAGGGGAACCTAAGTGTCAACCTAAAGAATTTTCTACCCGGCCCTTAGGGAAAGATGGGCCCACTCAAGCATACATGCCCTCGCTGCAACAATTGGTGCCGCGACTGGCCGAGGTGCAATTAAAGATAAAATTACACAAGTAAAGAAAGAACGAATAACGTGCGAGTAAGCAAACAACCACAACAAACAGAAAAAGGAATAAAACTCACATTCCATTAAGTTCACAAATATTACATGATGAGTATCACATTACAGTCACAAAGCCAGAAGAAAAAAGAAGAAAATACAAAGGACCAGGAGGACAACAGGGTCGGAGGGCCTGCCCCACTCATTTATACTCCTCCCTCAACCGGGGGCCGGACCATAGCAGCGTCAAGGCTTTCTGAGCTTTGGCCAGAGGGGACGGCCTGCGAAGGCGAAGCAGGAATAGCTGCCTCCTCAGCAGCAGGAGCCCCAGCTCCAACGCTAGACTTCACAGCCTCCTGGGGCGCCTCCCCAACGGGGCCCTCACCCGATTCTGCCACCTTGGAAGGGTCACTTCCTTGGGCAGGCTCAGCCATGGGCTCAGCAGCTGATGTGTCCTCACCGTAGCAGAGACGGTTTCCTCCGCAGCCTCCTCGGCCTCAGCGCCACTTGGAGCAGCCTCGCGGATGGCAGGAGGATAGTACACATTCTCCTCCTTCCACAAATCGGATGAGGCCTCGATCCCAGCCTGCCCGAGAGCCTCCCTCCAAACCTCGGCAGAATAGCGCCTGCACAACCCGGGGACCTCAGATCTCAAGGTTGCTGCTGTCTCTTCCATTCCCGCGGCGTAATCCTCCTCCTCGGCTTCCTTCACAGTGGCCAGGGCTTCCTCCCTGCCCTGGATAGCCTCAAACTTGGCCCTCACGGCCTCGTCCCTCGCCCACTCGGCTGCCTTCTTGTCCGATTCGGCGGTAGCCACCTTCTTGGGCAAATCTGCAAGCAACCCCTTTGCAGTCTTCAGCTGCTCCTCCGCCTCAGCCAGGCGCTTCGAGTAATCCTCGGCCTGCTTCTGAAAACCGGCGAGACCGGACAGGGCAGCGTCCTGGGCACTGGTCATCGCACTCAGCTCCTCCCGGGCCTTGGATAGATCAGCCTCAGAGCGCTTAAGAACCTGGATGGCCTCCAGGTGTTTCTCGCGCTCCACCCCCATGGCTTTCCCCTGGTCGTGGGCCACGTCCTCCAACCTATAAGTAGCCTGAACGGCCTGTTCAACAAAACAAATGCGCCATCAGCTGAGATCAAGAAGCGGAAAGGAAGAGCTACAACTAGGAAAAGTCACAAGTATTGAGGGGCTTACCATCCCCAAGTACCGCTTGAAGCAGAGGAAGACCTCCCTGCTCCTCATAGTTGCCAGCTCTGCCATGTCGGCTGGGAGTAACAGGCACCTTTCCACCGCGTCGGCCACGTATGTGCCCTCGCCCTCGTTGAAATCTTTGAGGGAGGAGTCTTCCCTCAGCGGCGCCCCGCGGAGCATGGGGGTAGGAAGCCAGGCCTGAGGCTTGGGCAGGTCTTCGACCTGTTTGTCCTGGCCTCGGGAGCCTATTTTCAACTGTTTGGATGGCCGCCGATCATCACCCTCCTCCCGTGGGGACTCGGACCTCTCTTCAGCTGGCCTTTTGCCCTTATCCTTCTTCTGCTTGGGATCAGAAGGCTCACGTCTGGGAGGCAGACTCGCCTTAGGCAGAGAGGGAGGAAGCCCCGATTGGGTAGAAGTCGACTTGCCCTAGGCAGAACGAGTTCTCGGAGGAGGAGGAGGGAACTCCGACTTAGATTTCCCCGGCTGGCTTTCGATCAGTTCCGCCAAGCTAACTTGCGGCTTCTTCTTGTAGCCCATTTTCCGCCGAGAAGAGGACTTGGACGCTGAGAAATCCGCTTCGGTCAGACGAGGGTCGCCCAAATCTCCTGGAGGGTCCTCGGACTGGTGAGATTGATCAAACACGTCAAATTCGTCCTCGGCAAGGCCAAAATCAGCAACCTCCACTTCCCTCTCAGGGCCTACTTCGGCGGGTTCCGAGATTCTAAGGGAGGAGGAGGGACCTGCAGGTATTGCGCCTTCTGATGTGGAGGGCACCTCAGGGAACCGAAACCCGTCCTCGGTCACAGTTATCTTCCGAAACCTGTCCTCGGTCACAGTTATCTTCCGAAACCGAGGATCCTTTGCTCTGATCACGTGCTTCGGCGCCGCAAATGACTTGTGAGCCGGGTCGTATTTCAAAATTTCGTGAGCGGCCCTAACCTGATTATCGTCGTCGTTCACAAAAACCTCTGCCCTCAGCGCCTTTTGCAAGTCTTCCCGGTTTATTAGGCTGAAGTGGCGCGTAAAGGCGTGCGGATCTGCAAGAAGAAACACATCCACATTAGAAACCAAACAGTGCGAGAGAAAGAGACGAGAGAAAGGATGGAACTGATCTGGGTCCTAGAACTCTCTCTCTATATTTTTCCACTGCCCACCTGGGGTCCCCTCTGTCGTCGGGTAGTGAAGGCCATCATGCCACTCTCCAGACACGATGAGGAAGCCTTTGTTCAAACCCTTGCTGGACTCAGGGAGACACTGAATGAGCCGGACTCTGTCATCCCTGGTCTTCAGATAGTAAGTTTCGCCCTTCAGGCACTGGAGATTATAGCACCAGTTGACGTCATGGTGGGTCAATCTCAGGCCCATCTTCTCATTTAGGGCATTCACACAGCCCAGAACCCTAAAGACGTTGATGGCACATTGAGTGGGGGCTAGCCGGAAGTGCATCAGATAGTCCCTCATCACCGGACCCATGGGTATCCTCATGCCACCTTCAACGAAGGCAACAATTGGAATCACCACCTCACCCTCCTGCCTCCGAAAGCGCCACTCACCCTCCGCACAATACTTCAAGCCCACATTGGCCGGTATCTTGTAGTCGGCGATGAATTTCTCCATCGTCTCCTCAGTGAAGACATACTTCTTAAAAATACCCATCCCAAATGAAGCCTAAACGAGCTAAGAGGGAGAAAACGGAAAAGAGGCAAAGATGGAAAAGGAGAAAGTTCAAAGGGAGATAGAGTGACTTACAGAAAGATGTAGAAGCTCCTCGGACAGGCCTTTTATGCTGGAGATGTAGACTCTTGAGTGCAAAGAAGCAGAGGAACCGGGCTTTCAAATGGGTATTTATACCCTAAAATTAAGGAACAGAGCGGGTTTTCCCACTCCCAACCGTTAGGCGAATCCCCACCGTTGGATTAACATCCTCCCGTTGCACGTGGGGAGCACAAAGCCGTCTGGATTTAATGAAGGACACGTCGCGCCCTTCAAGGCATCAGTAACGCTTCTGAAGCAGGCGAAAAGACTCTAGTACCCCCAGAGGGCCAAACTCAAACGGTACATGACGCATGCCCGAGGACATCAAAATCCTCCTCTCCGCCCGAGGACGCGGACAGCAAAATTTTGAGGGGCTATTGTGGGTCCAAATAATCCCACGGCCCAGCCCACTTCATTCCTGGGCCGAAGGCCCGAACCGAGGAGACATCCAAGTCCGAGGATGACCTCATCATCGGACGTCCGAGAGTTAGAAGAACATGCTCGTAACGAGCAGTCACCTCCACATTAAATGCGCCTGACAATCGCTCTGGCCGCGTTAATGAGGAAAAGACCCTGCGCCAGCGTTGCCTCGATCGCCGCAACTCCCAAAGAGACTGGGAAGTCGGCTGATGGGACAAGCACCTGAGCGAAGGTCATGATCACTCAACAAGTGTAGGGCTAGGATTGATTGGGCAAGGGGTATATAATGTAAGGGAATCCCTCCTGCGTGGGGGACGAAGAGAAAGGAGGAAAATAAGAAATAAAGGAAAAGAGAGAAAAGAGGGCAAGAGCCTCCTCGGCCCATGGCCGAGGAGCCCATCCCCATTGTAAACCGTGTTAAGTCTATTTACTTAAGTAAAAGAGACCGGAGTTCACGCCGCCAGAGCGCCGGCCGGCGCCTAGACCTTCGACCCACTCTCTATAAATTCATTGCGGGGTTCATTGGGCTTTTGACCAGTGTCCATTGGGCTTGGGTAGCCGAAAACCCAGTCCCCACATTATCCTATTACGATCTAAATAATTAAATATAGCGTATAAAAATATAATATTATTCTATTGCATAGCATAATTTGGATAATTTGATATTTATTTTGTTACATAGCATGATTTTTTATAGTGCTCAATTAGGATGTTAAACTATGAGACTTTACTAATTTTTGTTTATTTTCTAATCCTTTGTGGTGGACAAAGTAGTTTTAATAATTGTATTAGAAGTACTCTATAATGCCATTTATTTAAAGAAAAGTAAAGGTTAGCCAAACAAAAATAATCAGATAGGTGACAAATTGCAAAAGTTAAAATTTGTATATATACAATAATTGTTTATTTGATAATATGTTTTGGGTGGCCAAAATCATAATTTGTACAAAGAAAATAACCTTAATAGATTATCAAAAACAAAATTTTATCCTAATATTGGTTCAATTAATCATTGTTAAGTTTTATTAATTTTTTTTAGTTTACATTTTTTTGGTGTTTTAGATTGTTTTTATGTTACATATATGATTGTTCCTATAATAAATAAAAATATAATTACAAAATGCATTACTCATTATTAGATTAGTTTAAATTGTAAAAAAAAAAATTAATAAAACCACCATAAAAATAATTATCACGCGCAACGCGCGGGTTCGCGGCTAGTGTTCCATAAAAGGGCACTCTAATGAAGACTTTTCATGATAGAAATTAACAAGATGTGCTAGATTTTGCAGTGCAAATTGTTAGGACATATGTGTGTTCACTTGTTAAGAACATATGTCACTTATTTATGTAAATTGGCAAATCCTTTTGACAAAACGCACTCTACTTGTAATTGGGTAGTTCTAGGTGTTTTTAATACTTCAAGAAACAAGGTTTCAAGATCAAGTGTTGAAGTCATCAAGTCTGTCCAAGAAAAAGTAAGCTGAAGTGCAAATTCATTAATTCTCGACACCTGCTCGATAACTACCTCGACACTTGCTATTTGTCGAGAATTACAAAATCAATTTTTCTGATTTGATTTCCTTGGGATCCGTGAATATGCTTTTGGGCCTTTTTTTCTTCTAACCCTAAACATATAAAAGGACTGTTTTAAGAGTCGCCAAATTGTACACAAGTTGCAAAAGTATTGAGCAATCTTTGTTCAAGCAAATTGTGATCAAAAGACGAAGTTCTTGACCTAGTTCATCTTCTTTGAAGAAGTTGTTGTGTATTTACACCATAGGGTTTTGTAACCAAGCATCTTCCTAATCTTCATCGTATAGGATGAACTGAAGAACTTTGCAGTCAACCTCTCCTTCTTAAGTTGGTGTTTGAAGTCGCGTACTAGGATCCGCGCATTGGTTAGTCACGTACTTGGGAGCCGTGCATTAAAGGGGGAACTGTCACTACAGATCAAGTCCAATTAGGTATTAAGGTAAGAGTTCAACTGTAGGTTGGTAAGGTACTTGGGATTCCTTTACTTGTAACCGCTTGATTTAATAATAGTGGAGTTTCGGGAGTGGTGACCTGAAAATCACCCGGTAAGGTTTTTGCCGTTAGGATTTTCCCCATTCGTAAACAAATTACCGTGTCTTTTTATTTCCGCTGCATATTTAGTTTTTGGTGATTTGTTTGTGCTTCTACGCAATTGCATGATTAATTGATTAATTAATAACTTGGTTAATTAATTAATTGGTATAATCACAAGGGGTCATTCAGATTGTGGCCTATCAAGTAGTGCTAATGTCTTCAGTGGAGGGAATATAATTTTATCCAAAGTAATTCCACCATCTTTCTGAATAATTTCATCCAAGTCGGAGCAATCCTCTACCCAGAGCTCTTCCAGTTTCAGAAGACTTTTGAGACATGGTGGGTGGGAACTGGGAAGAGATATTTGAATTTGTTGCATTCAATGATAATCACAGTTTTGACATTTCTGAAATCTGCAAGCTGAGCAGGGCCTTTCCATATGCTTGTTAGTTGAGATAGATTATCCTATCTGAGTTCTTTAAATCTTTCCAAGTAACGACGTCCCTCCTGTAGTCCTTCAAATCCAAACACCTCCTTAATTGAATTCCCAGTTATCTTTAGTATTTCCAGATTATTCAACCTCTGTTTTATGTTTGAATGCAGAAGTGAATTTTCTCCAGGTAACTACACTGTTGCACCTCCTAGAATTCCAGTTTTTCAAAGGAACCTGGTGGTAATTGGCCAACACATATCTGGTTCATAGATTCCATGTGCTAAGAGAATTAAGCACTGTACACTGTGGCATTGTTCAACAAAGTGACACATCAAACCAAACAACCTTCCCTTCTCATATGCTACAAGGATATCCATGAGATAAGGGCACCATGAATAGATAAACATCTCTGCTTTCTCGATCACAGCCTCAAAGAACCAATCTGGTAAGATGCTCATTGTGATGTCCATGAACACAGTCCTTGTATGTGCCCTTTTCAATTTCAACAGGGTGCACATTCATTAGCCTGCTGAATAATGATCTGCTTATACATATGCCAAACTTCTCCCACTTTGGAATGAAGTTTACATTCCGAGGCAAGCAATTAACATCTTCTATGTCAGTCTTCAAAATTGTTAGTTGAGGCAAGTTTATCAACTCGTCAAGGCTTGCATTCCTTTCTTTGTTGGTTCCCTCCACCACATTGGCAAAAGCTTCCTTGCAAGTATAACTCCTCCAACCCATGTAATCTTGATACTATTTTTGGGGAGAGTTTGGATATGGTTACAAGATGCCATATCCAACATCCTTAACACAGCCAATTTTGCTAATTCTTCTTGGAAGGTATTAACAAGAGATTTTTTGTGGCTAGGGATTTCCAGCCTCTTGAGTCCTCGAAATATAGAAATATTTTTTGATTTGCAATGATCCATATATAAGGTGCAGAGGTTTTCTAGTAGTCTCTAATTGATGGTGGAAGTGACAATACCTGCCCACTTATATCCAGCACCTTAAGGGTATTCATTCTATTAAAGAACCCACTTGGGATTCCCATCAAATTTCTATTTCCTGCAACAAGAAGTTTGGAGTTTCAGGCATACCGGCTCATTAGGAATTCTTTTGATATCACTGAACATAACAGAGAATGCGGTGCAGCTTTCAAAACGATTGCGTCACTGTGAACACTCTTCTAAAGCAGAACTGGCTTGTGCCATAAAAAGCTCCTCATTTTCTGATGATGATATCAATTTGGCTGTATCACATTTTTACAAATCCATCCTTATTACTCTTTAACAACAATCCTGAGTCTATGAGATTTTTGGTGCTGGTATCAGCATCTCCTCTTCTTTCATTCAATGTGTCAACATTATGAAACAAGCACAGCCCCATCCCATACCTTGACAAAACTTCCATGCTCATATTGTGATCATCTGGGAAGTCACAACACATCAAGAAGCGTTCCTTGGCTTCCCGATCTTTCAAAAAATCATAGCTCAACTTATGCAGTCGGAACTTTTTAATAATAATCAGGGTTTGGAGATACTAACTTTTTAAGTCGCATAGCCGCCTTTTCCCATTCTTCCTCATCTTTGTCACCCAGCGCCCTCGCCACTGCTACAAGTTCTTGGGGAAGGCCCTTACATTCCCCAGCAACCTCGCGTGCCACAGCTTCAAATTCAGGGGAGTCAAAAACTGTGCCTGCTGTCTTTATGAAATGCTCCCAATAATCGTCTGGGGATAAGATATTGATATGAATCTTATTTTCTTTGCATCCCATCAAATGGCAAACACGTTCTTGTCTCGTTGTCAGTAAGATTTTTGATTTGCAAGCCTCAAGGTCACTGCCAAATGGAATTCCAACAACTGATAGGTTGATCTCTTCCCAGATATCGTCCAAAATTATAAGGATATTTTTGTCTGCCATAATTTTTGCTCTCAGTTCATTTGCTCTGCCTTGATCACTCTTCTTTTTCAACTGGAGTTCTAGACCGTCCGCAATGGAACTATGAATGTTTTTGAGATTCTTATCAATATTCTGTGACACAGTGGCCATCACCACACGACGAAAGAGACCTTCCCTGATGACCTTTTCGGCGACTTGTTTAACCATAGTGGTCTTCCCCACGCCGCCCATCCCGTGCACCCATACAATGTTGATGTTGTTGCTGTTATCTCTCAGTGCTTTCAAGATATCTTCCATGGCATTTTGAGTGGATTCAAACGACATGAAATGACTAGCTGGAGCTGGTGCTTGTGATGGTGATGCTTCTAGAATGGGAGAGGCAGAGAAACACCATCAAAATTCTTATCCCCACAAATGACGCCAATCTCTTTAGCAATGCTTGACGCTTTCTTGCTCAACTTGTAACGTGAAAACCAATCGGGAGAACAGAAAATGTAGGAGCATCTGTGGTTCTGTGGGATTTTTTTCTCCAAAACTTGAACCTCCGTGACTTTTTTATTGGCTCTTCCTACCCAGTCTTGGACCTGATTTTTGATTTCTTCTCCACGACTTTTGGCCCGCTCAACTGATAAGTTCACGTCCAGCACCAAAGATTTCAGTTTTTCTGCTTCTTCTCTGCATTCATCTATGTTTTTTGAGTATTGCAAGAGGTAATCAGTACTCTCTCGCAGAAGTGGACAACAAATGCACTGTAGCGTGTCCCTTGCTAAAGATACAATTGCGAAATCGATCATGGTGGTATCTTTAATGGTAGCTCGATATCTAAGATTTCTACTCTCAGCTAAATGGCCTCTTTTCTTGCTTCTCTCGTTTCCCTATCATAATTGGACTGTGGAAGTGACTCAGTAGAGTTCAATTTATTCAGAAATGATATAGATACTTCTTCGGTTTGTTATCTCATTAAAGTTAACGGGTGTTCTTGCCATTTTTGAGGCCCTGCTCCAACTGAACCATCTATTTCCCTCAATCATTGGTTGGTCAACCGTGGGTCCTCCATGAGGGGTCTCAATCGCTCTCCACTATTCCACGGCTCCTTTTGATGGAATCGCATCGTTTTGACGTTTCCCCTTGAGGTTCCTTTACATGGAGACCTGGCCCCATATCCTTCTGTCTTGCATCCATTTTTGGAGAAGGTATATCTGTATTATTGAGCATATGCTTCCCCTCTCTTGCAGTTGATATATTTCTTCATATTTTTGTGAGACCCACCAATGGAAGCATATAGAATATATTTTCCCCCATTTTTGGGCCATTTCTTATTCAAAGCTCTATTCTCATTTCTCATTCTTAGGTTGTTTTTTGCATTGACTTAAAAAGTTAATTTTTTTTATTTTTTAGTTTATTTTTGTTACTATTCAGCTTATTTTTGCTATTATTCATAGATCTTGTTGTACTTTTTTGTCCTATATATTTATGAATCTCATTGAACTATTTCAGTTAGTTTTTAGGTTTATCTACAATACTTTCAACAAAAAGTTTTCAATTTCAATTAAATAAGTTGTTTCTAAATAAACTTTTAGGCTGCAATTGAACTTGAGTCAAGTTTTTTTATTTCGTTTGGGTTGGGGTTTCTTTTTTCAAAATTGTGGGTCTCAACGGTTGTTACTTATTGGTAGTAAAAGAAAAATCGTACAGACCAGGAAAATAAAGTATATAAAATACAAAGAAATTTATTTATTTATTTTTTTTTTTGCTAAACATAAAATAAAAGGATTGTTTACAAGAAGTTGATCCTATGCAATAAAAAAGTGTCATTGGACTACATGCAAGTTGATGCCATGCAATAAATTTTTATTTTTATTTTTTAAGAAGCAGCCTTGCAACAAGTTGTTCCTATGCAATAAACTAAAGACAAATTGAACGGTACTAATGACAAGTTGGTATTATATTTGTTAAAGCGTATTGGAATTTGGAAGGTAGTAAGTAGACATGAGCTGTCTTCTTTTATTAATCTTTTTTTAATTCTCTGCCTATGCTAATACTAAAGTTGATGATATGCAATAAAAAATTTCATTTGAAGGTACTAAAGTTGGTGTCATGCAAGGATTTTAGGGTTTTCAAAAAATAGAATTCATCTTACCATTCAAACATCAGCATATTCGAATAGCATAGTGAGAATCTTATTCTATAACTGGCTGCATATTCATCATGTTCATCTAATACTGTGCTACATATTCATGATCTAGTGACACTTGCACTATACTCCAAAATGATTACTCATTTCACAATTAAGGCTTCTTTTAGTTGCTTTTAAAGCCTTGACTAATCTAGCAAATGCTCAATATAGGACTCAGAACACATTCATACAACGTACTTAATCAATATTCAATCAATACAGGGCATGACACAAGGTTTATTTTGGTTATTAGCTTTTGAAAAAGAACGCATTTGAAAACATTGATTTTAAAATGTTCTTTTTGAAAACATTGAGTTTAAAATGTGCTTTTTGAAAAATCTTTTTATAAAATTAAGTGTTTGTAAAATATGTAGGGAAAAAAAATGTTAAGTTTCTATCACTAGAAAAGGCTCAACACAGCACAACACAAAATGAATACAGAGCATATAAGCTATAATTCTAATATAAATTTTACAATCCGCTTGCCTTCAGCATACAAATTTAAAAAACCTAGAACCCATTACAAGAACTGTAATTGGGCTCTTGGTTTTTTGTATGCACCAGCCAAGTGAATTGTATAATTTATATATATAATTCTGTTAGTGTGGATAATTTTATCATGCGTATGATATATATTTCTTTTTCTTATGTTTGATGAAGTATAGGTATTTCATCACCAAATACAAAGGGTATGTTTGGTAACTATTTGTTCCCCAGTTCTTTAGTTTCAAAAACCATTTTCTAGGTCTCAAAACTTGTTTAGTAATTGAAAACAAATAGAAAACAAAAATGGTTTTAAAATCTCAATTTACAAAAGAAACTGAAAACAAGCCTTAAATTAGAAGGCACTAGGACAAAAACAAAACAAAATAAGAATTCTAATTTTATAGAATCCACTTTTGAATAGCTCTTTAAAAAGTATATGCTCTTTAAAAAAAAATGTTAATGTTAGTAACATTCATGCAAAGCTTGAATTTCACAAGAATTTATGAGTGAATTTTCTTTAATTGCTTTTTAGATTCTTTCTTTTTGTTGTTTCATGTAATAAACAAATATCATTACATAAATCTCAGATCTCTAATCTTGCTTAGTTTGATTTTTTGTGGGTTTTGATGTTTAGATCTTAAGTTTTTATTTGTTGTGGATTTTGATATGTAGGTTTAGATTTGTGTTTTGAATCCTTGGAGATTTTATGAATTTGTGAGTTGTAGTGGTTGTTTTAGACATTTTCAAACCGATAGAACTAACTGCCTTGATGGAGAAAAACCACACTGCCTAAGGCCGGAGAACTAACCTTAGGTGGTGTTGGATGGTGTCGATTATGGGGAAACTAACACCAATGGTGTCAATTATGGGAAAACTAACACCATTAGTGTGCTGCCAAAATTGGGCAAAAATGACACCAACTACACCGTGCACCCTCTATCCCTAATATCACAAAAATCATCCAACCTTTCCCAATAGGAAAAAAAATTACCAAAATACCCCAAATACCATCCAAAAAGCCTAATGTTGTCTCATTGCCCTAAATTTGTAAAAATACCATTATGCCTTAAAATCATGATTTTTCCCCCAAAATTACAATTTTGCTGCCAAAAGAGAAAATTAATCCCAAAATTCTTTTCCATTTTGCCTTTCCTGATTACCCAAAATTTCAAGTTTTCCCCACTTTACACAATTATAATTCCCTCCCCCCCACCCCAATTTAAGTAAATTGTCATTTTGCACTTGATTTCTCCAAAATTGCAAATCCACAGTGAACAATAAAAATCTCATGTTACCAAAAAAAAAAAAAAAAAATGTCAACAACAACAATTCCACAACTCAAACTACAAGTAGAATGAAAGTGAAAAGATCAACCTCTAGAGATGAACATGTAGTGCAACACAAAACATGTAGCATGCACTCCAAATCATCGAAAACACAAACCGACAACATGGAAAATGTAAGAACATTCGCACCAACCTAGTAAGTTTTTTAGTCAAATTTGATCTACAATGCTATTTTTACTAACTCATTGGTAGATACACCTGCATCAAACTCAATACTCTACTATCTATATTAATAAAAAATTATTTCATTCTTAATTTATTATTTATTCTCTCTCCATCCACTACTCTTTTTCTTTCCTTTCTCTCTCTTTCCATGGTTCAGCTCCCACTTCATTTATTTCCCCTTGTGTTTTTCTCTCTTCCTCCAACTGTTGGCCTCATCAATCGCTCACTGCAGTTGGCCCCAAATCAATTGTTCACCACCTCTTTGCAAGAACTTGTGAACTTCAATCTCACCAAACCAAAATCTCTTACTGCTGCTTCGTCGCTCACTGCTTATCGACTCTAATCTACACTAGTATGGTCTAATTTGCTCTAAATCTGATGGCTTCCCTTTAGCTGAAGCTTTGATGTGTGTTGAGAGAAAGAGAGTTAGAAGCTTTGATATGTGTTAAGAGAGAGAGAGAGAGAGAGAGAGAGAGAGAGAGAGAGAGAGAGAGAGAGAGAGAGAGAGAGAGAGAGAGAGAGAGAGAGAGAGAGAGAGAAATTGATATAAAACTCATTTGTTGATGAACAATACCCATGGTTATCAAAATTGGGAGTCGAATTGTAGGATCGTACAATAAACGATCCTACTAGGCTAAAACAACTAGGATCACAATAGGATTGTGTATATTACCGATCTACGATCCTAAACTATCCTACTAAAAATTCAAATTTTCTAGGGTTGGCTTAGAAAATAGGAGTCCAATTAACCCAATGGGTAGAAATGACCCAATAAGCCCTAGATATTGTTGAAGTGTAAAAAATGTGAATTAAAAATATCAAAAAAGCCTCACAAAATAGATGATAATGTCGATGATTACGATGGTGGCTGGATACGATACGAATCTTAGAATGGATGATTAAATCTTCACTCCACCCTTATTTCCATATTACTTTTGGATATTATATTATAATTAGCTAGTTTCCATTTGGAAACTTATTTTGGATTTTGAACTTGGAACTTAGAACTTTAGGAACATTTTCCAATTGTGTTGATACTTAATAGTTATTTTGGCACTTGGTTACTAAAACTTTTTAGATGCATTGTGTAAAATTTCAAGTGTATTTGTTTCGTTAGTATATGCCACAACAATTGATAGTATGGAAGTGACATCATATTGATGTAAATTTTTTTTTTAATGGATGAATTCATAATTTATGTAATTATTCAATATACAAAATCACTATCAATATATATATATATATATATTTCCCCCCAGAGAAAGTAGGCTCCTACAATCCATGATCAATGATCCCATTGACCTCCCATGATCCCACATAGGATCCCGACTATGACAACCTTGACTATACCCTATTTAGTTGTAGCGAGGTACTGTACATTCTTAAAATTTTCTTCTAAATTGTAGAGGCTAATGTGTATAGTTTTTGTGTGTTTTTAGCTATATATTTAGCCTTAGGTTAGTAGGCTAGTTCGACTAGCCTAATGTGAATGCTTTAAGTCATGAAAGTTAAATGAGAGAAGAGGAGCTAAAAAAAGGTTGTAGCAGTTGAAGAGATAATCTATTTTTTGTTTTAGTTATATAACTTTTTTGATGAGGCATGTAACTTGTTTATTATTAATATTTTTTATCTCATGAGACTTGTTTATATAATACACATAAATGATCTTATAGATCACCACATGGTGAGTTGAAGGAGGTTTCTTCAAACTGGTTTGGAGATAAACATTATCTTTTAAAAAAATCATATTGAACGTGTATCTTTTCCTTTTTTATTTTCTAGAAATATTAGAAGTACATTAAGCATTTGAACAAGTTCACGCAGCTATCTTGGCTAGACATTTGCCATACAACATTAACAGACAAAGAATTAAGAAGTTAACAACATATTTTATATGAAAGAAATTTATCTTATTTATGATCTAAATGACAGCATCTTTGAGTCCATGCATTTGAAAGCAGCTTGCAGCACACTCTTCTGTCTTCTACACCGAACGGGCTACTTGTCTAGCATATTTCGAAGCCATTTGAAATGGGAAATTATAGTTTTACATTCTCCAATTTACACCACTTCACACATTATCCTCACTGTTCGCATCAGATTTCCACAGTTTTCAGGCAATGCACTTCCACATTTTATACATAATGTAAAAGAGAGTGGATACTGAGATGTGAAATAATCAAAAGCCATCTTCCGGTTGTTTCAGTCTTCAGCAAATTAATAAGCAAAAGGATAAATAATTAATAAATTGTAGGAGATAAGTGTATAATGAAATTCAGTAAAGCTAAATGATTTGCCTGAAATGGCTGGGAACACCATGCTTGCTATTGAACTGATTTTCCAATGAATATATAGGGCATGTCAGACCATAATAAATTGTAAGAAAAAAAAATGCAGGATTACTCCTAATTATAGAATACTTTAGAAATAAAATAAATACTTACGTCCTTAATTCAAGGTGAGATTCAATATTTATATGAAAGAAATGTGTATGTATTTATTATACTCTCGAAGTATTTTTACTATTCAATCAATAAATTTATCTTTTATGCATAATTTTATACCATAAAACATGAAATTTAAATATTTAATTAATAACATAGTTATTGATTTTTAATTTTTTTAAAATTTTTCAAAATTCACTTTTAATAAAAAGATATATGAACAATTTTTTTTTCAAATTAATTTAGAGGAAAAAAATTTCCTAATAAATGCACTATTTATAGATTATTCACAATCATTCAAGTCACTAAAATTCTAAATTGTAAAATTGGATGCTTAAAAGGAGGAGAGAGGTATTTACATTTTACACGAAGAAGTTGACAAAAGAACGTTCATGGCAAGAGTATTTTAGTCATTTTGCGAATAAAAACAAGACGCCAATCCCTGTCTCGCACGTGTCTAATGGTATTTTTGGGAAGTTACGGCTAGCTGTCAGTCATGCATGAACGAATCATGAGAAGGAGAAAGGGCCTTGACCATGGCCTACGTCGAAGAGCACAAGTTGGGCAGCGCTCTCCAACTGCTGAAGTGGGAATCTTGCTAACAGATCATTGCACAACAGCAATTAATATAAAAATTGTTCCAAATTTAAACATTTTTGTTGAAAAACTTCTCACATCAATACTTCTATAACACTGTAGATTTACATTTTTACTACAGAATATACATAATTATTTTAACTTTGTATTCAAATATTTTATTTATGTCTGTCTCTCAGATAAATCCACCACAACCCACCATCACCACAAGTCACAACTTATTACAAAATTTGATCATCCTATCACAAAATCCGATTGAACCATCAACTGGAAAACTCAAATCAAACCCAATAACAGCAGCTCAAAGCCATTAATCCAACATCATATTAGTGCATCCATTTGAACAGTTCTCCATTTCCTTTACGCATTCAGTAAAACAAGCTATAAGAATAGTAGCAAAGATCAGAGCAATTCTCTACACCTCACCACGGTTTTTTAACATCTTGCGCAAAAGGTTATTCCACGTAAAACCTATGTCTTTGTCTCTTGCGCACTTGCTTTCACTGTTTCACAATGTCATATCCATCCGATTATGACAGACCTATTGCAACCACATACATATTTTACGATTCCACTGGTATCGAACCCGAAATCTCTAGTTCACCCCTGTTAGAAATACTGAATTGAAGTATTATATTTCATAATCAAGGAATATACATGTGATACCTTTATATAGGAGGCATAAGTGTGCGGTACAAGTAAGCATATGTGTGTGGTACAAGTAAAGTGTAGTACAAGTGTGCTATACAAGTAAACCAGCTGGGCCTAAAGCCTATAATATACATTAATAGCCCCCCTCAAGCTCAAGGTGGATGTGAGACCAGCTTGAGGTTGTCAACCAAATCACGAGTGCGTCCCTTAGGAAGTGCCTTGGTGAAGATATCTGCAAGTTGATCTTTGGAGGAGACGGAGAAAAGCTTGAGAGTACCATGGACAAGATGAGAACGAATAAAATGACAATCAATCTCGATGTGTTTAGTCCGTTCATGGAAGACATCATTGTGAGCAATATGAATGGCACTCTGGTTGTCACAATAAAGGGGAGTAGCAGAGGATGTGGACACACCCAAATCCTTAAGAAGCCATCGTAACCAAAGGAGCTCAGATGTGGTGTCAGCAAGAGTACGATATTCTGCTTCAGTACTGGAGCGGGCCACGAAAGTTTGTTTCTTACTTCGCCAGGAAATCAAAGAAGAACCAAGGAGAAAGCAATAACCTGTAGTGGACCTACGATCAGTGGGATCTCCTGCCCAATCAGTATCAGAGAATGCATGGAGTACAAGAGGAGACTGAGCTGAGTAGAAAAGGCCATGGAAGAGAGTGCCCTTCAAGTATCGTAGAATGCGCAGAACAGCAGCATAGTGAGTCGATCGTGGAGCAGACAAGTACTGGCTCACCTGATGAACAACATAAGAAATGTCTGGACGAGTAACTGTGAGATAAACTAGGCTGCCAACCAATCGTCTGTAAAGAGAGGGATTAGAAAATGGTTTTCCCCCCGAGGGTGTCAGATGCGCATTAAGTTCAACTGGAGTGTCAATAGTCTTGCTGTCAGTGAGTCCAGCTTGAGATAAAAGGTCAGATGCATACTTGGCTTGAGTAATATAAAGACCATCTGTGGAATGAGTGATCTCAAGACCCAAGAAATAGCTGAGATGTCCAAGGTCTTTCATCTCAAACTGCTGACTAAGAAAATCCTTGAGTTCTTGAATGCCACTGAGGTCATCACCAGTTATAATCATATCATCCACATATAGGAGAAGCAAAATGGTGCCTTTATCATTGCGACGAAGAAATAAGGCAGAATCATAAGGACTGGCAGTGTAACCCAAGCGAAAGATGGTGGAGCTGAACTTGGCAAACCAAGCTCGTGGAGCTTGTTTAAGGCCATAAAATGCACGTCGAAGGCGACAAACCTTATTTGTTTCAACAGAAAGACCAGGAGGAGGTTGCATATAGACTTCTTCATGTAGATCCCCATTAAGAAAGGCATTTTTAACATCCATCTGAAAAAGATCCCATTTACTAGCAGCAGCAACAGCTAAAGGGGCACGAACAGAGGAGATCCGGGCAACTGGAGCAAAAGTCTCTTCATAATCAATCTCATACTCCTGTGTAAAACCTTTTGCAACAAGACGAGCCTTGTAGCGCTCGATGGACCCATCGGAGCGAGTCTTGATCTTATAGATCCACTTACAACCAACCACAGACTGACTAGGAGGGAGAGTAACCAGATCTCAAGTATGGTTTTTGGTTAATGCATCAATTTCCTCTTTCATTGCAATCTGCCATCAAGGGTCAGTAGAGGCCTCACAATAGGTTTGAGGCTCATGGAGTGTAGCAAAGGCAGTGTAACAATGATAGTCAAGTAAATGTTCAGGAATGGATCTTACCCAGGTTGAGTGGCGAGGTGGAATGTCTGGAGGATCTTCAGGCGGAGCTGGAGCAGGGGACCTAGGCTCAAGGTGGGGTAGCTCGTCATCAACCTGTTCATCTACAACCTGTCTAGGAGAATCATCAAAAATATCTGGAGATGGAATAGAGAAGTCCAAAGAAGGATCAAGAGTATCTGTGGAAGGAACAGGAGACTCATCTGGAAAGATTTCTAAAATAGAAGAGTTAGTTAGGGAAGAACGAAAATGAGAGAGTTCAACAAACAAGCGGTGTTCCCAAAAGACAACATTACGGGAAACACGAAGACGATGAGAGACAGGATCATAGCACTGATACCCTTTTTGAGTTTCACCATAACCAAGGAAACAACAAAGTCTAGATCGAGGCTCGAGTTTGTTGTGCTCATGAGGCTGAAGAAGAACGAAACAAGCAGATCCAAAAGAGCGAAGGTAATGGTAGGCAGGGGGTGACCCAAAAAGGCGCTCATACGGAGTCTGATTATGGATGACAGTGCTTGGAATGCGATTAATGGCATGAACAACATGAAGAGCGGTTTCACCCCAAAATGGGGTAGGAACTTTGGCAGAAAGAAGAAGAGCACGGACACTGTCAAGAATATGACGAAGTTTTCTTTCTGCTCGACCATTTTGTTGAGAGGTGCCTGGATAGATTAGATGATGTACAGTGCCATAGGAATGTAACAGAGCTTGAAAAGCATATTGAGTATATTCAAGAGCATTATCAGAACGAAAAGTTTTGATACGTTTGGAGAATTGTGTTTCAACCATTTTTGCAAAGTTACTATATATTGGTAAGATTTCAGAACAAGATTTCATATGAAAGATCCAACTATAACGAGAATAATCATCAATAAAAACAACAAAATAACGAGATCCATTAATACTAGTAACAGGAGAAGGTCCCCAAACATCAGAATGAATTAACTCAAAAGTACTATTAGAGATAGATTCACTATTATTGAAAGGTAAAGCTGGCTGTTTTCCTAACTGGCATGAAGTACAATCAAAATTGTCTTTGGACACAGAACCCAACAGACCCTTAGAAGCTAACTGTTGTACCCGAGTAGATGAGGCATGACCAAGACGAGAATGCCAAAGTGCGAGAGAAGGTAAGGAAGAAACTGCAGCAGCTGCAGCAGCAACAGAGACAGGAGCAACAGGTGGAAGATGAAGATTGTCCATAGGAAACATACGCCCAACCCTAGGACCGGTCCCAAGCTCTTGTCCCGTCCTCAGATCCTGCACAATACACCTAGAATAGTCAAAAATAAGGCGATATCCTAGTTCAGCTAATTGTCCCACAGAGCACAAATTATAGGATAGGTCAGGTACTTGGAAGACCCCAGGAACAGAGAGGTTAGAGGTTGAAACAAAACCTAGACTATTCCCATGCATGGTGGAACCATCAGCTATATGAATATTAAGAGGATGTGGTGCAGGGTCAAGTTTGGAGAATAAGGATGAGTGAGGTGTCATGTGATTGCAGCAGGCAGAATCAAAAAGCCAAGTTTGAGACTTACCGGGCAAAACTAAAAGAGCAGTGGAAAGAGATGCATTACCAGCCATACGAACAGCCTGAGCTATGATCTCCTGTAGTTCAGTGGGGGAGAGGTTGATAGTAGATCCAGAAGACTGGGACTCAGCTGAAATGGAAGGCATCGGCGGAGTAGGCTCAGTATTAGCAACAGCAGCAGTAGATTTGTTGCGACGATAACAAGTCTCAATGGTGTGGCCAGGACGCTTGCAATAATTGCAGAACTTCTTGTTGGTCTGCTTGCGACGATTGCTAGAGCCAGAGGAATCACCTGATTGCTGAGGTTGCTCAATGGAAGGAGCAGAAGGAGTAATAGCCAAAACATTGAACTTATTCTGGGCTTGAAGGGTTGCAAGCCGAGCTTCTTCTCTAACCAACTCGTTTACAGCAGTATCAAGAGAGGGAGGAGGACTGCGATTAAGAAGCTGACCTCGAATGGGCTCAAAGTCCTTGTGAAGTGACATCAGGAACTCATAGAGACGAAATTCATCTCTAACTGTAGCATATTGCTGAGCATCTTATGAGCATGCCCAAATTGGATCAGAAAGGTCAATTTGGTCCCAAATGAAGCGAAGCTGATCATAGTAGTCATTGATGGATTGCCCTGGTTCTTGTCGAAGTTGATGCAATTCAACTACCAACTAATATTTCATGGATCCGTGAGAAGTGGAGTACCTTTTGGCCAACATATCCCATGTAGATTTTGCATCATCAAAGTTGCCCAACAGATTGGAGATGGAGGGGATGGAAGTGTTTCGAATCCATGTGAGGATCATATGGTTGTGACTATCCCATTCAATCATGCGACCAAGGAAGGCAGCATCTTCTTCACTTGCTCCCTTGACAGGAATGATAATTGCACCAGTACAGCAATGTCAGAGCATGCGACCCTTAAGAAAACTGCGCATAGCTTGAGACCAAGATAAGTAATTCTTGTTCCCCTCCAATACAGTATTGATGGGGCGAGGAAGAAAAACATTCTTTTTATCCATTTAGAAACAAAATATGCAAAAACAGACTGCAAAAATGAAATCTGCACGAAAAACTGGGTAAGGAGAACCTGGACTGTAAAAAGTCAACCGTAGAAAAGTCAACAGTCAAAGTCAAACCCCGGTCAAAGTCAACACTGGTCAACGGTCAAAGTCAATGGCCCAGTCAACGGTCAGTCAATGATGACGTCAGCTGTGGTGGATAACGTCAGCAGCTGAGTGGATGATGATGTCAGCCCTAGGTGACGTGGCAAGATAACGTCACAGATGACGTCAGCAGAACTGAGTGAGGGCGCGTGAGGCGCGTGGGAGCCCGTGGGGGCGGGTGACGGCGCGTGAGGGCGCGTAAGGCGCGTAACAGAGGCTGTAATGGTGCGTGACTGAGGCGCGGCTTCTTCAGGCGGCGCGTGAGAGCGCATGCAGACTTCGATGCTTGCAAGACTTCCACGAATGCGTAGATCGAGGCAAGACGATCACGGTGGTATGTGCAAAAACTTTATCGGAGGAAGATACACGGCGGAGACGGTGGTTGCAGTGGTCTGTGTGGTACGAGACTTCTCAACGACAGCGGCTGCAGTTCCGGAACCTGAGGACAACGGCTGAGAGACGTCGTAGGTTCAACGGTGAGTGGCTGCAGTGGCTGTTGTGACGGCGGAAGCGATAAGGGTAGAGTAACACCAAGAGAGACAAGACTGCTAAAAAAAAGGTCAGAGCAGTGGCTCTGATACCATGTTAGAAATATTGAATTGAAGTATTATATTTCATAATCAAGGAATATACATGTGATACCTTTATATAGGAGGCATAAGTGTGCGGTACAAGTAAGCATATGTGTGTGGTACAAGTAAAGTGTAGTACAAGTGTGCTATACAAGTAAACCAGCTGGGCCTAAAGCCCATAATATACATTAACAACCCCAAAAGTCTATTTACCCATTCCACTCTTCATAACCTTTTACGCTGCAATATGCCTCCCAAGAAGACAGTGCTTGTATCAAACACAAAGGAAAGAACAACCATAAGTGAACAAGGCAAAGTCCATTGGAGTCTAGCTAGGAAGGGAGACCAATGGATGGGGGTGGTGCTACTCATGACCTTCTTGGAAGAACTATACGACGTTCTCAGGACACAATATCAAGTAAGATTCGAGCGATGTGTACGGGTGGCATCAGAATTTTTTGTCTAAAGGCTGAATTGTGGTACTATCGTGTTAGTCTAGACAAACCTCCCACACATGTGCGTGCCCACACACATGTATATATGAAGTTAATATTTAATTCTAGAGTAAGCCATCTGTATATATTAAAAGGATTCAGAAAGTTAGTTTTTTTTTTTTTTTCTATAGAAAATACTCCTAAATTAATTAACTAACAACTTAAAAATATGGTTAAAATAGTAAATTGGCAAAAAAAAAAAGTTAGTTATTGTTTTTTTTATTGTCAAAAATACCCCTACCTGAAACTTAAAAATGGCGTTAAAATAGTAAATTGTCAAAAATAATAAATTCCTATTTCTACGTGCCTTCATGCTTCTAATAAACTTTTACTTTTACGTTGATTTAAATTCCTACTTCTACTCACTAACTCCCTACAAAATATGATCACTCTTTTGTTAGTTTTAAAACTCCTCCAATTTACAAAACTTATCTCAGTATTCTTTTTTTTTTTTAATTGGAAAAAATAAAAATTTCAAATTATAATAAATGCAAATTATTAATATTTACCCAAAAAATAGAAGAGCCTCTGAGCACGCGCATACTCAGAGGCTAGTAATTTATTAAGGAAATTGTTTTACTCTAAACATATTTGAAATCTTAAGATCTAACCATCAATAGGAAGATGACATGTGTCTCATCACGTGCAATATATATGACTTAATTGTTTATTTGGGTTAAGTGAGTCATGTACTTTGCACATGATAAGAACTATATGGTCAGTTTTTGTAGCCCAAGCCCAAAAGGTTTGGATTATGAGCCCAATAAACCAAAAACAATAAATTTGTAGAGAGTGGGTGAAAGAGCTAGACTGGTTGTGAATTAAACAATAGTCAACTATAGTGTTAAGAGATGTATTAACGTAAAAACACACTTGAAAAACTCAACAAATAGATGTCCGAAGAGGTGAATTATTGGATGAAAGGTGATTACAACTCTTAGTGCTATAGTAAAGTTATTCTATTCTCCTTCTTCCTTTTTCGTCGATCCTCTCCTTTTTATCAGAGGCCTTTCTTCTTTATATAGCACCCTCTCTCCTCATCTTCATCGTCCACTTGTTCTTCATCTAAGCATCCACTTGAGTGCATGTCCCATCAGGTATCTTCTTTAACTCTCTGTGAATGGTGGTAGTTGTGATTATACTGTTCAGAGGTCTTCTCCACATTAATGAGGCCAGAAAAGTAGATGCAGTGTATTTAATGTGGTGGTTGCAGCTTGTTTCTAGATATTTTTCTGTTCCTATCATCTCCATACGTGCCTGAAGCCTATCCTTATCATTGAAGTCGTTAGAAAGAATACTTGAACCTCCCAGGTATCTGCCTGACCAAGGCTCTTTGTATCCGAGGAGAATAACCTCTTCGAACCACTGGTGATCTCTTCGGACTTTACTCCTCATTCATTTCCAGGAATATTTCTTCCACCTGGACTTCTTCTTAACAACTTTCTTCTCTTCGGATGCACAGTAATATTCAAATAAGGCCCCAGGCCCAATATATAAGGTTGGGCTTTTACCCCCCACAATAGCCCCTCAAAATTTTAATTTTTCCCTCGCATCCGAGGAGAAAAAATAGGATTTTGACTTGTCGCGAAATAAAAACTCAAAACACACAAATATCTGGACTTACACGTGTGTGGGCATAGATGCAGGCGCTTCATCATTGTTGATGTCGTTTCGGTATTCCCAAAACGCTATTAATTACTCTAGGCGGCGTTTTGTCTCTGGTATCCATCGGTGGACTACTGATCCACGGACGTGATTCTTCCTCAAAATTTTGGTGGGATGACTCCTGCCTTTTCATCTGTCCCCATATATATAGTCTCAGAGGAGGTTATTTCTTCTTTACTTTGCAAATTCTCAGATTACCCAGCTAACTCAAGCACTCGAATCCACCAAGCTCTTCCAAACATCAATCCTAGTTCCTCCCAGAGTCTGTAAGAATCTTTCTACGAGTTCAAAGATCATTCTCCGATTTAGTTTGTGTAAGTTCTCCTCTACTCAAACCTTTCGTCTTCTCTTCAGCCAGCTTCCTTGGCCTTCGAATAGTCACCTCATAGTCGCTACGTTTAGTATTTCCTTCTTTCTGTTTAACTGAGATGGGTAGATTTCAGTATATGGTTGATAGCCCCGCCTAGATGGAGGAATTTAGGGCAACATATCGCATACCTCAAGATGTGGGTTTGAGGTATTGTCCTCCAGAAAGAATACTAACAGATCGGAAGGTGGGCGAAGTTATAATCCCCATCATCGCCTTTCTAGAAAGGGGGATGACAATCCCTATGGGCTCCATTACCAGTAATTACCTTTGAAACCATAGGCTTAGTCCTAAGCAATGTGCGCCTAATGTCTTTAGAATCTTAGGAGTAGTTGATGACTTGAACCGTCATTTAGGATTGGGACTCACCTAGCTCGACGTGGTACACATGTATGAGGGTCACAGCCAGAAAGGAGCGGGATATTATGTTAAATCCCGATCCATCGTCATTAGGCTCGTCTCCTGCCTTCCCAAATCTAACAAAGGGATGAAAGAAGACTATGTGATCATCTCAGGCATGTGGCATGACGGTCTTCATTGCCCAACCAAACCAGGAGAGCTAGGTAGGATATCCTAGATTTAGGTTTACTAATAGTAGATTTAGGATCTCCGTTTTTCAACAATTTTGTCCTTTCTTTGTATCATTATTTTCAAGTTTCTGACTAAGTTCTGTTGTGACATTAACAGATAAAAAACATGTTTCTCCTCGGCTTAGCCTTACAAACGTTGCCGCCCTCAACTATTTACTACGGTCAAAAATTTTTGTGAGTGAAGACGGGCAACTCCGGTCGGTTTCGCTTATTCTTGGGTACACGGCAAAACCGAAAGATCTTCAGCCGATTGACAACGCGATAAGACAAGGAGACTATCGCCTTAACCGCATAGACATTGCTCGAAAGAATTTTCTAGCTCCGTTTGACCTTGCGCCTGTGCCACATCCAAATCCATAGGGTGTACCATTGCTCCTCCAGCCAATTCAGCAGGTTCCCCTTGGACTAGTAGCAACAGGTAAAAGAGTTGCTTCTTCAACCCCTTCGCTCGACGAGTAGATTGATAAGTTTAAGTTCGAAGGAGAAGCTTCAGGAGGGGTTCAGGTGATACACGTTTCGGACGCCGAGGAGGATACCAACAGGCAGTCTAGTGTTCGCCCTCCTGTTATGATAACTACTCTTCCAGAAGACTCTTCGGAAGAAGAAGACATGGCAAGTTTAAGGGACCTGATGAAGAATAGGGGTAAAAAAGCTGAGCCCAAGGGGGCTGGTACGTCCCAACCAGCTATGAGTCTTCCTCCACCACCTCCTCAGGTTTCTCTGGATCTCGGCGCTAAGTAATCGCCAGATCCGAAAAAGAAGAGACCCCTTGCTGACAATGAAGGGACGGAGGTGGTGCCTCCGAAAGGGACCAAACAACAAAAGGTGGTTAAAGATCACCGTAGCAAGAGGGCTTCGTCTACGGAGAGCCAAGATGAAGCCCTCATGGCTGATGTGCACCGAGGAGCTCGCACATGGTCCCCAAGGCTGGACTTGGATGGTGCTCCAATCCCCTGGAAGAACTCTTTCAGAAATTACAATGGGGGGAAGGCAGGTTTCGTTGCCGAGGCCTTGGAGAAGCCACTTCTCCTTCCAAAGGACATGGAGTCTTATACGCGCTTCAACCAATACGAGCTCTTCTTATCCCTTAAGAGGGATTTAGCCATAGTAACTGTACTGATCTGCTTAATTAAGGTGTTGATCTCTTTTACTTGCCCCTTTACTTTGCTCTATATTGAAAATTTTTTGTTATGTAGATTACTCAGCAAGTTTACGTGGCCGAGGAGTGGAACAAGAAGTCCTACATCGAAGCCGAAGCGGAGGCCCACTCTTGATCTGAGGCGGAAAAATCTCTGGGCAGCTTGAAGGAGGAATATGCCATCTGTCCGAGCAATTCAAAGACATGACCAACCAGAGGAACAGTCTCGATGCTGGCCTTAAAACTATTGAGAAGCAGGCCGAAGAGCAACGTAAACAGCTGAACATGGCGGAGATTAACTTGGCGACAGAGAGAGAGGTAGTGAAAGGTCTTAAAGCTGAGCTTAAAAAAGCCAAGGAAGCTGCTCAATTGGCCGAGAAAAATGCCCAGTTGGCCAATGAGGCAGTGGAGGCCGAAAGACAGGCAGCATATACGCTTGGGGTGGAGGAGACCCAAGCCAACCTCACTGAGCAATTTACCGCAGTCAGCTGAGAATACTGCGATGTGACTTGGGGAAAAGCTCTTGATGCTGCTGGAGTCCCTTCGGAATCTGACTTGAGACTACCTGGGAGTGTATATTACAACCCTGATATTCGAGAACTCCCAGGGTCTGATCCCCCTCCTCCCACACAACTCCAAGAGGCTTCGGAGCAATCCCTGGTCAGCCAAGTTCCTCCTACCAACCTTGAGGCCTCCAAGGAGTCTAGTCAGCCTAGTGATCAGAGCAAGCCAGCTGAGGCTCCCCAAGATAAGGGCAAAGACTTGGGCAAAAAGAAAACCCTTCCAGAGTCTAAGGACCAAGCCCTAGAAGTTGCTACTGCTCAGTCCAGCCAGGTTGCTGACCCTTTGGTCCCTCGAATGAATGCTGATATTTAGAAGTTTTTATTTTGTACTTGTATTAGTTTTCCTTTTATGTAAGGGGTTGTAATCTATTTTCTTTTGATCAATGAAACTGTTTCCCTTTTATTTTTGGTGTCTTCGTTGCATGTCTTATGACTTACTATTGCTGCAAATAATTGTGCTTTGTAATTACGGTAATGCAGGTAAACTTAACCACCATATCATGCTGGTGATTTAAACAACCAAAATTAATACTGAAAAGAACAGTTTGCATAAGAGTTACTAATAAGCAGTGAATGCAACGAGTAATATGGAAGTTTCACATGTCTTTTCGAACATGCATAGAGAACATTATTATTCCTTGGTTTTGAACAAAACATTACTAAGGAGGCCTATCATAAGTTAGAGTTAATTTAAATACATTTGGGAATTTCAGGCATGACTCATTTTAAAGTTAAACCTTAATAATAATAACTGTATGGAGGTGTTGACTAACCCTTACCCGAATCATCTGGTCCGAGGACCACAGGCATGACTAGATTTAAGTTTAAACACTTATAAGAACTGTGAAGAAGTGATAACTAACCCATATCATCTTATCTGAGGACTTCAGGCATAAATGGATTCAAGTTTAGACACTTAGGAGAGCTGTAGGCGAGTGTTAACTAACCCAAATCATCTGGTCCAAGGACTACAAGCATGATTGGATTTAAGTTTAAACACTTAAGAGAACCGTGAACGAGTGTTAACTAACCCAAATCATCTGGTCCGAGAACTACAGGCATGATTGGATTTAAGTTTAAACACTTATGAAAGCCGTAGACGAGTGTTAACTAACCCAAATCATCTGGTCCGAAGACTACAGGCATTATTGGATTTAAGTTTAAACACTTAAGAGAACCGTGAACGAGTGTTAACTAACCCAAATCATCTGGTCCGAGGATTACAGGCATGATTGGATTTAAGTTTAAACACTTAAAAGAACCATGAACGAGTGTTAAGTAACCCAAATCATCTGATCTGAGGACTACAGGCATAATTGGATTTAAGTTTAAACACTTATGAAAGCGGTAGACGAGTGTTAACTAACCCAAATCATCTGGTCTGAGGACTACATGCATGATTGGATTTAATTTTAAACACTTAAGAGAACTGTGAACAAGTGTTAACTAACCCAAATCATCTGGTCCGAGGACTACAGGCATGATTGGATTTAAGTTTAAACACTTAAGAGAACCATAGACGAGTGTTAACTAACCCAAATCATCTGGTTCGAGGACTACAGGCATGATTGGATTTAAGTTTAAACACTTAAGAGAACCGTGAACGAGTTGGCATATTGATTGAAGAAAAGATTCTATTAATAATAGTACCTTTTGAGGTTATTTACATTCCAAGGGCGTGGTATTACATGATTATCTAGGTCTTCTAAGAAATACGCCCCAATGCTGGCCCCAGAAGTAATATGATACGGTCCTTCCCAATTGGGCCCTAATTTCCCCCAAGCTGGGTTCTTTGCAGTGCCAACAACTTTCCTCAGCACTAAATCACTGGGTTCTAAAGGTCTTAGCTTTACGTTGGCGTCATAGCCCTGCCTGAGCTTTTGTTGGTAATGTGCCAGCCAGACCATTGCATTTTCCCTCCTTTTCTCAACCAAGTCCAAACTCTTTTCTAGCTACTCATTGTTGCCAGTCGGACTGAACGTACTAGTTCTCAATGTTGGGAACCCAATCTCCAAAGGTATGACAGCTTCAGCCCCATAGGTCATTGAAAAGGGGGTCTCTCCGGTAGATCTGCGAGACGTAGTTCTGTAAGCCCAAAGTACATGTGGCAATTCTTCCACTCATTTGCCCTTCGCATCATCTAGTCTCTTCTTTAAGCCATTTACTATGACCTTGTTGACAGCTTCTGCTTGCCCATTACCCTGGGGATAAGCAGGGGTGGAGTACCTATTCATGATCCCCAGCTTACTACAATAATTCCTGAATGCTTTGCTGTTAAACTGTAGGCCATTATCTAAGATGAGAGTATGAGGAACCCCAAATCGAGTGACAATATTCTTCCATACAAACTTCTGCACATCCACATCTCTGATGTTGGCCAGCGGTTCAGCTTCAACCCATTTGGTGAAATAGTCTATGCCAACTAGAAGGTATTTCTTGTTTCCTGCAGCTTTAGGGAATGGTCCCACGATATCTAAACCCCATTGGGCGAAAGGCAATAGGCTGGATAGTGGATTAAGAGTTCCCCCTGGTTGATGAATGTTCAGGGCAAATCACTGACATTGATCGCACTTTTTAACATACTCGTGGGCTTCTTTTTGCATGTTCGGCCACCAATAACCTTGAGTGATGGCTCGATGAGCCAAGGACCTACCTCTAGTGTGACTCCCATAGATTCCTTCATGTAATTCTTCTAGTAGTAACTTAGCCGCCTCAGGATGCACACACAATAAGTACGGTCCTGAATAGGAGTGTTTATATATTTTCTAGTCCTCGGATAGCCAGAATCTTGTCGCCTTCCTCTGAATTTTGTCGGCTTCCCCCCTTTCTTCTGGTAGAATATCCTCTTTCAAGAATTTAATTATAGGATCCATCAAGCTGAGTCCGGCCATGATTTGATGAACTTGGACTACCTCTCTTCTTGCCTCTGTATGTTCATGCAGGTCCTCGACGAGGATGACTCTCGGCAAATCTTGTGCCAGAGAGGTAGCGAGTGTGGCCAAAGAATCAGCATGTGCATTACCATTCCTGGGAATGTGTAGCAAATTGAAATATTCGAACTCCGATTGCAGACATTTAACTCGGCTCAAGTATCCCTGCATTCTTTCATCATTCGCCTCAAACTCACCTTGTACTTGACCAACGACTAACCTCGAGTCCGAGAACACCTCCACTAACTTTCCTCCCATTCTTCGAACCATAGTCATTCCCATCAGTAGAGCTTCATATTCCGCCTCATTATTTGTTGTTGAGAAATCTAACCTTAATGACTTTTCAATGGTGATTCTTTCAGGGGATATCAGCACTAGCCCCACTCTAGAACCTTTCTGGTTCGCTGCGCCATCCACGTACACTTCCCAATGTAAGGGTTTTGTTGAGAAATCATGCCAACTGAT
Organism: Quercus ilex subsp. ballota; assembly: GCA_032727855.1. Classification (NCBI taxonomy): domain Eukaryota; kingdom Viridiplantae; phylum Streptophyta; class Magnoliopsida; order Fagales; family Fagaceae; genus Quercus; species Quercus ilex. The sequence continues at coordinate 10,010,944 of CM064918.1, forward strand.
TTTTCATCCATGTCCGATGTTGGCGTTACTTCTTCTAACTGGGGCTCCGTGAATTCGGCCACCAAATCTGCAAGGACCTGGCCCTTGACTGATGTGCGAGGCACGTATTTGATATCGAAAGCCCCTAAGATCGTACCCCATTTAGCAATCCTTCCAGTGTAGTCGGCACTTCGGAGTATAGCCTTGAGCGGGAGCTGAGTGAGAACAATGACTGTATGGGCTTGGAAATAATGAGGTAGCTTCTGTATACCAAGCACCACTACTAGGATAGCCTTCTCCAGTGGCAAATAATGAATCTCGACTTTATGCAATGACTTACTTACATAATAAACTGGCCTTTGTACACCACAATCTGCTCGTATTAACACCAAGCTCACCGCATAAAGAGCTACGGCAATGTAGGCAAACAAGACTCCATCTGGCTCAGGACTGGACATGATTGGTGGCCGAGCCAGACAGTCCTTAAGTTGCTGAAAGGCTACAGCACATTCTTCGGTCCACTCAAATCCCTTCCATTTGTTAATCAACGAGAAGAAAGGTCTACACCTATCTACTAATCGGGAGATGAATCAGTTCAGGATAGCAGTCATTCCAGTCAGTCTCTGAACTTCCTTGGGACTTCGAGGAGCTTGTAAATTGTTGATGGCCTTTATCTAGTTGGGGTTAACCTCAATTCCCCTATGAGTCACCATGTACCCCAAAAACTTGCCTGACCCCACACCGAATGAGCACTTGGAAGCGTTTAGGCGCAGCTTGTACTTTTTTAGAACTTCAAAGGTACTTTCAAGGTCTTTCACATATTCAACAACAATCTTGCTCTTCACCACCATGTCATCTATGTAAACCTCGATATTTTTATCCAGTCGTGGCTCAAACATCCTCGTCATCATTCTTTGATAGGTAGATCCAACGTTTTTCGAGCCAAATAGCATCACCTTATAGTGGTAGTTACCAATAGGGGTGACAAAAGTAGTCTTCTCCTGATCATCCAGGGCTAGTGGCATCTGGTGGTAACCTTGGAAAGCATCCAGGAAGCTCATCCGAGGGTGGCCGATAATGGCATCCACTAGCTGATCAATTTTTGGCATGGGGAATGGATCTTTAGGGCAAGCCTTATTTAAATCAGTGAAATCTACGCATACTCGCCATTTCCCACTCTTTTTCTTCACCACCACAGTATTTGCTAGCCACTCAGGATAAAAAACTTCCTTAATAGCTCCAACTTGTTTGAGCTTTGCTACTTCTTCTCTTACAGTATCAGCATGTTCTTTGGATGGGCGCCGAGGAGGCTGCTTCTTAGGGGTAATCAGTGGGTTGACCTTCAAATGGTGACATATGAATTCTGGATCTAAGGCGAATATGTCAAGGTTTCTCCTAAGGAATTCTACTAACTCCTCCTTTTCCTGCAGAGGTAGTTGAGATCCAACTTGAAAGAATTTTTCTAGATTGTCTCCGATGATAATTTTTGTCAAATCTTCACACCTAGCGCTCTCGTCTGGATCTTCGACGAGCAATACCCGAGACTTTAACTGCTCCTTTCGGCCTTGGATGAGGACTCGGCTTCGAGCTTATGTTGGATGGTAGCCACTAAGCATTGTCTGGCTGAGGACTGATCTCCTCGGATCTCACAAACCTGTCCTTCAAATGGATACTTAACTTTCTGATGCAAAGTAGAGGAAACAGCCCCTAGTGTATGAAGCCAAAGTCTGTCTACAATTGCTGTATAGGGTGAATACACATCTACAACTATGAAATCCACCTCTACCACCTCTGAGCCGGTCTGTAGAGGTAATCGTATCTGGCCTTTCGGGGTGACAACCCTTCCTTCGAAACTCACAAGGGGGGAATTGTATGGTGTTAAGTCTTGAGGTTTTAGGCCTAGACCTTTGTAGAGATCAGGATACATTATTTCTACCGCACTACCCTGGTCCACCATTACCCTCTTCACATCATACCCTCCAATTCTGAAGGTGATTACTAAAGCATCGTCATGGGGTTGGATGGTCCCAATCTTATCCTCATTCGAGAACCTTATAACCAGTTGAGCACCTGGCTTAGCTCTTTTCAGACCTTGGCCGAAATCCCCTGCAAGTGATCGGACTACCGACATAACCTTCGATGGACAAGATCCTATTCTTCCCGGTGTGGCGAAGACGACATTAATAGTTCCCAATGGAGGCTTTGAAGAATCATCTTTTCGAGGTTTTGAGTTCATCTGACTTCCTCAGCCACTGGAGTGGTGCAAAAGGTGTCTCAGTTTACCCTCATGGACCAGTTGGTCCAAGTGATCCCATAGGCTCCTGCAATCTTCTCTAGTATGCCCATGGTCTTGATGGTACTGGCAATAGAGATTATGATTACGCCTTTTAGGGTTCCCCACTATCTTACTCGGCCACCTGAAGAATGTTTCATTCTTGATCTTTTCCAAAACTTGGTGTACTGGCTCTTTGAATACAGTGTTGACTGCTTAAGGATTTGCTGATCCTGATTGCCCAGCGAAATCTCTCCGTGGTTTGCTGTTATTGTGACGGTCCGACCTGAAATCCCTCTTCTCCTAAGGGATAACCTTGTCTTTTCCTTCCCTTGCTGCTGATCTTCTTCGACTCTTTTATACTTTTCAATACGGTCCATGAGCTGGCGCATGTTGGTAACTGGTTTACCAGATAAGGACGTCCTTAATCCATGGTCAGTAAGGAGGCCGACCTTGAACGTGCTGAGGGCCATTCCATCAAAGTTGCCCTCCATATCATTAAACATCTCCCAGTACCTATCTGAATACGTCTTCAAGGTCTCACCCTCCTGCATGCTCAAGGATAGCAGTAAAGATAAGGGTCTGGCCACTCTTCGGCACGTGACAAAATGGGAACCAAATGCTTAAGTGAGCTCTTTGAAGGAATTGATGGAGTCTGCTTTCAGGCTGTCAAACCACCTCATTGCAACTGGTCCAAGACTGGAGGGAAAAACCTTACACATCAAAGCTTCATCTCTGGAGTAGACAGCCATCCTTTGATTAAAGTGACTCACATGTTCCATAGGGTCCGTTTTACCATTATAGATGGTGAATGTCGGCTGGTTAAAACGCCGAGGAAGTCTCGCTTCTTCAATCCTACGTGTAAAAGGTGACTTAGAGATCTGGTTCAAAGCCCTGCTCATAGCATTGTTCCCTACGCTTCCACGTGATAGGCTTCTAGGTTGGCTCTTACGATGAGGCTCTTCTTCATAGGAAAAGGATTCATTGACTGGTGTTCAAAATCTCTGCTTGTAAGTGACGTCCTGTTCATCATCGGAATCCTCATCAGAATACGAAGAAATATGTTTTCTCTTTGCATGGCGTAACTCCCTTTTTAGTTTTTCAACCTCTAGTTGCAAACTCCGGTTCTTCTCTGCATGGGACACGTGACTTCCACCATGCGACTGGCTTTGACCAGTATGCGCAGTGTGCGCACTACTTTCACGATCTTGTCTCTTTTCCAAGTTAAGAAAAGGGTCAATGTGTTGGGATGCCCTAGATTCTGCTTGTTGTTGACTTGGTTCAGCCATCATCAACTGTTGTTTTCACTCCTGCACAAACTCTTCCCACAGACGGCATCAATTGTAGGGTCAGTTTTTGTAGCTCAAGCCCAAAAGGTTTGAATTAAGGGTCCAATGAACCCAAAACAATGAATTTGTAGAGAGTGAGTGAAAGAGTTAGGCTGGTTGTGAATTAAACAATAGTCAACTATGGTGTTAAGAGATGTATTAACATAAAAACACACTTGAAAAACTCAACAAACAGATGTCCGAAGAGGTGAATTATTGGATGAAAGGTGATTACAACTCTTAGTGCTACAGTAAAGTTATTCTATTCTCCTTCTTCCTTTTTCTTCGATCCTCTCCTTTTTATCAAAGGCCTCTCCTCTTAATATAGCACCCTCTCCCCTCATCTTCATCGTCTACTTGTTCTTCATCTAAGCATCCACTTAAGTGCATGTCCCATCAGGTATCTTCTTTAGCTCTCTGTGAGTGGTGGTAGTTGTGATTATACTGTTCAGAGGTCTTCTCCACATTAATGCAGCCAGAAAAGTAGTTACAGTGCATTTAATGTGGTGGTTGCAACTTGTCTTCTAGATATTTTTCCGTTCCTATCATCTCCATACGTGCCTGAAGCCCATCCTTATCATTGAAGTCGTTAGAAAGAATACTTGAACCTCCCAGGTATCTGCCTGACCAAGGCTTTTTGTATCCGAGGAGAATGACCTCTTCGGATTACCGGTGATCTCTTCGGACTATACTCCTCATTCATTTCCAGGTATATTTCTTCCACCTGGACTTCTTCTTAACAACTTTCTTCTCTTCAGATGCACAGTAATTTTCAAATAGGGCCCCAGGCCCAATATATAAGGTTGGGCTTTTACCCCTCCAAGAACTAATGTCATCTTTCTATAGGTAGTTAAAGTTCAAAACTCTAAACATGTTTGAAGCCAAATTTTGTCCATTTATACATCTATTTGATACAAAATTATTATCAACTTTGACTTATATATAAATAATTTTTAGAAAAATTTATCATCTATTAAATTCCAAAAAGTATATAAAACCTATTTAATTTGATATTAGGCATGTATAAAAGTACCCAAAAAAAATAGTATCTCTGATAAAAATTATGCTAGATGATTTTCTCTCATAGAATAAAATTCATCTTTTACTATCTTCATACTAAAATTGTTAAAATTTTCATTGTTAATATAAATTATAAAATTGTCAATCAAGATGAATAAAAGAAAATTTTTATGGAACAAATGAAGTCTTCAAAGACATGATCACATAAATGATTCAAAAATTAATAAATACAAGAGAAAATTTTACCCTAAAAAAATTAAATTAGGAAAACAAAAACTATACTTTGTCTCTATACTAACGACCACTTGGCAAATTCCTTTTTTTTTTTAATTAAAAAAAAATCATTGGACAAACTCAATATATATATACACACACATATATAGATGGGTTCAAGTTACACCTGGTATAACTCTTAAAGTTACACCTGATGTAACTCTTAGAGTTACACTTTTTCTAAACCATTGGATTTAAGTGGATCCAACGGTAAAAAAAAAGCACTCATTAATGCTGATATTCTGATCAATATCTCATTTATTATCCTTATTTATAACATTTCATACCTATCTCTAATCCCAAAAATAAGTATATTTTTCTCTCTACTCTCTCTTTCTCATCCACTACAAGTTTCTCTCTCTTCCATTGCTCTTCCACCTCCACAACCACATAGAATCTTATACAAAAAATCTGAGACAACAATTCTAGTCACAACTACTGATTCATTAGAACCGAAGCATGTAGCAATTATTTTGATACATTATCATGTGGAATGGTACGGAGGATATAGAAGCATCACTCCAGGCCTAGTTCACAACAAGAATCAAAGCTATTGTTAGGATAAAATGTGAGATTTGCCTTCAAATACCATTAAATCCACAAACTCCAACAAAGTCAACCTTTTGTTTATCACCGAAAAAGGAAGTCAGAGACCAAATATTAGAAGCACTGGTACACAACTCCAGCTTATATGCCATGTGTCTCAGAGCCAAACTTGCACCGTTTTCACCCCTCACACAGTGACAAGTCATTCATTAATTGTAGCAAAATGTAATATATTTTGCTAATAGCCAAAACTTGTTCAATGGCATCATTGGTAATAGTGAACAAGTTTTGGCTTTAAATCTTTCTTTATTAATATTACCACCGATGTCATCGAACAAGTTTCTTCAAACGTGTCCAAACTAAAAAATGTAATGTGTTTTGCAAATGGCCAAAGCCTGTTCAATGATATCAATGTTAATAGTGATCAATGTTATATTACATTTTTTTTTTTAATAAGGATAATAACTTTGATTCTTTTTGTGAACTAGGCCTGGATGCTTCTATATCCTCCGTACCATTCCACATGATAATGTATCAAAATAATTGCTACATGCTTCGGTTCTAATGAATCAATAGTTGTGACTAGACTTTGTTGTCTCAGATTTTTTTTATCAGATTTTATGTGGTTGTGGAGGTGGAACCTTATGAAAATGGAGGTGGAAGAGCAATGGAGGAGAGAGAAATGTGTAGTGGATGAGAAAGACAGAGCAGAGAGAAAAATATACTTATTTTGGGTTTAGAGATAGGTATGGAATGTTATAAATAAAGATAATAAATGAGATATTTATCAGAATATCAGTATTAATGAATGCATTTTTTTTACCATTAGATCTACTTAAATCTAATGGTTTAAAAAATGTGTAACTCTTTAGAGTTGCACCAAATGTAACTTGAACCCATCTCATGTTTATATTTTATTTACATTATTTTATGGCCTTTACGACTTTTCCTTTCTCCAACAGCTTCCTGCTCTCTATTAAATAATATAATATTAACATATAGGTTGAGATTTGTGTTTATCTTGTCTTCTTGTAGGTGAAGAGAACCACAACAAGGAGTTTGGTCAAATTGACAGTACTGATCGCCTTGCGTCTCAATCTTCAAGGACTTTTCTTGTACGTGTGATATATACAATCAGAAATTACATCTTAGATCGGGGATCAATTTTGATGGGTTGATCTCACATCCTCCGAAGATAGAGTTACATGAAGGATGAGTAAATATTAACTAGGAAAGTTTTTAGTTTACATTTTACTAGATTTTGTGAAATTTTTTTTTTTTTTTTTGATAGGGATTTTGTGAAATTTAAACTACTCAAAAGTACATGAACTGTACCAAAGTATGGTTTGGTAAGAGTGAGGTTGAATTACAGAGACTTGTATGAATGTAGAAAAATTTATCAAATCTTAACTAAATAAATCTTAATCTAGTTCAATAAAAATTGATTACTTTGAAATTAAATAAAACTAAGCAAATAATTAATCTGAGAAAAGAGATGATAAAAAAGCAGTAAAAAGATGTAAACAATCTAAAAAAAATTAAGATTTTAGAATTTTCCTTCTTAATTCATATCCGCATATATTCATTATCATTTATTTTGCTTAAACTACTGCATAATAATCTAGAAACTAATGTTGTTATCATTGAAGATATTCTCTTTAAAATCTCTATTTTAAAATCTAAAACATGCTCTCTTCTTTGCTTCCTAAGTATAAAATCAAATTATCAATTGTATCTATTGACAAACATATAAAAAGAGATATCCAATTTTTAAACCAAGAAATAATAAACTAAGTATTCAATCAATTAAGATAAATCATATAGCATGAGAAAAACATAGTTGAACCCATATTAGGAATCCTATTTTAGTCAATTGATATGACCAAGAACAATTAAATCATTAAAGAACAACCATTATTGTGGCAAAAATCAAAGCTCATAAATAAATACTTATAATCCTTGGACTATCTGGCCTTTTGCCCTTTTTGGCAAAAATATTTGGCATTATGCCCCTGTTTTGAAACTATATAGGGGCGTGCCCCTGTTTTGATACTCGATAATGATAAAATCGAGTTACTTAAATTACTCGCATATCCAAAGACCGAGTTTTAGGCAGGTTATTGCCACAGTGGCAATCCAGCGTGGCTTTTGGGAAACAAAATATTCCCGCGTAACTGTTTATAACTCGGCATTTTGGAATCCGATTTATGCGCAAAATATGAAACACTTTTGAATGTAACGTCTCTAAAACAGTTTGTCTGTTCCTTCCTCTACAGTTTCTCTCCCTTCCTCCGTCCGATCAGTAGCCACCCTCAGTCCGTTCAGTAGAGCCTTCCCAAGTTCAACGAATATTCAAGTTCTCCTATTTCTACCCGAACCCAAACCAAATCGATCAGTCGACGCTGGATTAAAGCTCAATCCAAACCCACACCTTTTCACTCTCGCCATAGCCGAAGCTCAACCCAATTTATCTTCAGAGTTAAAGGAGTAGAAACGTATTAAGGTAATTTCTAAATGCTGAGTTCAAATTTTCGTTTTTTCCCTTTGCATGTAATCTGAGTTAAGTGTTGATTGTGCATGTACTCTGATTTGAGTGTGGCTTCTTAAGTTTTTCTCTGTTAGATTTTCCTCTATCTCTATTCATTATTATTGTTGCTTTTTTAGCTTTGTTGGGTTTGGTTTTGAACTAGGTTTGGATGCACCTATAGGGCAAAAATTCATGTAAAATACAGTTAGCATGACAACGGTGTCCATTGTTAGGGAAAATTGCTTTTTAATTCAACTCTATAATTTCAGGAAATTATGTTGTATGTGAAAATTGATTTTGAATTAGGGAAAATTGCTATTTAATTCAATGGTAAATGATATTGAATTGAGAAGCTATTGGTTTTACAAGCTTCAAACTTACTGGCTTTTGTAAGCTTCCACTCTGTTAAGTTATTAATATAATAGATACAATGTGTGTATAATGGATATGCACGCATATATCTACACACAGACCATAAAATGCACATCATGGACATCCACTATCACTGAACTAAATTGAGCTGCCACATTTTGTGTACAGATGCCACATTTTGGGTTCCTAAAACCTTTGCTGCCACATTTTCTGTACAGATGCATAATTGATTGTCATAAGAGACTAGAATTGTCTTAGAAGTTCTTAAAGTACTTCTTTTTTTGTTATTAGAATTCCTAGTCTTTCTAAGAAAGGATTTAGAAATAGCCTAGATAATGGCTTTATTGTAGTCGATAATATTGATAGATTTCAATAACATTCCAACTTTTTTCAAGCGCGATTGCTATCTCCTACCTAAGTGTGACTGCTTACGAAAGCCTAGGTGTGATTGCCTAGTGTTTTATCTTTCTTTATTTGATGTTCTTTTTAGTGCCGAAATTCCTAAAAATCCTACATCAAATTTGGTATCTAAGCCCGTTGAAGCTTCTGTCTTGTGTTAGATTAGCAGTCATTTGTGGGTTATGTTTGTTGATTAAGTACATCAATTTATTATTATTATCATCTACTACATGTGGGGTTGAAAAGGGAACTTAGTGGCCTATGAGGGTCACCAATCCTTTCCTAATAGGTTGGATTAGGTTAAGGGGAGCATTAAGATTTGTGGTGGCTTGTGGCCTTTTTGTAAGGCTTGTGGCTTTTATAGAAAAATGCTAGATAATCTATTTTTTTATTCTTCTTGCAAAATATGAAACACTCTTTTTTCCATTTCTGTCTCGTTTGTATCCATAATCTGAAAATTGTTTAGGGGTAGTTGGGTACCTTTTAGAACAATGTTTTAGCATTTTCCAATGGTGTTTTTTGTGGTGCTTAATTGATTCATTGGTTTGCATTTTGCTGTGTTCATTTGTTGGTTTACTTTGTTTGATTTAGACATTGATTCGCACGTTGGTTGGTTGGTTAGGTTGCTTATACATTCTGCAACTATGGGTCCTTTTTGTTTATGCCTTGCAGCCATGAACATTAGGATTAAGTTAGGCATATATGCTCAGGCTAGGTGTTTTATATTTTAGTGTTTTAATTTAACTCTTCCTTGATATGATTAAATGGATTGAAAATCAATGTATATATAGATGCATGATGCATAAGTCAGATGAGCAATTATATGTTTTCAATTTTTTGTCAAATCTCTGTCTCACTCTATTTCTCTTTCACTCTCTCTCTCTCTCTCTGTATTTGTTTCTGTCAGTTTGTTCTAGAATCTTGTTGAAATACTTGCTTGTCTAACATGATTGCATGCGTGTCAAATATGCAGCAACTGCGAAATGTGGTTCTTGGACCCGCGGAAAATACACAATTGACACAGCAGCCAGGTCATCGATCTACGGCGCTATGGGAGACGCCTGCCGGTCAGGTACGTTGTTGTACTGAACTTCGGACATGTCGAAATCATTTGTTTTTTATTTCTGTAGGGTTCTTTGATTATTTGTAAATAGCTGTTGGACATGGTAGCATTTCAGTTTTGGTTTAGGCAGAATTTTATTTAATCCAAAGAGAAAATGGTATGAAACATAAATAATCGTGAATTTAAAAACACTCTTTCATTAACAGCAGTAACCGAAAATGGTATGGAGTAGAAATATTCAAAGTCAGTAGATCTCATTCGAAAGCTATAGTAATCAATTAAAATGAATCCGCTGCCGTTATTTTCGCAAATATGCACACACAATTAGGCGTGGCTACACATAAGACAACTTTGTTGATTCCTAATTCCCTACTCCATTTGACATAGTGAGGCACTTTGTTCATTCATTTCAAAACCTAATGCCCATCACCTCAGTGCTAATTTTAAAAAATGTCATTGACCTTGAATTGATCCTATCTGCCATTTGCCATTGAGCTAGAGTGAATAACTAGTTAACATCATAACTACCATATTGCAAAATGTTTGTAGCTAACTAGTTAGCCTACTGTTTCTTGCATATCCTAAGACAGTGCTCTTTCGTGTGCAGGTAGTGCCAGGCGTGCTAAAGTGCAGGCACCGATCTTGCAAGTTACCCCGGCATGGGCTAGACCCCCGAATTGCTCGGTACATAACTGAGGCGGGTTTTGAAGGGTTATTCAAGGTTCTAAACTTGGAAGTGGATCACGTGTTGATCACAGCACTAGTTAAGCGTTGGCGTCCGGAGACGCACTCATTCCACCTACCGCATGGAGAGATGGGCATCACCTTACAAGATATTGAGGTAATGCTAGGGGTTCCTATTGATGGGTTGCCAGTGACTGGGAGTGTCAAGCTGGGGTGGCCAGGGTTGTGTCTTGAGTTACTGGGTCATCGTCCTCCAGACCCGATACCATATCCCCATGAAAACAAGTCTATCTTTGCTGGGGCGAGGCTAAGAGTCAGCTGGCTGAAGGAACAATTTAGAGCTCCCTTAGCTGTGGATGCTACTGATGAGGTAGTGCAGCAACATGCGCGCTATCACATTCTTTTCAGATTGGGGACCATTCTATTTGTGGACAAGTCGGCGGACCGGGTGTCGGTGATGCCTCTACAGTTCCTTAACCCAATCAGCAACGCGAAGAGGTACAGTTGGGGTAGTGGAGCATTAGCTTGGCTGTACAGGCACTTATGCAAGGCATCGGAGACGAAGGCGATGCAGATGGGAGGAGCATTGATGTTGGTGCAGCTCTGGGCGTATTCGAGGTTCCCAGTGATATGCCCTGTTACGAGGCCGCCGCAATCGCCAGTGGAGGTAGGTCCCCTTGCATGTCGATATGTTATTTCATTAGTTTGATACAATTGTTATGCCATTTGTCATTCACTGTGCACGTGTGTATAGTTGGTCAAAATCCCTGCATGTATGCCACTTTTAATACATCCACTAAGTACACTGCTGTCGAGAAGTAACCCCTGTTTCAAACTGAAAGTTTAATTGACATTAATTCAATGGATTATTTAACAAGATAGCATGCCAATATACACTGTGTTGAGTGCAGAAGAAAATTATAAATACAAAATACTTTGTTTTAATAGATAATGCTAAGCCAGTACACTTAGATTCATCTATTAGTGCAATGGGAATCATAGTCACACATGTCATTCAGTACTTAATATGTACTCGGCCAGAATTTATAAAAGTTGCACAAAATATTTGTAAATAGTATATAATTTGATCATATTTAAGTTTAATATTGAAGATGTTTGTTTTTGAATTTTGGCTAACTCATGAAAAAGTCTCTGCAATAATTTCATTTGGTAGAGTATGTAAACTGGTCATTCTTTTTTGAACAAGAAAAAAAATTCATAGTCTAGACTTTGTTTTGAATTATTTTTTTAATAGTAACAAGTGGGAATGAAACCAATGAAATCACCTTCGGAGAAAACATCTAAACTACAATGCTCTTACTGCCCTTTGTGTGCGTTTGACTTACATGTAGTGCAGTAGACCATGGTACACCAGACCAGATAGCTCCAGTATTAGTTTCATGTTTATGACAACATCATAACTCACTTTTTTCCCCCTATCATATGGGAATTAATATATTTTCAGTTCTGAAGGCATAAAATTGGCCAAACTAGAAATGCGTTGTTTGCAACACTTCATCAATTGTAATAAGTATTTTCCACCGAATAAAAAATAAAACAAAATAAAAATAAGTAGTACGTGTGTCGGTGTGTGTGTGTGTGTGTGGGGTCCGATTTGTTGCCGAAAAAGAATAGCTGGCCGCCAGTTGAAGCAATATGGTCAAACAAAACTGCCTGGTTACAATTGGCATTCTATAGGGTACAAAGTGTAATCGTCAATCAGTTAAAAGTTGCTATTTATGGAATATGCTTATCAACTTACTACAACATCTTTTCAGGTTTAGATCCACAATATAAAATTTGACAACAACAAAAATCTTTAACTGAAGAATTTATTTTCTAATAGGGAAAAGTCAGTATGGAAATTATTTTTGTAAATCTATTTCTTCAGCTCGAAGAAAATTAGTTTTGTAGCCTTCATTTACTCGACCAACTAGTAAGAGACTTGAAGTCTAAGTCTATAACGACGTTCAGCTACAAACTTATTTATATTCTAAGTCCACAGTTTCATTTATAAAGATTAACATTGTTACATATTTTAACATTTTAATTGTTGAATTGTATGTTTTTTATGCTTTTAACATATATTAAATTTATGTCAATTAGATATTATTTACTATATGATTCATAAACTTATTTTTTATGCATAATTTTAGACTATATGATTCATAAAAATTTACAATTTAAATAATTAATTGATGACAGAGCTATGAATTTTTGAAATTCTAGAAATTTTGCAAGCATGTAATATATAAAAAGAAAATGTAATCCAAATGTGGATTTGTTAAAATTCACATCCAATAAAAAAATATTAGGTGAAGTTGTAGCCGAACAAAGTTTGTAGCCAAACTTATATATTAAATTTACTATATGATTCATAAACTTATTTCTTATGCATAATTTTAGACTATATGATTCATAAAAATTTGCAATTTAAACAATTAATTGATGACAAATTACTTATATTTTTAAAATTCTAGAAATTTTGCAAGTATGTAATATATAAAAAGAAAATGTAATCCAAGTGTGGATTTGTTAAAATTCACATCCAATAAAAAAAATACTAGGTGAAGTTGTAGCCCAAAAAAGTTTGTAGCCAAACTTTGTCCAACGTTATTTCTAATTTATCTATGATCCTAAATCACTCAATAAATTTGAACTGTACATTTTTTAGCTATGCACCTATAGGAACATTCTTATAGATTAAGGCAACCGTGTACCATGAATGTTTGGTTGTCAAGACTCAAGAGCCTTAATCAATGTATGAATTCCTCTTCTTACTTATTATGAATACAAATCCTTTATACTACATTTTGTGTTTCACTTTATGTTCCATTAATCACAACTTGTCATGTATGTATTTTTTTTTTCTATTTTAAACTTTAGCTATTTTATAAGGAAAGTTAAACAAATAAATGACAAGTTGTGATTAGTGAAATATAAAGTGGAATACAAAAAATGGTATAAAGGATTTTTATTCACTTATTATAACCTGTAACAATTAAATTATTGAAAAAAAAAAAAGACTTTCTTTTTAGAACTAAAAATGACTTTAATTACGGAGGAAATTTGATTCTTTTCATTAGTTGGTTTTATTTTTTTCCAAACTTTTGGAAACATTTTTTTTATTTAACTTTTTGTATAAAATAATTTTTTATTTTTGGAATCAATTCAATAGTTACAAATTGTGGGATTTGCATTTTACATATATCCGTTGGTAATATCAACAAATGTTAGTTAAACTACCATTTTTGAAAACATTTCAAGGATACATAGGCAGGGGATTTCTTTTTCTTTTTTTTGTTGAGGGGAGGGGGGTAGGTACTTGGTGTTGGTGGGTTGGTTGGAAATAAGGGTTGCTTTGTCTAAACTCTAAAGAACTCATGATTTAAAGTTTTAAACACGACAGACAATTGGAGGTGCTACAATCGTATTCTAGGCTCGACCTACTCTGTATCTGGTCATTAAGCTTTAACTAATCCAACCACCCTTTTTAGGTAGTGGTTCTCTTTTGTAAGGAAACACTTTATTTTGCAGTTCTGGCCATGAATGTGAACCCAAGAATTTTAGAACCTTGTGAATAAATGTCAGAATTTAGAGAATGCTACACATGTCTAATACGGTAAGAACAAACTTTCAACCACTGCGAAGAAATGGAAGACGAGGGCTTCTCTTAGGATTTAATCCTCGAACTTGCCAGAATAGGACATCTCTTAGGATCTGATACTTGAACATGTCATTTTCTATTTTTGGCTTACAACAATCAAGTGAAGAAAAGTCGAACCCAGATTCTCTTCTAGGGGAGAAGCGAACAGTGCCATTAAAAACTACAAGACCGTGGCAACATGCCAAGTATAAATACTTCCTTCTATACAAGGCAAGTATTATGCAGAACTTATGATTCGATTGAATTCATTTCAGGTCGACTTGAGCATTTTACATCTGTGTTAGTATCTAAGGTATCATAATAGATGCATTAAAGAAAAAAGAAGAAAAAGGACAAAATAAGAACCAATGGGAGGCACTCATCCCAATTCCTTCCTCAAAATACAACTACTTGGAAACTTGTTCCAGATCTGGAACTTTATTCCATGTTTCCTCAATTGCACTAAATTGCAGTGGTGGCAATGACAAAGGGCCAACAGTTGAGCTTCCGCTCCGAATTTCCTTCAAAACCCGTAGTGCTGATATAGTGCTCTTCATATATAAGCTCTCCATATACTCAATCTCTACAAGTTCCTTTGGCACTCTGAGCAGACCGTTGTCATTGGTAGCGTCAGAAGTTGAAGGATCATCAATCCCATCAGCTATCACTGTTGAAGCTGGTGGTTCACACTTAGGGAAAATTTCGTCCAGCATTGCCTCACACTCCACAAGCTTGTAGAGCATGTCAGTGGTGAAGAAGGGTTGTTGCAAGACCTTTTGAATGAAGGGCAAGCAAATGAGGGCACCAGTTATTTTGTCATACTTCTTGAGTATTTTGACCAAATCTGTTAAGAACAAATTAAGGTGTCATTAAGACAATCTAGCCTTTAAGACATTATTATATTCTAAGAAACCAGTTACTTTAAGGGATCATCCCCCTACCGAAAATATGAAAGCTAATTAATGGCTTTATTTTTGGTACGCATTTATTGTCGCGGTAGCATTGTTGTTTGATATTAACTAATGAGCATTGTCTGAAACTGTATGTTTACTAGATGGAAGGGGTCGAAGAGCACGAAAGAGCATGCCACACATGTGCTACCTGTGTATCGGGCGTCACTGTCGAGTATACGGGCACACTAGGTATTTTATCGCTTCATGTCAGAAGGATATAATTCTCCATATTTTTGTTTTTCACTTGGTAGGGTTTTAACAACTACTGCATGTGTATAGTTAATAATGTAACTTTGGTCAATTAGACCATAGATATACAATGAATTAGTTACGAACACAAACACAAGGGTGGGTGGGCAGTCAATAAAGAGTACCTTCTTTAGTAATTTCACACCGATGTTTGTCGTTTTGATTCCACACATATTTAGCTTTGTACCCTTAAAATTTTTCCCTCGGTTGTAGCTATTGCTTGTGATTATTAATTTTTCGTTGCTAGAAAGAATATTAAGAACTATAGAATGCAGAACTGTAGGTAATTTTTTCACATGTATTTTCCAAACCTGATTTTTTGAGCTTGATGCTCTTGAAATAATTGCATAAGTCTGCATATAATTTGAGAGGCAAAATTGAAACACCATTAGAATTAAAGGTGAACTGAATAACCACATTGAATATTATTGTTATCAAAATATTTATGAGTCCAATTCTTACAGCAGGTCTAAGATCTTTAAAACATTTCCTTAAAAAATGGACATCGTTGTCTCTATATAATAAACAACATTATTTTTATATATTTTTGGGGTAAGCACATCGCATACAAATCCTACCCTAACAAGGTATGTTTACTGGGCATTCCCCTTCTCCCTTTTATTAATTTTCTCCTCTTCTTTTTGAACCCCAAATCACACAATGTGCCAATTACTGATTTAAAATGACAATTAGATTTTGGCAAAACTAAGATTGGTAGCAACAATAAGCATCACAAAAGCTTTCAGTTCCATGCAAGGTCTTAAGATTCTGACTGAAACCATGCAACCAGTAGTATCCAGGTGCATCTTACCATGTCAAATTCAATAAGAGAGGGAAATAGGTTAAGAATGTCTTAGGATTTTTAGTGAAGTGGTTCTTCAATGGTCTGCTACATATTTGCTCACATTGAGGATTGACACAAATAAGTACGTATTTGATTTTTTTTCTTGTTGACCATTTATGCAGGTTGTCTGGGAGCCGTACAGGGATGTCCTAGACTCGTTGCCCCCATATTGCACTGCCAGCCGACATATATGGAGGGCCATTGTGCCGTTGATATATTTTTGGATAGTAGAGGGTCATCATCCCAAACGTGCCTTTCGTCAGTTCGGGATGAAGCACGTGCCACCGGATATTGTGGATACATCAGTTGCTCTCCACAAAATCTCCCTCCAAGGTAAATTAGATAGGGATTGGGTGCAAGAGCATGCTATCCACATTGACCGATGGGCCCATAGAGAGGAACATCTGGCCGACGCACCGACATTGGATGGGGACACGACATACCTTGCTGCTTACATGGAGTCGTACCGAAGGATGACCAGACGGTACATTACGCGTGAGTCGGCGTATTGGGAAATCCTAGTAAGGCAACAAACCCTGAACATGCTTCTTTGATGGATTGACAATATATGTGTGTTGCTGCATGCATTCTGAAAATTAAAGTGCGACCACAAGCCATTGAATCAATATTTTGACATTCATTTTAGAGAACATTTCATTTCTTGCCACTAGATATGCATTTGTCACAAGCAATATGTACTGCTGTGCCATTTCAATGTTCATATATATATGAATAAGCTCAACATGCATAATTTGTTTCCAAATTGGTCATGCACTACACAAAAAGAACCAGAAAAGTTTTAACGGGACTCCTTTATTTCACAGGTTCAGTCCAATGTGGAATTACTGTTGCAATGCGAACCAAACTCCCAAGTGTACAACCACCTGAAGAGTACGTTGGATCTTGTTGGAGAGTTGAGCCGAGTGGCATTGGAGAACACACGTACCTTGGCGACTGAGGCGAGCACACAGGACAGAGGCCGTGGTGGGGGAGGTCGTGGGTCTGGAGGGTATGGACGCAGTAGAGGTCCTGGAGGTGGTCATGAGGATGGGGATGACTTCGGTAACTTCCAACTCTAATACCTCCAATTCTTACTGACTTGCACTTCTACTACTTTAAGTTGTAATTTATTTAGAGGATGTATTATAGTAGCGAAGTATATATTGTTTGTTAAGTAGTTTTTAGGGTTACCATGCACTTCCTTATGGAATTTGGTATAATTACTTACAATGTTCTCCGAAACTTTAAATATTAAAACTAAGACCTCTAAATATCAACCAGCAGGTACGGCTTTTTAAGTTCTTCCAACCAAAATATATATGTATTGAAATGTAAGACATGCAAAACTGTTTCATTCAATCCTTATAAACTACAATGACAATACTATTATCCACTTTTAGCATATACCCATCAATGCTAATATATTTAACACATTGATGACAAAACAGCAAGTCTATGCAGTTTTTCCATCGAGTATAAAGCACAATAATCTGTTTGCTAATGTAATTCCTTTTAAAAATATTCCTACACCACCATGGAAATAAACTTAGGAGTATATGAGGAAAACGCAAAGTTGTGATCGCATTCTACAGTTCGTACAATTAGAGTTTAAAAAATTATTGTTAATAACAATGATAGATTACATACAGGTAAACAAAGCTGGACTTTGTAATTCAAAGGTTTTTTTTATAATTTTTTTTTTTTGTTAATTACATATGCCAATAATGAATTAAAAACCTACAGTCTTATTAGATTTTATCAACAAAATAAGGTTTATATAGGGTAGTGTAGGTGTCCTAAGCATTAGTTTTATTGGGTAGGGTTTACACTTGACAATAGTTATTGGATTCTATGAACAACATGCACTAGGCAATACACTATTTGGATTGCTTATGCATTTGGCATTTCGTAGGGTTTACACTTGACAATAGTTATTGGATTCTACCAACTTACTTACGAATTAACCTGTCCTTTATACTGTCTAGATTCTAGGGTAATTATACATGTTGAATCTTGTGTTGAAAACAATGTTTTAGTGTTATTGTATCAGCTTTGTAGCTGCTGTGTGTTTTCAGCTCTGTTGTAGCGTTGTTTTTGCACTTAGTTGTCTTACATTTTCAGTTGACTGAATGCAGACTGTTCCAATTAAAACAAAAACAAAAAAAAAATTAGTGTTTTTGGGATTTGTATGAGTAATGCATTAACTGATAGTGTAAGTAATCTTTCTCCACTCTCAGTCAGAAAATTTTCTCCATCCTAAACATTTTTATATATATTTTATCACTCACCTTCAAGAATTTTCTTTAATTGTATTGTTAAAGTTGAAATAATTATTCAATAAACAAAAAATTACAGCAAATAGTAGACATTTTTGCGTTTTTGGGGCAAAATCTGATACTTTCATTGCAAATGGAAAAATATGCAATCAGAATAAAGAGCAATAACACCAGAAAACTTTAGCAACCATGAGGCTGCAACTGAGCCGACATTTTGTGTGTAGGAACTGGTAAATGAGAGGTTTCATTCCCCAAAGTAAATCCCCTGTAAAGGGTTAAATGCCATTGATTCATATCTAGGCTACAGATAGTAAGACATTTTTTGACTCAATCCCTTGTTGTCATCTTAATAAATACAGCTGTTTTTGTACAGATGATGAGGCGTTCGAGGGCGACTAGGACATGTACATGGATGGCGTCGGGTCATCGCGATGCATGTCTGACGCTGCTGCCCAGCCATCCCACCCCGCTGGCCATGACTATAGTGCAGAACACACATCCTGTGCTCAAGCCGGCCCTCGGTCCCCACCACCTACTCAGCTGTCTCCCCCATTGTTCAGTGGCTCTGCATACGAAGGTGGCTATATATTTGTACCCACACCTGGCAGACCGACCCCACCTATAATTCAGGCTGAGCCCACCCAGGACCCTTCACTTCCTAACCCTGATGAACCGGCTGCACAGATCGAACAGATACAGAGTGAGAATATTGAGCCGGTACATGGGTTCCGAAGATCACTCCGCACTGACATACACCCCCCTGGTTGTGGAACCGGTGACGGTAATTATTTGCACAGCTAGGAAGGCATCTTTCTTAATTGCTATCTATGAATTAGACTGTTCAGATTAACAATCCCGTGATCATTTTGCATTAGATTTTCTTCTTTAGCCAGTGCACCTCCATGCTATGTAAACCGTTTATCATTTACCTTAATAGAATGTCACTTGACTTGCATATGATGTTGTTTGCTTTAAGTGATGATCATACTCAGATCAAACATTTTCTTATAACTGAATTAAGAAGAGGGTTCGTCAACTATTACTCACTTCACTTGGTAGATATTTCAAAGGCTTTATCATCAAACACATAATCCAAGAGTATTAAGTATATCCTCTATTGTATTGAACTACTATTGCCATTGTTCCAATGCAGTTAACAGATTGCTATTCACCATCATTATTTGTGGTTGTAGTAATCAAATAGCAGTAGTCATGTGACATTGGAGGTGTACCCAATTCATCACCCAACTTATTAGTGCTGTCAAGGGTGATTTGGCATTGCTATAGAATTTTTCTCCTTAGTTTTTATTTTTTCATTTCACAAAATCCTCACAGAATTTGCCCAATGATGTAGCCTATTGAGTGTTGACCACTATTTAGTGGATGAGTAAAAGAGAAGCTGTATAGCTCCTTTACACATCATTGTTGCCTTAGGGAATGTGCAATCCCTCTCTTTAAACTCTACTTTCGCTGTTAGGGAATGTGTGCATTCAAGTAATGTGCTCTGCTTTGCATTTCAGCTAAGACTAGACTGGCGAAGGCAACTGTTAGGAAACGAAAACAGCGTTGAGCTGTTGATGCTGTGGAGCATATGGGGGTAAAACCTTGCTCAATATCTGGACTTCTTATTTTTTTTTAGTTTTGGATGTTCATTTTCCGATAATTACAATTCAAAACCAAAAAAAAAAAGAGGAAAATCAAAAACAATATTAGACAGTTGGGATTTTTCTTGACAATAAAAGGAAGTGGTTGCTTTGAAGCAACTGAATTGCTCTCTCCTCTCTCTAGATATAGATAAGTCCAGCATGGCATAGAAATTGAACGCACTTACACAGCATATAAATTTCCTTCCTTGCTTTAAGCTTTGTTTGATTTGCAAGATAGTGTTGGAAAAAAGGTGCCCTGCATATGAAATTATTATTATTAAAATCGGCCCTGCACATCAAACTAGATCTATGAAATTTGATATGATGACACGACACAAGTGTTATGTTCCAGCTTGGACATAGCATGTTAAAGACAGGAACTTGTTAAATTTCAAACCATACATATGTCGCAGGTCCAGCATACTTGGTACAAGGAGAAGACATTTCTTTTTGTTGATTGGTAAGTGAAAAATAGAAAAGGCATTTGTTCTACATTAGTTAAAAAACCCTTCTACTTTTGGTACAAAGAAAAAGGCATTGCTGGGTCAAATTTTGATGGTCTTCTCTGTGGTTTTATATTCATGAGGGGAACCTCATTTTAATGACTTTAGGGGACGAGCATGTTGAGTGAGGATGAGATGCATGCAGGTAAACCATTTTGTGTACAGAACTTCTTCTTGAGTCAGAGCATTAATAACTTCCTTGTTTTAGGATTCAATAATGACCAGGGTTTTAATATAAACAAGAGAAACATAAACTGAATCCGCTTACTATCTGCCTGAACAGTAAACCCTCATATTGGCAGAACCAAAGCCCACATGGATGAACACCCATAAAGTAAATAAAACTTATTAATAAAATACCATTATTGGCCAACAGCTATGGCCCCATACCCAATAGACTGAATGGACAGGGAATTCCTCCATACCCAAGGAAATGGTCTAGGAATCTTCTGATTGTGGATTTTTGGTTGGACAAGATCACATTGGGATATATGGCTCGAGTTAGGTGTGTGTAGACGTTATGAATTTTTCCGTTATGAATATTTTCTATAACTTATATTTTCCTTTAGTTTTTTTTTTTTATTATTATTTTGTTTTTTCTTTTTCATTTACTGATTCATATTTGGTGGCATATTTTGCAGGCTTCAGTAGATCCTAATATTGATAAACTTTGAAAACCACCATTTTGGTTGATGTCGTTTTTTGCATGGTAGTTGGACAATGTCTTGTTGTTGATGTAACAGTCAGTGGACACAACTTTGACAATATTTTTTGGACATAGAAGAGTTTGACAGATTTTTGGAGAGCAGAGCACCGCAAAATTGGACAGATTTTTTGGACAGCTGATTTCATCTTATTGAATATTTTGAAACATATTTTGTAACTAATGAAGCTACTTAAACATCTTAGGTCCTATATGTGCATGTTTGAGTAAGCTTCGTGTTAGGTACCAATTTTAATTGCAAAGGGTGGATATTTTCATGTCAAATGGAAAATTCATTCCTATATATAACTCGTATCTATGTATCTGCATATTTGAACAAAGGCAGCTTTAGACAGATGCAATATAGTGATGATGGATGGAATTTTGAATTCAAGAAGTTTAATTTTAGCAATAGATTTGTTGATGTCCATTCCTTTTATGTGGCTCTCTTTTCTAAGAAAAATACTCTAGTGCAAATTTAGCTATAGCAGAGACGTCAGGATGAATGCAATATAGTGTTCTAGAATGGTTATACTGATGAGTGCAATATAATTTTGTGGATGGAAATTTAAATTCGGAGTTTTTAATTTAGTGTATTTGTTCTTCACTGCATTATATATATATATATATATATAAGTGAGGCACGTAATGCTATTTGGATAATAGGAATTTTTATACTCGGCTACATGCGTGACAGTGTCGAATACTATATTGCATGGTTCTTTTAATAGCCACATAGTGGGTTGCATAAAAACACCTACAACCTAGGTTGTTTAAAAACTTATATATATATATATATATATATATAATCCTTATTTCATATTATGCTTTCATATTGACCAAGTAACTATGCAGGTGAATTTCTCTTTTTCTTTTAAGAAACACCCAACTAAATTGCATCTTAAACAAATAAAATTAGTAGTAAGATATTGTATGAGTCTATTTAAGATTGTTGAAATACTAGAAACAGTTTTTTCTTTGCAACTTGCCACCAACACGTGTATAATTGGTGTGAATAAATTTTTTGAAATTGTTTAATTTGAATACTTATACAAGGAGATACTAAAGAAGTCGACCAATCGAATATAATGTGTTAAGTCTAGTTCTGAAGAACTCGGCATTACAGATAGCGAGTAGTTTATACAACTCGCCACCACTATAGTGGGATCAGTCGAAGTGGCTTCGATCCATCACGGAACATGCATGAGTCCAGCTAAACCTCCCTGTATAGCTCGACTGATACACGATTGATATGTGATCGGTCAGCAATAATAAACTCGGATTTTCAGGTGGCGAGCAGTATTACTCAGTTTTATGATAATCGAGTATTATGTTTGTGCAACACCACTATGAAATACTCGGTTTTCTAGGATACGAGTTACAAGTACAACTCGCTATTAACTAGTTGAGTATTACTCAATTGGATCAGTCGAATTGGCTTCGACCCATCGCGGACATGCATGAGTCCAGCTGAACCTCCCTGTAAAGATGGATTGATACGCGATTGGTACTTGATCGGTCACATAAACTCGGTTTTCAAAATTGCGAGTATTGAATACTCGATTTTATACTCCTCGAGTAATTTGCTTTTCCATTACCAACACCGACCTATAGCACTCGGTGTCCTATGATACGAGTTACAAGTACAACTCACTATAACAGTAGTCGAGTATTACACAGGATGGATCACTCCAATCTGGGCTCGACCCATCGCGGAGCATGCATGAGTCCAGTAGAGTTCCGTTTTCAAACAACTCGGTTTTATACATATCGAGTACTCATTGCACTCGGAATTCTAGGAAGCGAGTACTTTAAACTCGATATTTATGTAATCGAGTATAACACCAATCGCTTCTACGTATATCCCTCTTCCCCTCAGAGTTATGAACCTCTCAACTCTCTCAATTCTGAATCTGTGTGTCTCTTTGTTTTCGTCGTCAGCCTTTACTCTGTGACTCTTCCTCTCCTCCTCAAAACCCCAACCTTCATCTACATCTCTACACTATAAAATCAAAAATCCCTCACTGAACATGTCTCTCAACCTTCTACTCCGTCTTCCCGTCAAATCCCTAGCCGACCCTCGTAATTTAGCTTCCCCTAAAAACTGTGGCTGCCTTCTGTTCTTTGTATTCAGCTTTCAACCACCGAATCCACTACCAAGGTATATTTTTATATATATTTTTTGTTTTGTTTACCTACTAATGAACTTTTTTCAACAAATTGTAGATTTTGTTTACTGTGTTAATCATTATCATGTCAATTGTTTAGTGCTAATATTAGACTTGTTTGTTTATTTTTTTATTTTGATTTTACAAAATCCCTTAATTATCTCAGCCTATGATTTCTTTTCAAGTTTCTTTGTAGCTGTCATCTTAAAACAAAATAATTGTAGATCCGTTCGTTTATGTTGTTATTCGCTATGATGTTGAGTTTTTTTTTTTTTGGTAGCCATTTTTTTTTTCTTTTTGTGTTTGAGATAAAAGATGGTAGTTTTATTACATCACGTTTTATTAGATGGAATTTTTGTCACTTTTTTCTGAAAGGGGAATTTGTGTCACTTGTATAAATTGAAATAAATTATCATATCACCTACACAGTTACTAATTTTATAATCAAACATCAACTAAAATTCTGTTACAAATAATTTGAAGAAAAAATAAATTTTATAATTTATTTTAAAGTATTTTGATATTCTATCATATGTTGCATTTAATATAATAAAAGTTAATCTTATATATTATGTTGTGTCACTGTCAAGTAATTAACATATGCGTTATACGTTGTACACTAATATACTTTTGCCATGTTACTTTTTAATTATTAAGATGATTAGTGTAATATATATGTGGAAAGTCTATTAACGTTTTAATTTTCAAGTGGCACGCTATTAGATCAAGATAATATATAACTTTGTAGCTATTACTAATATAATTTGTTGATTGACTCATAAGTTGTATTAAATTGTGTAGCGTATGAACATAACACTGTGATCCAGTGGCGGAGCTAGGATTTCAATTTAGGGGGGGCAAGATTGAAAGAAAAAATATTCTGAATATGTTAATCAACAACAAATTAACAATAACAAAATAAATAAACAATTGTAAATAAATGTAATTACAAGTATATGTTTTGTATAGTAAATAGTAAACACCTGTAAAATTATATATATTTTTCAACATCTTGATTGATTCTTAAAATATATAGAATTCAACATTTATTTATCTATCCTTTTAAGTATCTAAAATTTTAGGTTATAACAAAATTTTCATATTTTGAAACTGTTAAGAAGCCAAGAGATAGAGGAGAAGAAAAATATAATGAAGGGTTGGAGGCTCTAGGTTTTTGGTACAATATAAGAAGATTAAATATTTTAAATATATATATATATATATATATATATATATATATATATGAGACCCACTAATTGAATTGTATAATAATAAAAAAAAAGATTATCTTGAATTGTTCTTCGGTATTAGGTAATTTAGCTTCATCCTATCTTATTCTAAAAAAGTCAAAAGTAAAAAGCTTCATCCTATTCCTATCTAAAAGACTAAACAATTTTAACTGCATTTCACTATTCGTTTAACTACTATTATGAATCTATGATATATATTCATTTATGAGAGAACCATGAAATTCAAATGCTTGAATAGTGACAGGGGTAAAAAACGTTACAAGTGGGACAGGATAAAAAATTCAGAAAAAAATGATATGTTGGTTTGGTGGGTCAGGGAAGTTCATTTCCCTTATTTTTCGGTGTCTGTTTCTTTTAAGGATTGCTTCTTTGTTTTTTTTTTTCCTTCTATGTCAAAGGGGTCAATTGCTTAAGAATATCTGAATATTATCATAGTAATAGTACTCTGGGGCTGTTTTCACAAAGTCAGGGGGGCCAATTGCCCCTCCTCGCCCCCTGCTGCCTCCGCCCCTGCTGTGATCTATTAAAAAAAAAAAATAGAATTCATCAAGTCATCATAATTGAATAAATACAGTATTAAAAAACATTATGTTGGTACTTTAGGATAACTACTGAAACTTCATATAATTAGTTCTTTAGTAGCATTATGTTAATTAAAGTCGTAATTTAACTAACAAACTAGTTAGAACTTTGGTAATGGAGTCTGATTTATAGTAGAGTTAAAAATTGAAATGTAGATTTACTAAATTCCTTATCAATCATTTTTCTTTAAATTGGTCTAGATGGAAAGTGATGAGAAGATTCCTACTGACAATAAGTGTGAAGGAAAAGACACTGACGGCTTGAAGCTCGATGAAGTGGCTGAACTTCCTCTGCCAAAGAAGGCTAAGACTGAGCTCAAAGTCTACAAAAGGAGGATAAGGACTTCAACTGTTTGGAGTTACTTTTAGATTCTTCCGACAAAAGCCGAAGGAAAGCCTACATGCAAATGCAAGAAGTGTGGGAAGGAATATATTGCTGCCGGAGCAAATGTTACTCAAAATTTGAAGCGCCATTTGGACTTGGCTTGTCCACGGAAATTTGATGTGCCATTGAGCATTCCTCAATCTACAGTGCCAGATATAGGTAATGTCTTTTTCATTTATATGTTGACTGCATGAGTTCTAAGTGTTAAGGGTGGATTTTTTGTCAATGTAAAAAACATATATGTCAAAAAGGTTTTGGATTTCCCTTAAAATATCAATATTACTATTTTATATATTAATCATGTAAAGGTGTAGATAGTTTTAAAGGGCAGAAAAGCTGCTCTATGGACAACGGATTTGAGTTATCAACATAGAACATATAGAATATGCACAATATTTATTTGATGTAGTATAAATGGAATAAATTGAGTTGAATGATGCATGATGGTATGGTTGACCAATGTAATACAAGTTATATTCATGCATCGAAAAATATAATAGTTTATAGATTTTGTTGGCAGTCAAGATAAACAGTAGACACTACAATTTATTTGATGTAGAACTTGCACATTCACAATTGGAAGAGCTCACTGAAGAGAAAATGAGCAAGGAGACAACTGAGTATGAGCACAAGGAAGGCGTCGGGTCTTCAATGGAACCCTCGATCTCTTCTAATACAGTCTCTTAATCAGTGATGTCTTTTACTTTTTGATATGGCACTTGGCTGGTTGGACTTGGATTTTGCGATCAAGGATATTTTGATATGCCATGTATTCACTTTGCTTTTTTATTCTCTTCATCTGTAATGTCTTTTAGTTTTTGATATGGAACTTGGATGCCTTTTGTATAAACTTCGGGCTATACATTATGGAACTTTGACATATTATTGAATGTGATAGTATGGAGGGTGGAACCTTTTGGACTACTAAGTTGACTCTTTATGGTTGAATGAAATAATAAGCAATAGATTTGTTAAGTGTCGAATTTTTATTGCTTGGTTTATGGTTGACTTATGAATTTATATATACGGGAGTTGATAAACAGGTTATTCAAGTTAAGTTTAATGTTTAATTCAACAAGTTGTTCGGGTCATAATCAAACAAGTTGTTCATAGGTAATTTTTAGTCACATTTTAAACTTATATTTTTGTCAATGTCATGACCACAATATCTAAGGATCTCATAAAGTAAACAATGTCTGAATAATAAAAATGTTTTATATTTATCATCCAGAAACCATATATATATATATATATATATCATAGTGTATGACAAAGAAGATTATGAATCGTCATCGTTTATTAACCCTTCCAAATGTTTTACAACAACATTTCACTATCTCCATACTAAAATGTTTGGATAATCAAATTTAATGGTTACTAAAATATACATTTCACTTTTATCTATATCCTAACTTGCACTATCAAATGCCAAAAAATATAAAATAAAAAACGGAATATTATAAAAAAAAAATACAAAATCAAGCATATAATGCAAGTCCACTCGATTAAAACAATTCTAAAACGAAAGAAAGAAAGTAATCAAAGAAAACGGTAGGGTATTTCAATTTAAGCTCCTTAAACCATTTCTTTTGATTTAGAGATAAAGATACGTTTATTAAATTAAGGGTATTTCATTAGGTGTATTTTTTATTTTCCTCCTTTTTTACTCAACGTGAGGTTTTTTTAAGAATATAATAGTAGAAACGTGTGTTAGAATACGTGGGTGAACCATACTATTTAAGCTTTACAAAATAATAAATTTAAGTATATTTTGGGCATCAAAATTGAGGTATAGATATGCATGGTTAACCCATTTTTTTGAACTCGTATTTTTTAATTCATGAATCATAATTTCATTGCTTATAAATGTATAAATTAAAATTATTTTTTTCAAAAACAAATCTATAACCCAAAATAGTACTTCATATTTAAATGTAAAATTATATGAAAAATTACAACTACCCAAGATGAACGTTTAACCACTTGTAGATGTGTGTTTTTGGAAGACTAAAAGTACACACGATTGCTTTAGTTGGAACAATATAACTGTATTAAATTGTATTGTTGCAAGTGGCTAGATCAGATTGCCCAAAGCCAAGTACAATTACGAAAGCAACCTAGCCAAAAGCAGACAAACAAACAAGCAATTACATATTTCAAAAGGCCAAGACAGATTCCAAATTCAAGTTCAAACGGGAAACGACAATTCTATTCAACAACATGGAAAACTTCATCTGTAGTGCAACTTAAGGCATAGGGGGTATAGTTTCGCCATCATTTTGCGCTTTCTTGACGTGTCAAATCATGAACTTCATCATCCCCCATAACATGGCCTACCACTTCACTGAGCATGTTAGTACTCAAGGTTGCAATTCTCCTTGCGTGGTCACGCTCCTCAATGGCAACGTCTAACTGATACCTCAACAATCTATTCCTCACGTCTCTATCGCAAAAGCTGGTTCCTTCGCTTTGAGACGTCCCCCCTGGGCTTGGTGTCGACATAGTAGGAGATGTCCACGATGGGGAAGCACCATACTGCACGTTCCTACCATTACGTTGCAAGAACTCCATGTATGCACATTCTGCTTCTCGTCGATCTTTGTATGACCTATGTTCGGCGTTTGCGAATTTATGAACTTGTCTACTTGCTTCTGCCCAATTGTCGTATATGCCAGGAGCACGACCAATGAAAACAACATAATATCTGCCACCCTAAAAGAGGAACATACAACAGCATTGTATGTGAAAATTGCATAGGGTGTTGCTGGGGTCAGAACTTACCAAGTATCAAATCTGAGCTATTAGATAAACATGTACCATGTCGCTTTACCAGCAGGTGCTGGTGGACTGTAGTAGCCGTGACGTTGCTTGCTCGAAGATCTGACAAATAGTTGTATAATCTATAATTGTACAGTGGTAAATTGTTTAATCACAACTATCAAACATGGTTTTTAAAATGTTACCTTTATAAGCAAACGAGGCTTCTCTTCTCCATTTCTGACTGTTTTCTTCTGCTCATACCCCCAACCAGAATGTAAAGAGGAAGCTGTCTTAACATATAAACGTCTAATACTCGAATATTCTAGTATCGAGTATAGAAAAACTCGCCTTTCCAAAACCCGAGTATTTATAACTACTGCCCAACTGAAATTAGGTGAAGCAAATATTACTCGATCTCTCCAGGGCCGAGTTATATTATTCTGTACTGCCATCCGTACGTGCTTTTAGTAATACTCGGTTTCTCTATAACCGAGTTATTGTACTCGATTTACTTAAAATCGAGTACTGTGCAGTGTATTCATCAAGCACTCCATGACCTATTGGGACCACTGGATAGAGGTCATGCACGAGCTGAGCTGTTCCCTTCTGAAGGCGGACTAGTCTAAGCGTCCTACCAGTGTGTCAAACCATATTGGCAATTCAAAGTTCCATTGACCAATTGCTGAACGTGCATTGTTTGTTGTCTACATCTTCTCCATTCTGTCAACATCTCACCGGATAGGTAAACAACTAATAACAATTTAGAACAACACAAATAAGATATTCTGTGACTGAATTGGGTCTTCAGTGGGGGGTCTTTGTGAATAATTATGTGGTACATTTAACTGATAACACAAATTCGTTGAATGTTGTGGGTCTTCAATGTCCCATTCTGTAAATATTATTGTGATCCTAGGCAGATAACACTCTTGTGCTTTGAATGTTGTGGGTCTTCAATGGAAGGTATGTAAATGTAATAATGTAGTAGAAACTCCTAGGGTCACAAATTCTTTGAAAGAACTGTATTCAATGACTCGTATCAGAACAATGCATGAGTCCAATTTTTGGTAATAAGATATTCTTTGACTGAATTGGGTCTGTAGTGGGGGGTCATTGCGAATAATTATGTGGTACATATAACTGATAACACAAATTATTTGATTGTTGTGGGTCTTCAGTGAGGGGTATATGAAGATATGTACATGCTATACATGTTGCATGGTAGGAATTATTTCCCTTATTTGCAATGCTTTCAGAATTCTCATTTGTTTAACAAGGGTCTACATGAAATTAAATACTCGATTGTGCGAACATGTTTGTTTTCGAATTTAGGTGTCTGATGGACTAGATGATACACTTATTCAATAGTAATTTTTAGCATGTAAATTTTTATGAGTAGCCTAAAATTTATGACAAAAAATAGGGGAAGGTTTTAGCACAAGTTCAATAGGTTTGCTTACCTGCATGCACACCTAAACATAGGGAATATTCACATTGTATGATACAACTATTATTACTATTTGTGGTTCAGGTCCGTTATGAGTCCGCATTACTTCTACGTTTACTACGACGAAGAGGCATATATTAATGATTTGCACGGGCTATCATACCAAGGTCCGAACCAAAAGCAGGCGCTTATTGAAGTGAAATGTGCAATACACATGAGAAAACTAAAACGGAAGATAATGTCAACTCTAACGTTAGACAAGGATTCCCATGACATCTCCATTGTATTTCGGGCTCCTCAGCAACTGGTGGGTACCCAAGTTTTCTACAATTCAATTCCGTTACAATGCGACAATGATGTGGACATAATGTGGGGAGTGATAAAGCGGGCACCGCAATTCATAGGTTCTGACTTGTATGTCACAGTTGACACTGTTGGGTTTAATGTTGACGGGGTTCGCAGTATGCCAACAGAGCTAGACAGCAAGAATCAGTTCCTGTAACCATCGTGTACCCAAGTGTTACAGCGGAGACGTCTTTGCCCTACAATGTTGGACCATACAATGCGGTTGCTATAGACAATATTGAGAACGCCGAAGTTGTATACTCACGGAAATGAAGATATCCAAACCAACTTCGACGACGCAATCGAAATGGATGACACTCGAGACATGTACGAGGAGTTCATTGCTAATGATGGACCGGAGGTCAATCCAGAATTTTTAGATGAAGTAGAAGTTGAAAACAATGTGGATGCTTGCCCCAATCCGAACCCTAACCCCGACTAGTTCACGTCAAACACATGGGATAACATTCATGACCCATCACCTTCCCTGGAAACAGGTTTGGTGAGTTGGCGGCCGAGGGACGAACCGAGCAAGGGGATGCTATTCTTGAATAAAGCTACGGTTCAGCATGCGTTAACCATGTTCTCTGTGGGGCTCAATATGAAATTTAAGTACATGAAGTCAGACCCCGAGGCACTAGTTGTAACATGTGTACAAGATGCATGTTCGTGGTCAATTCGAGCTATCAACAGCAAAAGGCACAAGTTGTGGGAGATCACAACATGTAAGGGTCCCCACACTTGCTCGTCACTCCAGGTGGATCATGACGGAAGGATGATGGATTCGAAGTTCATTGCCATCACACTCGAGTCATACGTACGGGAAGACATTTCAAGAACAATAGCAACCCTGCGTAGTCTTCTGCATGCGAAGCACAATCATTGGGCATCTCACTATAAGGTTTGGGATGCAAAACATAAGGCAGTTGTGGCCATCTACGTGGATTTCAATGAGTCCTATGCAGAATTGCCTCGGTTTCTGGCGACGTTGAAAGATGCAGATCCAACCACAGTGACATAGTTGAAGTGCGACAATCGTAACGTGCTAGGAACTTGCACGTTTAATTGTGCCTTTTGGGCTTTTGGTCCGTGTATTGAAGGGTTCAAGCATTGCAGGCCGGTGATAAACATCGATGCAACGCACCTCTATGGCAAGTACAAGGGGAAGTTGTTGATAGCAATGGCAACGGATGCTAACAACGAGGCTTATCCGCTCGCGTTTGCCATTGTTGAGAGTGAGAGCAAGGAGACATGGGGATGGTTCTTGGCATGGTTGACCAATATTACGGACCGGTCCAATCTTTGCATCATCTCTAACCGAAATTTGGGGATAAAAGCCTGCTTTGATGACATAAGGATGACTTGGTTGCAGTCTCCCAAGGTCCATCACCGGTACTACCTCTGCCATGTAGTCAGCAATGTCAACACAAAATGGAAAATTCCGGATTTGAAGAACTTGGTATGGAGGGCAGCAAGTGCGAATCAAGTCAGAAAGTTTGAAGCCACACTTGAATTAATTTGCAATGTCAAGCCGGCTGCACACAGGTACTTTGAAGCTGAAAACAAACAAAAGTGGACACTTGCACACAATGGAGGGCGTCGATACGGAGCAATGACAACCAACCTATCGGAGTGCTTTAATGGAGTACTGAAAGGTGCACGCAGCTTGCCAATAACGGCAATGGTGAGGTTCACCTTTTTCAAAGTGAACTAGTACTTTGACGCTCGTCGTAATCTCACTCTAGATCAGTTGGAAGCGAGTCAAGAATGGTGCAAGTATGCCATGGACAAGTTCGAAAAAAATCAAGCAAAGCCAAAGGACTATATGGTGACACGGATGTCCGCACAAGCGCGGCTATATCAGGTTGACACACCAGGTAATCCTCTAACCGATGGGGGTGGACAACACACGCATAGGGTTGATTTTCGGAGTATGACATGCACGTGCGGGAAATGGGAAGCGCTCAAGATCCCGTATTCACACGTAATAGCAATTTGTGCTAAGCATAAGCACGATGCGTAGCAGTTTATTGATCCTTGCTATAGCGTGACTCATAGGTACCACACCTACGAACCGATATTCCAACCGTTGAAAGACAGATTAGCGTGGCCGGATCTGGAAGAAACTAGAGTAGTGATGCCCAACCCATGATTGATCCGGAACAAAGGTCGGCCAAAGTCCACACGTATCCGCAATGAGATGGACGAGGATGATAATGATAGGGAGTTGCCGGGCTCCTTATGGATCGAGAATGGACCAAAATCAAGATGTGGGTTGTGTCACCAAGAGGGGCACAACCGTAGAACATGTCCTACTCAGAATGCGAAGTCAATAAGTGGTGGAGCTGCATCATAGGTAAAGCTTCCATTTCTTAACAACTTTTGTCATATAACTCGTTACGTACTGTTAACAACTGAGTAGTAGTAAATTGTTCTCTATTGCAATAGTAAGTATTTGGACTAGTTATGAAACAAACGTTGGTGTTCATGCATGGATAGGCAAATGAGTCTAATTGGTATTTAAATATGATGCTGGAGAATCGCGAAATGATGTTGTTCAATAGTTTTGTCACATTATTTGTCAGAAGTCATGGTTTTGCTAAATTGTTATGCCTATGTTGGTTGTTAATAACTTATATAGGTCCAGTGTACATAACATATTTGAGCTGTTTACAACAGGTATAGGAGCCAAGGTGGATGGGTGATAACGGACGTACGTTGCGCAACCAGGATGATCCCGACCGCCTAAGGAAGCACATGATCTGTGGGTATACTCGATTTCATGACGAGAAGATGGTGTTAGATTGGTCATTTTTTGCTTGGAAGTTGATACTAAGTTTCTCTACTTTTGTTGTGCACTTATGTGGTCATGCACTTTGTTAATGGCATATACAATTCAGTTATGTTTTGTTTTGAGCGAACAATTCAGTTACATGTAATGTAATGGGGTTTCACTAAGCTGGTCAAGTGAACAATTCAGTTACATGTAAATTGTAGCATATACAAGCAGTGCCTTACGTTTTGTTTTTTTGTTTTTTTTGTTGATGGGAAGCAATGCCTTATGTTTATTAGTATGATTTGTAGCTTCTACAACTGTCATAGCTAAATTGTTTATAGCAGGGGCAATCCCAAACTTACTAGATCTATGCAATGCACAGGTGCTTCATGAAATTTGTAATAAACTTTCATAGCTGCTGTATTGACAAAACTGAGCTGGAGATGACAACAAAACATGCATAGAGAGGCTGTATCTGCGTACGTTGTAGTGTCCCCGAAACTCGATTTTAGGAAAATTGATTACTTTTAAGTAACTCGATATCATAAAACACGAGTACTATGTAGTATTTCATTCATCAACGATGAGGACGAGCAGGAAATACTCGGTCTCCAAGAAAGCGATTTTTTTTATTTAACTCGATACCACAAAAGCCGAGCACTTCTTAATTAGATCAGTCGAAACTTACTCGACCCATCGAGGAACTTCTAAGTCCAGCTAGAGTTTTCTGTAAGAAACGATTGCTCTTCGATTGATTTTGGATCAGTCCATCGTTTATAAGACTCGAGTTCTGATTTAGTGAGTACTGTGGAACTCAATTTCTGTAATATCGAGTTATGTGTTCTTTGACCATATTACAGGAGACAGTGTTATTCTAGTGTTGGATTGCTGCACTCGACTCCCCATAGAAGCAGCTGTTCGATTGCCCTCGATTCCTCAGTATCGAAAGTGACTGCCCGGGCTCCAAACATCGATCCTCAGAATACTTAGTAAGACTCTTTTACCCTTGCCTCGCATTCAAATTAACTGAAAATGCATTAATCTCCCTCTAAAAGCTTAAATTTCGAACTATGCAAATTTGGGGATTTTCAGGATTTTGGGTGTTGTGATCACAAATGGTTCATGGGTTTTTACATATGTATGTTGTTCATACGACTTGTACCCTTTAATTACAGAAACATAGCTGATTTGTAAAGGAACACATGAATTTAGGGTTCATGTGTTCATATGGAATTTGGGGATTTTCATGGGTGTGGGTGTTTTGACGTGAAATATGTAATGGGTTTTATCCTATGGATGTTGTACACACGTTTTTTGCCCTTTAATTGCAAAGAACTCATGATTTGTGAAAAATGGGAAATTAGGGTTCATGTGTTCATATGGAATTTGGGGATTTTCATGGGTGTGAGTGTTTTGACGTGAAATATGTAATGGGTTTTTTCCTATGGATGTTGTACACACGTTTTCTGCCCTTTAATCGCAAAGAACTCATGATTTGTGAAAAATGGGAAATTAGGGTTCATGTCATCATATTGGGAATTTGGGGATTTTGATGAATAAAAGCAATGTTTTGATCTGAACTGGTTCATAGGTTGTTGTGAATGCATGTTGGTGCCACGTTCTCTATTGTTTATGGTAGATAATTTTCACATCTAGGTATGCATGTTGGTTCATTCGCCATTCTTGTTCTAATAGCTCAGAGTGGGGTTTTGTTGAATTGGGTATAATGGCTTGAAATTACACCCGCTGCACAATGTGCAGTGTGGGTTCGCATGTTTTTCAAATGAAATAATTGCATGGATCAAGTTCATATATTTCCAAAAAATTTATCATATCAATGCATTCATTCATGCCCCAATTGTATCCATGCATCATTTAGTCTATTCCTCATGCATATGTACAGTGATGTGTCTCTAACGCAGTTCTGAATATTGGTTTTCTATTGTGCTTTAGTTCCGTCTCTGTAGATCGTAGTCATGGCTCCTAAGAAATCTAAAAACATTAAAACCAAAGCCAAAAGAGTGTCTGCCTCCTCATCTAAGCCTGCAATTGCGTTTGATCAAATAAGGCATCAAACGGTTACAGACGAACAAAGGTTTCAAAACGTAATTCAGCATAGGAAAATTTGGCCAGAACGACAAATCAATCTAGATGAATTACCTCTTTCTGTCCATAGGAATCTACAATGTAGGAACTGGTTGTCTCTGTGTAAAGATATACAACCCCCTCCAGCTACCTTGATTAGAGAGTTCTATTCCAATCTCCATATTCGTAAAGATAGTAATCTGGGTAGTTAGATTCGAGGTCTTAGTGTTGTCATAAATAAGTCAATAGTATCCAAGGCTCTTGATGTACCTTGTGTTTCTAGACCTACTTATCCATACTTGGATCATTTGGAGTGTCCTCCTATATCTGATGTCATGACTCTTCTTTGTGGAAGATCAGTGACTTGGGGATCTAACCGAAGACTTAACTCGAGTGAGTTAACCGAGCTTAATTATATCTTGTTCAGGATAGCTTGTCACAACATCTTCCCCATCTCCCATGTCCATACTATTCCTATAGAGAGATGTTTCTTTTTGTACGCCCTCGTCACTGATGCCTCCATTTGTTTTCCTTCCCTTTTCATTCAAACACTTGTTGAGGCGCATAGGAGCAAGTCTAAGAAGCATAATCTATTTTTCATCTATAGGGTTCTAAACTATTTAGACTTAGAATACTTTCCTTCCCTAGACTTGATCCACATCACAGCCCCCATAGGAGCCACCTTTCTTAAGCAACGGAGTGCACGAAAGAAGAATGTTGGACCGAGTGTTGGTTCATCAAAAAGACCATGAGTACAGCCGTTAGTTGTAGATGTTCATGCTGAGGAGAGTCCTGTTGATCCTACAGCTGCTGTTGCTGACGATGGTGACGATAAGCCCACCATTCCTCCTCCTCTCTCTCTTCGTGCTATGATGGAGACTTTTATGACAACTCAAGTAGCTCGTGGACAGCTTTTAGATGGGCTTATTGCTGAGGTTGCTGCTTTGAAAGCGGAATTTTCAGAGTATAGGAGTGCTTTTCCACCTCCTCCACCCTCTGAGTCTTGATGTTTGCCTTTTGCAATATATTTTGTCACAAGGGAAGTAGGGATTGTAGTGTAGTGGGGGAGTAGTTTTTGTAGCTTCCGTACATTATATGAAAGTTATTTCATGTGATTTACCAGTATTTGTATATTATTATATGTACTCTTCAAGGTCCACAAACATGATTTTAATTTTATGATAACTAGTCGCGGACCCGCGCATTACGCGTGGTTATTTTTTGTTATGATCGTGTTATTATTTGAAATATTTTTGAATGTATTACTACTTATGTTGCATTATATATGTATGCGCGTGGTTAATTTTTTTTATGATCGGGTTATTAATTGAAATATTTTTTACTGTATTACTACTTAAGTTGCATTATATATGTATAAACAATATATTGTAGGATTCATGATGATAACACAAATTGTCTTCGAATTAGAAGTGTAAAGGATACAACTATAGTTGGCCTTGTAGTCAGTGAAGAGCTGATCATCCGACTTTCCAAATTAGTAAAATTTAAATAATTTAAAATTATATAGAAAAAATTTTATAAATTTGAAGTTTGCGTCATGGTAGGTGAAAACTGTAGAGGACGATTAGTAATACTTTTTCAAGTGTTTTTAAATAAATATTAATAATAAAAAATGATCTATTCTACATTTCTTTGATGGTAGAAGATTTAAATCAAAACATAGCGAATAATTATTTGATATGATGATTGTATTGTACTAAATAAAAGTATCAAGATTATTTTTAAAGTAATAAATTAGAATCAAAGTATGGTATGGAAAATCTAAATACCTATCAATCAATGTTGCAGTTTCAAGTATTTCTACATTGATGTACACTTTTGTTGCACTTGTAGATGACAAATACTGGTCCCCTGTATTGAATACAAATATGTTGATTATGTAAAAGAAAAGATATGTTTAAAAGAAGTTATTACCCCTAAATGTTTTCACAATAGTAGATGTCACTATTATGACCAAGGGTCCTGGATTGTTGGTGTAAAGATTGTCCTCGATTTCATTTGATGTTAGTCCATAGAGAGTACTTCTTATTTTGATTTATCTATGGCAAACAAATATGTAAGACTGTAAGTGATAAAGATTTTTCAGTAGTATTATGCAATGAATCCATATGTACATGGTAAAGCTTATCCCATGCTCATGATATTTATATTTGTCATTGGGACAGTAGATCCTTGAACATGAGCATTTTCTACTGGTCCAACACCAACTATTTTTCCATTGATGTCTATAGTAAATAAAGTTGATTAAGTAATTTGGAACTTAATTATTGAAAATAAATTTGACAGATTTTAGGCTACCTGTCAATTGATTGTTATTGTCAAAGCGATCCACAATTGTTCTGTAATCAACAAATTCAAATTTATGCTAAAAGATATTAATTTCAGCCTTTGTACGTAGAAAGTTAAACTTCTTGTCTTTACTTATAGGCCGATAGCTATCTTTTTCCTTCTAAGTATCTACTCGGAAATTGGACAATGAATATAATTGTCCTTCTCGTACTTGTGCCTGAAACTTCTTAACATTGTTTTTTTGAATTGCCGCAGGTATTGTGTCATCAAATTACTTAAATAAGTAATTTGTTAGTCGCAATTTTAGTATCCAGGTGCGAGTCGAGTAAAGAAAATATGACAAAATATATTCTTGTTTGAAGATCTAACCTGTTCATCTATAAGAACCATGTCCAAATTGATTAGTTCAAGATTTTTTCGGTTGACAGCTTCCCACATTCTTCAAAGTCTAACTCTTACCTTCCAATACACCACTATTGAGAAAATTCTTCTCACCATGAATGCCCCCCCTCCCCAACCTTTCCAAAAAAAAAAAAAAAAAAAGCAATTTCAACTTTAGTAACAAAATTTGGATCTACCAAACCTAGGTGCCTCAAA
This sequence comes from Quercus ilex subsp. ballota, assembly GCA_032727855.1. NCBI lineage: Eukaryota > Viridiplantae > Streptophyta > Magnoliopsida > Fagales > Fagaceae > Quercus > Quercus ilex. The sequence goes on from CM064918.1 coordinate 10,048,931, forward strand.
TTTCCAAAAGTCTAACCTCGAACAAAAGCAACTCACAGTCTTAATTCAAAATTTATTAATATTTATGCCAAGGTGATAGATTTCACTTTTTTTCCCCCTGAAAAAAATCAGGTCCAAAACTTGATTTAGTAAAATTCATCTCCAAAAATAAAAAAGGAAGAAAATCAAATAATCAAACTCCAAATCTTTTATTTCTTAATCTTTAATTTTAATTTTATAGCTTAAGGGATTAATTTTTTCTATTTGTTACTATTCCCTTACTTAATGTCGAGAGTACTTCAAGCACAATGTGAGTCAAGTCTTGAGCAAATATCTAGTGAGTTTCTAAATTTTTGTGATAAAACACCAATAACCTTGAAATTCATCATTACAAACAAATCTAATGGAATTGTTCAACACTAAAAATGTAACAATCTCCCCCTTGGCCACTTTGTGACAAAACATCACAATACAGACTCATCTAGAGTAAAAAACTCTGAGAAGACTTGGTACTACTAAAGTGACTCAATTAAAAAAACAAAAATAATTATATCAAAAATATTTTTTTTTAAAACTTGTAACAAATAACTTGTTGAAAGCTTGAACAAACATATTAAAAATGCCTAGACAATTTAATGGGAATAAAGACACGAGCTGTAGAATCGAACAACTTTACATAAAGCTTTGATAGGAAACATACTTTCCATCTGAATTTAGGAACATTCAAGAGAAACACAATCTTGCTATCAAATCAAATTCGTAGAGAGCATTAATAATTATTAGATAGCATATAGCCATGTGCTATACTCCCTATAAAGCTGAGCAAGCTTAGATCTAAGTATGCATCCATGGTCAGAAAATATACCAATATTAATGCTGTAATTAGTTGCTTCTCAGTTTGGTACCAAACAGACTCAGCTTGGTTTGTTGTTTCTATGGCATCCCTATTTTCTTTGTCGTTTGTTCTTTAGATTAGTTGTTGCGAAATTCTGTAAGGGGGTTAAATCAAAAACAGTGAAGTGAATAAATATCTATTGAGTTTATACTTGAAACCAAGGTGCTATAAATATGAGACCCTTTTTTTTGAGTTTATGGAACACAAACAAACTCAAAAAAAGGGTCTCATATTAATATAAACAGAGCATAGACGTTTTGCATCCAAAAAAAAGAATTGACATGTAGAGATACCTCAACCAAAGCAGGGAGGTTCTGTCAATATTTATAAATCATGTGGAAGGGAATAAAGGGAGGAAGGAAATCAGATAGGCAGCCGTTACTGAGAAACGATAGAGTAGGAAGGTGGGTAGCTTTCTTACTCTCTGTTTTATCACGCAATACATGAAGGCTTCAACGTTTTTTTTATCAAGATTATTTTTTCCTCCCTTTAAGCTTCCCTCTACATTTCAAATTTCAAACTCTCTCTGCTCACATTTCTATATGGTGAAGGCTTCAACATTTTTTGGTTTTTTTTTTTTTTGGTTTTTTTTTTTTTCTTTCTTCCAAACCGGCTTGAATGGTAGGTATTTTTAATTTCTTTTTCCTTTAAGCTGAACCTTAAAAGGGTTTGGGTTGGGCTTGATAGTGGAACTAAATAAATAAGAGGTGGGCTGGATTAATTATACAAATTTATTATAGCGTGATACTGAGAGTAAATAAATAAGTAGTGGGCTGCATTTATAAGGCTGGGATATATAGGGCTAGAAATTGTAAAAACCATTTAAAAATTGAAGGATTTTTTGTTTCTTTTAAGGAAATTACGTGGTAGCTGATGTGGCGCAACATGAGAGCAACAGCATTAAGCGCAACGTATGTAACCCGTGCGGTAATTAAATAAAACAATGAAAAAAAAATTGCATTTTATTATTTAAGTGATACTAATGGTTTTTGTTATTTATTTATTAATCATGAGTTTATTCATCTTTAAAAGGCTCAGTTAAGTCTAAATTCATAGGATGCAACCCAGAAATTTTCATTAACAAAAATTACCATTACATTATTTTTTTACAATTTCAGTCGGGCAGACCAGCAAACCTTATATGATATGGCTTATCAATTGGGGCTTTACTTGTAATTTCTTATAAATAATTGGCGTAAGAGTGGTTTGTGTGCATAGGTGAATTGTACGTTGGGTGTATAGGAAATGTTGTTTGGATTGTCTATCTGCTAGCTTAGATCAGTATAGTTTGAATGAATTTGTATAATTGATTTCTGGGAGCTATGTGATGTGTGACCTGTGGGGTTTACTTTTATTTCATTAATGCAAGGATAACGTTCATCTTGGTTCCAATGACCCATTCCAATTTTGTGGCAGCTTAAAAGTTTGGAATTTCATACAAGGCAGTTCCCACAGCCGATGCTTCCCATGTTCATCATTTAAAATTTCCAAAAGGTTATCAATGCCTCCACGATTTGACTCACAAAGTAGCATGATTCCACATAGATGAGAAGCTGCAATAAAATTGCCACATGGAATAGCTTCTTCAATTAAATTTTTTCCTTCAACAACTTCTTCATTCAAAAAGTATTTCAAAGGCTTCCCACTATCAGTAGCGCATCGGGATTTTCTGCTTCATAGCACCGAAAAATTAGGGTTTTCTCTTTGTCATGTAGTAGAGCTGGGTGATTGAAAAATGGGGTTAGTTGAATTTGTTGGAGGACTAGTTTGCTTTCTGTTAACTTGTTGCAGCGTTTGCAACTAATTAAGAAAAACGAAAAAATTAAATTAATAGACTGAATAAATTATATAGAGGGAAATAAATAATTAGATACAAATCGAGAAAATAGTTTTTTATACCTTAACTTAATGTTTCCCAGGAGTGTTGCCGAATCTTTGCCTACTTTCGAAAATATTTCAACCAATATGTCAGTATGAAGATTTTCTGCTCGTATTCAATTTTTGGTTTTTTTTTTTTGTGTTTTTTTTTTTTTAAATAGTGTTATAACATTTTAGTTACTATTTATAATAAAATGATTTGTTAAGGTTCATAGTATTGTATTAAATGACAATACAGAATACTAATGTGTTTACAAATTTATTATGATTATACACGAATTTTATGGTGAAATGGTTATCCACGAAAATGAAGAGGGGAGCTGTATGTTAAGGTGCCTGAATTGGTGTGGTAACTGAGAACATGCACCATTAGCTGAGTAGGAGGGGAACGATTTTGGGTTTTGATTATTGTAGAAGGGGAGGTGAACCTGAAAATACATGGTTGTGGGAAAGAAAAATAATAAATAAATAAAGAAGGACCACAGCTAACTTTCACTTAACTTCTATATGAAAGTGAGCGTAATTACAACTGATCCCAGTTAAATTTAGTATGATTTCCAGAAAATTTATTATATTTCATGCTTAAATTGGTGTGGTCCCCACATGAATATAGACACATGACATTATTAACATTTCAATGTTCAGCATACTGTTTTTCCAGCCTGTATTGACATGACAAGCCCTAATAATTGAAATTGTAATGCTTGGACCATGAAATGAGGTTATAAATGCCCCACAATAATGATCTTCTTTCTACCCCACCAACCTTGTTGCTTGACTAAGCTATGAGTCGCAATGACTCAACGTCAAATTGTAAAATGCGAAACAAGTTTGGATCTACTGCAACATGTGGATCATCACAAGCTCCAGCAGATCAACAACTACATACATACACAGACCACTATGGAGGGAAATGGGTTGGAAAGAAGAGAGATTTTGTTAATATACCCATATACACGTACGAGAGTCTTGGAAGCGTCGGGCACATCATGGTCGGCAAACCTGCAAAACTAAGTATAGACATAACCGCAATAGAGTTCACCGTATCAGAACCACCATGGTCAACCCTATACGAGAAGAGGTGTGAGTTGGAAGTGTATTGTCGATGGCACGGGTTACGAGTTCCTAAGGTACGCTCAGCCGGGTTACCTAGAGATGAACCTGCTAACATACTTGCTCGTCTTGAACAAGAGAACAATCAAATGCAAAGGCGACTAGACCGTTTTCATGCAATCCAAAAAGCTAGGAAGCATCTAAAGGGGAAGGCGCAAGAGCGAGCCATGAAGTCTATTAATGAAATTACTGTGTTACATGATGAAAGTGATATTTCAGACTTCTCAAATTCAAGCAATGATGATTTCCAAAAATTTCTACCTACGAACATTAGACGTTGTTGTTAATGTCTACACATTTTGTGCAAGACAAAATGTTGTTGTTAATTTCTGACAAATGATGATTATGTACGTTTAACTTTTGCAAATCTAAAGATTAATTGTTCATTAGTTTTGGCTAAGTGTATATGAAATCAGTTTCTCATTTTTTCCCTGGTTTTCTTTGTTGCTACATATGAAAATTTAATATGAATCTTTATGCATAGATTCAATACATACAGACTCATCCAAACCACACAGACCAACCCCTCTTTCACAGAAAAACCGTATGGCTCCTAAAGCAAGGACTCACCGGAGTAGAGTGGGGCTCAATTGGGACCATCACTGTCGAGGTGTAGACACTCACATTTGTTCATAATAATACTGCCTTCCACCATGTGTGACATGAAACTAGTAATGTATTACATTGCTATGTCAGTATGTTGCAATGTTTTCAATGGATTGGCTAAGTGTATATGAAATCACTTGCTTCTTTTTTTCCAGCTGTTCTTTGTTGCTACATATGATTATTGTGCTTTGGTTGGACAATGTCCACTGCTTTGTAGTGTAGGAAAAACCTTAGATATGTTGATGTTTCCAATATTCTGTCTGTGTAATTTGAAATGTTACCCACATAACACTCATCACCCAACTTAGATTTATTGCACATTACTTGTAGGAAAATTTAATAGATTCAATACATACAGACTCATCCAAACCACATAGACCCCCCACACGTATGATTCAATAATACGAATAATTCATATATATGACACCGTGAGTCGTTGTATCATATACCTGTTTCCGTGTATCTTAGTTATGCTACTGTACTACTTTATACAGATGCATTACATACAGACTCATCCAAACCAGACTAACCACTCATTCTCTCTTCGTCTTTATGTACAATAAAATTTTTCCGTAACAAACTTTTCTCCGACTTCATGTTTTGTGGGCAAATAATCTGAGGGATATGTTTGTTTCATCAGTGTCTAAGTCTATTATTTCTACCTAATGATCTTCCAATTTACAGTTCTTGCTGGGTGGATATTGAATCTCAGTGGATGTCTGAAGACTAAAAAATAACCATAACAGATAGGATGGTATTCAACGAAATCCTGCCAACCATTACAAAACCAAATGTTGTTATCAGCTTTTTTCAATCCCACTTGCCAAATACCACCATAGGGAGTAGTAAGTGTAGCTACGGTGGATAGCTCAGCATTATTGAACCCTGACCACAAGTACCCATCCACACTGACGTGAAAACGCTGAGGCATCTTTGAAAAGTTTATGCATCGAATTTGGGGGTGAGCTGTCCCCCATTGCTACACTGATGTTTGCAATGTTGCATGTGCTACTCAACAGCTTCGTACTGAAGAAACAGAGTCAAGTCATATCATCTACATGCACGTCAATACATAGATATGCATCCTTTTGCAATGCACCATTTTCAAGGAGAGCATCCTTGAAAAAGTTTATGATACATTTAACACAGCTCAGCATTGTCTCGTCAAGTCAGGTCAGATGAAGCACAGGAATGCTGAATAGTCGTCACGTGAATAAATACACACCCTCCTTCGCAGTACACATCACCAGCACGCTGCTGTAGCACAAGCTATGGCATATCAATTAGCTGCCTCAGCAAACCACATGCACCAACAGGTGCCACTGTATAGCCAAGTCATGTTCGCAGTTTTCTATGTACTCTTCAACACCTCACTAAACAATACACTATCAAGTCGTATTATCTATATTCACGTGAATACTTACCCTTACATACAGTCACGTCCACATGAATACTTGCCCTTGCAAAACTCCTATATAAATTCCCATTTGCATCTACCCTTGCAAAACACCTACGCATACCGAAGTCCCATTTACATCTACCCTTACAAAACATCTACACATATCGATCAGAAGTCACATTTTCCAATGTCAATACGCAATTGGATGGTACCTCATTTTCCAGATAACTATAGGAGGGAGAAAGACTCCGATGAGAGGGAATACTATGCCGGATTGCGGCGGGAGTGGGACTTCCGCGTGAACAAGTCCAACGCTCTACACGATGATCTCGTGCGACTTGAAGCGCCTCTTGTTGACCGTATCTCAGTCACACTGCCAAGGCAAAACATGCACCAATATGAGCGTATAGTGACAAAAATTAAAAAAGAGAACAATCTGATGATACTACGTAGGTCTAGGTATCACATGCTACAACTGGCAGAAGAGCAGGCCACTGCAACGAACAGTCAACTCACTCCGGCGGAACGCAACAGTGTCCTCAACTACGAAGACTACCTGTCAGAGTGAATGCCTATATGGTATGTGTGTTATGTCTAGGGTTAAGTTAATAATGTTAGTAGCGTTAGTGTTCAATATGCAATGCATGCATATTGGTGACATCGTGTAAGTTATTTTAAGTTTTATGTGTTATGTTCTAGGTGCTTATTGAAAAATATTATGTGTGGAAATATTTAACTTTTATGCGTTATGTGAGAATAATCTATATTACGAATAACGAGCGTGCTCCTTACAATCAATAACAAGGTTTACTTAGTACAAATGCAAAAACAGTGACACGCATACATTTAAAACATACTTAAGCAAAATAGTTCTCCAACGAAGTCTAATTACACCACAAAACGATTACTCTTCATCTGACATTTCCACATCTGACTGATAAATGGGATCAGCAAGAAGTGATTGCATGAATTGTGCGTGCTCGTACCACCCTCCCTCCATTGACTCTCGAATCTCAACTTGGGTCCGATATCGATTAAGCCGTATCTTCATTTGATTATTTTCTTCTTTTATGCGGTTCAATGCTTTACGAAGTTCGTTGATCGTGTCTCTAGGCATCTGCGATGCGAGTCGCCGAGGCACTGGCAACTTAAAACCAACCAACTCATCATAAAACATTTGTTGTTCACGAAATAACCAAGCCCACTCTTGTCTCATGGTATTGTGAACGTAAGCACTATTTCGCAGATTCGGATTGATTGGATAGCTGAACTCATCTTCCAATACCCAGCAGCGACCCATAGCAGTGAACACATCGTGAGGCCTATAGAGTTGTGGGTTGCCAGAACCAGACATTGACGCTAAATGCAATAACATCAAATGATTAAATTAATAGTGTGCATCAACTATTGATAAATAATGTAATGCTGCATAAGATGGTACACAACAAAGACATTCATAAATTTGTGTACTATTACATGCTAAAAATGAAATACTAACACTCAAATTTGACCATAAACATTAGACGTTGTTGTTAATGTCTACACGTTGTGTGCAATAGAAGATGTTGTTGTTAATGTCTCAACCAATGATGAGTATGTACATTCAACTTTTGCAAATCTAAATATTAATTGTTCATTAGTTTTAGCAAATCTAACCAATTTTATTTTTTTGTCGATGAAATTTACACCAGCAAATACCCAATATAACCCAATGTACACACATAACACTTATCACCGTTTCTATAGATTATTGTACATTTCTTGTAGCACCAAACAACACCAAACAACTAATATAACCCTAAGCTACTCACACAACACTCATTCAAGAAAATACCAAAGCACAAGTAATACAACCTATTAAATGAAAATTCTTCCCTAACAAAAACATACATTATGGTTGATAAACTTTTATAATATCTACAACTACTTTTACCTACACAATAAAATTCTCTATGTATTTTAAAGAAGAAAATGAGTTTCTCACCTGAGATGATAGAGAGATAACACCAATTTTTGACAGAAAATTCTGAAAATGAGGAGAAGCTGATCTGAAAATGATGAGGAGAATTGCATGAGAAGCTGATTTGTGGAGTAAATAGTAGAATAACTCGATTTTAGTAGAACCGAGTAAAACTAATAACTCGATTTCCCATTCATCGAGCTAAGCTTCACATGCAAATACATGATTTGAAATGAGGTCAGAGTGTAGCAGACGAACTCGATTATATATAAGCCGAGTAATACGAGTAACTGATTTGAAATCCCGTCAGTAACTCGGATTCTAAAATGCCGAGTTATAAACAGTTACGCGGGAATATTTTATTTCCCAAAAGCCACGCTGGATTGCCACTGTGGCAAGAACCTACCTAAAACTCGGTCTTTGGATATGCGAGTAATTTAAGTAACTCGACTTTAGCATTATCGAGTATTGAAACAGGGGCACGGCCCTATATAGTTTCAAAACAGGGGCATAATGCCAAATATTTTTGCCCAAAGGGGCAAAAGGCCAGATAGTCCTATAATCCTTAACAAATTTTTTTTCCAAACCTTAATTAAACATTTAGCTACTCATAGTAATTGAAAGAAAACACAAAAATAGTATATTGAACATTAACCTAGACAAATAAAATAAAAAAGAGAAAGAAATAGTTAATATGCTATCATGGAGGGAAAGCCACAGACAACTACCATCGGCAGCAGCCTGCTACTCCTATGCCTCTCTCTTCTTCTATTCTTTTACTTTCCTACCCACAAATTGAATTAAAGCCTTTATATAAGAGAACACTCTCCTAATACAAGTTGGACAAGAAGTAAACCTAAAAGGAGGAGGAAATTCGGATTGAAAAATTCGTTAGATTTTTAGGCCCATGTTGCGGGGTGATTTAAGCCAAGTAAATGTGATTATTTGCGCTTGCCATAAACTACAAAGTTGTATCCCTTTGATTCAACTTTACAGCAAAACTTGAATCATTGGAATCCAATATCTGAGCTGAGAGTTATGCCTGAAATACTAAGACCGGACGCAGAAAAATCATGATTTTGAAAATGACGTCTTTTTACCCTTTTTTTTTTCTCCAATTGGCTTCTTTCCTTGATTGATTAGGCTTCCTGACATCTTGTAGGTCTTTGAGATTGAGTTGGGTTTAGCCCACTTGAGTTAGAATCCATCCTTATGGATTAAGCCCATTAGCATGTAAATTCTTAATTACCTATCAAATATAGATAATTCAAAATTAGTCATAAATTAACATAAAAGTAATATGAGAGTACTTTATATATTTAGTATATTTCATGCTCATCAAATACCCCTAAACTTACATCTACAAGTCCTCAAGAAAAATAAATAAAGAATAAAAAGACAAAATAAATTAAAATGAAGAAAAAAAAATCCTAATTAATCCACTTTTGCTGGAATTTTTTATTGCTTTTAACATATGCAACAAGCTTTTAAACCCTAGCTTAAAGGTGGGTTTTATTTTCTTTTAATAAAAAAATTTATGAAATTGGGTTTTGAGGAGTGATTGTGTGTAGTGGGTTTATGTGATTTTTTAGTGAAATGCTGATGTTGCATGTTTTTATTGGAGATGTAAAATAGGATATTTACACCACATCCAGTAGGAATGATTTCTCTTCAAGCTTGGGTAAACATATTAATCTAGATAAAATCATAGATATTTTGGAATAATCTAATTTCAATGGCAATATAAATACAAAAGGAGATTGACCAGGCCAAAAGGAAATGCTTTAAAAACCCTAATTTTATAGTCTAATTCCCTCTAGTTATTCATATGCTATGTTAAGAATCGAAGAGTCTCTTGCCAGCACATCACACACACATCCCAACAAGTCTGCCGACGCATTTCACACACATCCCAACAAGTCTCTGTCGTTATCCATCTTTTTGTTGCAGGTGTTCATGGATTAAGTTTGATTGTTGATCAACTACATCATCAATTGACCGGCATCTATAGGAAATGTACTTTGTGTTTAATTTCCTCCAAAACAAATACTTCGACTCAGATGATCATGATCAGAAACATGGACACAACCACTAACTACGTCAATATACGCAGCGATAGGCTAAGGCATCCCAACTAAAAACTGTGGCATTCCTTGAGAGTGTCTCGCCGTGGTCACTCTTCTAAAGCGCAACCGGCTTGTGCCATAAAAAGCTCCTCATTTCCTTATGATGATATCAAATTATCAATTTGGCTGTATCGCATACAACATCATGGATTTTTACAAATCCATCCTCATGACTCCTCAATGAGATTTTGGAGAAGGTATATCAACATCTCGTCTTGCTTCATCCAACATGTCAACATTATGAAACAAGTACAGCCCAATCCCATACCCCGCCAAAACTTCCTTGCTGATATTGTGATCTTCTGGAAAGAGACAACGCATCAAGAAGCAGAGACAGACCCAGAATTTCCAATTAAGGGGGGCAGAGTATAAGTAAAAAACACAAAATCATGAAATTTCACATAAGGACCTATTTAGTATTAACAAACAATTAACAAAGAAAAATACATAAAATATTTGTTTCGTAATACATTATAATGCAATCATCTACTAATAAAAGTAAAAACACAAAACTTCATTGTTTCTTACTACATTAGAGCATTTGCATCAGCTTATGCAAAAATTTCTATCTATTTTAGCATAATAATTTACTTTGAAAAAAAATTATATACTCACTATTATTTATTTTACACTACATTTCATCATAATACTATTTCCTTATCAATTTTTTTTATTATTATCTCAAATCATCTCTCTCTTCCTCAACTAATAAAAACTATTGTCCCCCATCTAAATAATTTCTAAAACATTCATATGCATAACAACAATAATTGTGTAAAATTTTCCAATCAACCCAAAATACACCCACATTAATTGTACAAAAATACATTTATGCTATTATAATTGTGTAAATTTGCAAAAATACATTTATGTTACAGTAATTGTGTAAATTTGCACAGTTACTATAACACGTATTTATTTTTGTACAATGATACATAAACTAATGTGGATGTATTTTGGAGTTGATTGGACAAATTTAGGGTCATATGTTATTTTACAACTAGTGCAAATGCTATTAGCCCATTACAATAAAATTAGTTCTATCCCTGCCAAGAAGCATGCCTTAGCTTTCCGATCTTTCAAGAAATGACAAAACTTAGTTATGAAATTGGTCTTAATATCTTTTTATTGGAGATGAATTTTGACAAATTTACCATTTGGATTATTTCTTCTTCTTATATGCTCCATGCTCGCAAAATTTCTAGAAAATTAAAAATTCATAGCTATATTATCAACAAATTGTTTAAATTGCAAGTTTTTGTAATTTAAAATTATGTATAAAGTATAAGCTTATAAATCATATAGTAAATAATATCTGATTGACACAAAATTTGACATGTGTATTAAGAGTGTAAAGAATATGCAATTTAATGATTAGATTTTCAAAATATATAGTTGTAAAGTTGTGATTTACAACTATGTGTTTTGTTGGCTTTTATTCCGTGCCAAATTTGATTGTAATTACTATCAATTGTTTATACCGTGTATTTGTTGTGGGAATTGTTATAAGGGGTGTGTGATAGAGAGTGTGTGAAGACTCAAGCAATTTGGAAGCTGATGGAATCTCGCGAGTATCTCGCGACTAAGCTTCCCGCGAAGTGAAGCATGTGCCCTGCACATGCTGGAATGCGAAGAGTCGTGACAGATGGAGACAGCTGTCTCTCGCGAATATCTCGCGGGTAAGGCCTTCCCGCAAGACACCCGCGAGACATGCTGTTCTGCCAGCCTGTACTGACTGACTCACACATTTTGCACCTATCCTATATAAACCCCCATTACCCACAAATGTTGAGGAATGCTTCAGAGAGAAAACCCTAGCCAAACACATTTGTAATTAGAGATTGTCATCCCCACCTTTCTCTATACACTTGCTTGTGGTATCTCCTCAACCCTTTCCTCTCCATTTCCATACCATTGAGAGGTTGATAGCCCAAAACACTTACCACACATTTTGAGAGTGTTGAGTGACGTTTTGGTGCTGCTGGGAAGCATTGGAAGAAGCTTGGAATGGCAGATGCAACATGGAGCTTGTTGCGAGATCCGGATAACTAAGACAAGACACGGTTCCGAGAAGCCTTGTTGGAGTAGGAGCTTGGAGGGCTTAGGTACATCGGGTAGATTAGGCTTGGAGGGTCTCTTGCTTACTCATGTATCCCAACTGATTGTCTAGTGGATCGATTTCCGCTTGGAGGGCGGCGGAGAGGTTTTTCGCCGAGTTCTTCGGTTTCCTCTTCGAAAACACGTCTTGGTGTTTTCTGTGTTTGCATCTCCCTTCCCTACTCTTTTATATTCCATTACACTGCTGTGTTGTTTAGTTTATGGATTAGAGTAGCTATATTGTTCATCCGCTCGCTTTTACACTATTCCGCACTTTATATTAAAGTTGTGTAAAATCTATCGAGCCGTAATTTTAATCGGGGGTCTAAACAGCTCTTGTGTTTTTCAACACATTTTCGAGCTTTCAATAGTAATATTTATTTTATTGAGTAATGTTGTAACCTTAAGTTACAACCAATTTTGTAACGAAAATTTATCCTTCAAGAAATCGGATTCAAATCCTCTAGATTTCCTAGAGCACTTTATCAACAGATTTCCTTAAATCATAACCACATTTTAATGATTTAATAGTCTAGATTCTGCCATGTCAGCATTCCACTAACAATATTCTTAAAATAATAAAATAATGTTGCAAATAAAACAATTAAGATTATTATTAGTGGAATGCTATCATGACAGAATTTAGACCATTAAATCATTAAATAATGGTTAAGATTTAAAGAAATCTATTTGATAGAATACCCTTGAAAATCTAGAAGATTTGAATCCCAAGAAATCATAGCTCAACTTAATGCACTCAGTAACTTTTTCCTGATGATCGGCTGGGGTTTGGAGATATTGACCTTTTAAGTTGCCTCACAGCCTTTTTTCGTTTTTCTTCATCTATGTCACCCGGTGCCCTCACCACTATTACAAGTTCTAAGAGGAAGCCCTGACATCCCCCTGCAACCTCAAGAGCCACAGCTTCAAATTCAGGGGAGTCAAAAACTGTGCCTTCTGTCTTTATGAATAGATCCCAAGAATTCTCCAGCGATAAGATACTGAGATGGATCCTAATGATGCCGAGAAATTCACCAGTGAGCCACACGATACCTACGCGCTTGAATGTGAACCTGCACAGTACAAAGAAAGAAACCTAGCAGAGAGCACTGGTGTGGTGCCGGCCAAATTCCCTCCGAAGGTTAAGTCAGAAATATTCTCACAACTCTAGAGTGCTAGAGAGGGTAAATCATGCGTACCTTGATTTATGAGTGTATTGGGGCTTTTATAGTAGTAGGAAGTCGATGTCTCACCCTTGGCATGGAAGTCTTTTCCATATAGGGAACATCCTGTAGAATCCTTTTTGTACTAGAATTTTGTTTGTCTTCGGATTCTATGAAGTGTGTCGCAAGTATCACATACCAAGGGCCTTTCTGCCTTCTTCACTGGCCTCGGACCTGCTGATACTTCATACTCGACTCATTTTCATAGATTCGGCAGATAATGGGCCCATCCTTTATCGATCCACAGTTGATAACCGTCAGGCCCATCCCCAGCCCAAATTCTACCTCTTCAGTTGCCCCCTTCACCCTAAGGGTCAGTCATACTTTAGTGGAGGGAAGCATGGGGTGACGGTTTACGTTAACAAGGGTGACGATTGAGAGGCCTGTGGGTTGACGGTTTCGTACCCTGATAGAGGCAATTAATGAGGCATGACACACGTCGTTCTTTCATTGGTGGTTATCTTGGTACGAGGTGTCGCTTCGCCTTCCATGCATCTCCTTTATAAATACCACAACCCTCACCTCTCATTTTTCCATTTCAAAGAGAACATACTTGTCAGAGCACACTCTGGCATTCTTGTCAGAGGCTAGCCCGTCCAGTTACCGCAAACATTGCAAAACGCTTTCATCCGTCCACTTTTTAAGCTGGTAAATTACTTTTCTCCGTCTATATTTCATTACATATTTAAGCTTTATTATGCAAAATTAGACCTTTATTTTCCGGTCATATGTTCCAACACCCGTTATAGTCTTAGGTTTTGTCGTTACCTGTAGGCAATGTCTAGTGCGTCGAGTAACCAGTCTGTCGTCCGTGACAGGGCGGACTACAAAGAGGTATCCCTCAGGTCACAAAGACCAAAACGATCTGAGCGAGGATAGGAGTCCGTCTGCATCTTCCCCGTCCTCAACACATGAGGATACGGAGATTGCAGAGATAGTTGAAGGACCCGTTGAAGAACAATAAATTAGGTCCATCATTAGTGCTAATGGACTTAGGCAGTTCGTCATGCTACCAGAATGGACGGTAAACGCCTTCACATCCACCATCAAGGAGCCTCACTTCAATACTATTAGGGACAACTACCAAATCCCTGACCACATTCCAATCCGTCTACCCTATAAGTCAGAAAAATGCTACTACCAGGGGGTAGACGGTGTTGGAATATACGAGCAGGTGCTCAAGGTAGGTCTTAGGTTTCCATTGAGCTCCTTGCACCGTGAACTTCTCCAATATTTGGGATTGTCCATCAGCCAAATATCCCCAAACGCCTGGAGAGTTTTCATTGCCATGGAGGTTCTGTACGGAGCCATGTCGAACGGCAAACGTAGGCTGACGGTACGAGAGTTCCTTCATTGCTACCGTCCTGATGAGATAGACAAATCAAGGGGAATGTATAGTTTTGTTCCTAGGAGTCCCGTCCTAAAGGTCATTTATGAAACTCCAGACTCAAACAGGGACTGGAAGAGCCGTTACTTCTTTTTAGAAGGGGACGGTTGGATGTGCCGTCTAGGGGAGACGGATCACATGCCCGTCGACAAGACTTGAGGCATAATAGACGAGTCTGGTACACTCCGTCACATGTCACATGAAAGTTTTAATTGTCTTATTATATTTCATTTATTTGAACTTCATAAGCATCTAACGTCCGTCTTCTCTTTTTTTTTTAGTTCGACGGCGCCCACAGATAGATCTTGAAGAATTTAGTTTTTTGGAAAAGACTTTTAAGAAGTCCACGTCGGAGGAGAGGACCTGGGCTAAGCTGGTAACTCTTGATACCATTTACTGGTATTGTGATGGACCCAAACGTTCACCTGCAGCTAGGAAATACGACGCCCGAGTCCGTCAACGTAAGCCCGTTATTTGAAATCCAGCAATTTAATTTGTCTATCATTCCTTTTTAACTCACTCTGTCTATTTTTTCGAAAATGGATGATGCCAAGATGAGGGCTTTAATCAAGGCAAACGCCGCCAAGAAAAAAGAATCCGTTGAGGTAGATCCTATGGGAACGGGTTCAAGTCTTCAATTAAAAAGGAAGGGGCCGCCTAGAGGGGACCGTCCTCCAAAGAAGCCCAAGGTCCCATTGGAGCCCGTCCTAGGTCTCATGGCTAGTGGTGCCAAAACCGTCACTCCCGTGAAGCACGGGGCCGGGAAAGGCTTTATGAAGGGCCCGTCCACACAGCAAGAGAAAGCGTCCGTCCTTCTTCGCGAGGACCCTAAATACGCTCTGGAGAAGCTATCGTCCGTCATTTCTTCTGATGACTATGAAGACTTGGGCAACCACTCCACTGAAGCGATGGGGGAGACAGGTTTGTTAAGTATTGCTCAGGTGATCGATCCATCCATGATGCTTTTATCTTTTACTTCAACATTTGGCTAACTTCTTTTTTATTTTCAAGCCATGCTCATGACGAAGGGGTTGATGGGACGGTGCCTGAGTCATGAGTCAACTTTGGACCGTCTTCGAGAGAAAGCCAAGGTGACGGAGGATGAGTTATCTCAGCTGAAGGCTTGGAAGGTCATCCAAGAGAAGAAACTAAAAATGGCTGAGGAAGCAAGGGACGACTACTTTAAGAAGACGGAGGAGATGTCGAAGGTTCTGGAAGTCAAAGAGAAAGAGATCTGTCAGGCAAAGGAAGATGCGGTGCGTGAGTACCGTGACTCCGACGCCCTTCTACTAGAGCTCGGTTCTTCCTACAACGACGGTTTCAACGATGCCCTTCATCAGGTGAAAAATCTGTATCCAGATCTCGACCTATCCTCCGTTAATATTAACGTTCCCGAGCAAACATCCGTCCAGCCTGCTAGATCCGATGATACTAACGAGCTGTTTGGTGACGAGGGGCTAGTCGACGGGGCCCATGTAGAAAGGTCCGTCGCTGAGAATAATTCAACGGATGTGGAGGCCCGTCCAGAGGAAAAAGAAGCTCCAGCTGCAGATTAAAATTGCTTGGTTACTTGTTCTTGTTGTTGTTGTTGTTGTTTTTTTTTTTTTTAAAGATATTTTGAGAACACCGTCCTATAATATTAACTTGCTTAACATTTTCTTTCATGGGGCGTAGTCCGTCCTTTTAAAGACTGGAATCCGTTGTATTTACGAATTTTGCTTGTAGTTTGGACATATATTTCATTTTGTTGGTGATTGGCATGTCCAGTATTTTGGGTACCGTTTATGCCGTTCTGCTTTTGGACAGATCCTTTAAATCCGTCGAGTTTCTTTATATTTTTGTATTTAGACTATATCCGTCTATATTAATTGCGGTAGTCCGTCTTACTCTAAGGTTTTAAACCGTCCCTCATGGGATTTAGAAATATTTGTCAGCTTGTGTTGGTCCGTCCTCCTTGTGGACGAATTTTTACCCGTCCATTATGGGACTTGTGATTTTTCATCCTCTTGGGATGATCCGTCCATCTTATGGGATGATCCTTCCAACTTGTGGACTAAATTTTATCCGTCTTCTATCGGACTTGGGATTTTCATCCTCTTGGGATGGTCCGTCCAACTTGTGGACTAAGTTTTATCCGTCCTCTATGGGACTTAGGATTTTCATCCTCTTGGGATGATTCGTCCAACTTGTGGACTAAGTTTTATCCGTCCACTATGGGACTTAGGATTTTCATCCTCTTGGGATGATC
The DNA here is from genome assembly GCA_032727855.1 of Quercus ilex subsp. ballota. Lineage (NCBI taxonomy): Eukaryota > Viridiplantae > Streptophyta > Magnoliopsida > Fagales > Fagaceae > Quercus > Quercus ilex. Next base: position 10,065,842 of record CM064918.1, read on the forward strand.
CGTCCAATTTGTGAACTAAGTTTTATCCGTCCTCCATGGGACTTGGGATTTTCATCCTCTTGGGATGATCCGTCCAACTTGTGGACTAAGTTTTATCCGTCCTCCATGGGACTTGGGATTTTCATCCTCTTGGGATGATCCGTCCAACTTGTAGACTAAGTTTTATCCGTCCTCCATGAGACTTGGGATTTTCATCCTCTTGGGATGATCCATCCAACTTGTGGACTAAGTTTTATTAAGTAGAAAACATAGTAGTGTCTGAATACTTCTGTTATTGAAAGAAAACCATGCCGAAGAAAAAGGTACCTGCCCCCTTGGGCTTAAAAAGGCACTTGTAGAATTGTTTGAAGTAAAAACTAAAAAATGGAGAAAAAATTGTTTGAAGTAAAAACTACTAAAAACCAAGTAAGAAACTGGAAGTTGGGGGAGCATCGATGCTCTTCATGTCGTCTCTACTGGTAGTATCTCCGTAGGTGCTCCGTGTTCCATGGGTGTTGCAGCTTCTGTCCGTCCAGAGTTTCGAGGTGGTAGGTCCCTTTCCTTTGCCAAGATGAGATCCTGTGTGGTCCTTCCCAGTTGGGGCCAAGCTTTCCTTGCGAAGGATCTCTAGCAGCTCCTATTACCTTCCGTAGCACAAGATTTCCGACCTGGAAGTCCTTATGTTTGACATTGGAGTTGTAGTATTTTGCCATGAGGTTCTGATATCGTGCCATCCTCTGCTCCGTTGTAGCCCGGACCTCACCCACCAAGTCTAGCTAAAGCCGCATGGCCTCTTCGTTCCTATCCTCCTTGTAGTTTTCCACCCGATAGCTCGTAAGCCCTACCTCCGCAGGGATGACAGCGTCACTTCCATATGCTAGCCTAAATAGTGTTTCTCCGGTAGGTGTTCTTACTGTAGTACGATATGCCCATAAGACGCTTGGCAGTTCATCAGGCCAGATGCCCTTTGCCCCCTCGTGTCTTAATTATCTTGAGCAAGGACCGGTTCGTGACCTCGACTTGTCCGTTGGCCTGTGGGTGCGCGGGCGAAGAGTAATGATTCTTGATACCCAGCTCCGAACAGAAGTCCCTAAATGCGTTGTTGTCGAACTGTTTTCCATTGTCGGAGACAAGCACTCTTGGTATCCCGTACCTACAGATAATATTCCTCCACACAAAGCTTCGAATGTTCTTCTCCATGATAGTGGCTAGGGCCTCTGCTTCCACCCACTTGGTGAAGTAGTCGATACCTACTACCAGAAATTTTAGTTTCCTTACCGCTGTCGGGAAGGGGCCCATGATGTCTAATCCCCATTGGGCAAAGGGCCAATAGGCCACCATGGGTGTCAGCTCCTCGGTTGGTTGCCGGATCAGATTACTGAACCTCTGACATTTGTCGCAAGTTTTGACATAAGCTTGTGCATCCTTTTACATCGTAAGCCAATAGTACCCTGCTCGGATCAATTTGTGCACTAAGGATCGCGCCCCCGAGTGGTTTCGGCAAATACCCTCGTGAACCTCTCTCATCACGTAGTCTGCTTCCTCACTACTCAAACATCTTAGGTATGGTCGGGAGAATCCTCTTTTGTATAAGATATCTTTTATCAGTACAAACCGTGAGGCTCGTACTTTTAGCTTCCTCACTGCGTCTTTCCCATCTGGCAGAGTGCCTAATCTTAGGTACGCCATCAATGGCGTAGTCCAATTGTCCCCAAAACTGACTTCCTGTATGGTTGTTCCGTCATCAATAAGCGAGGAGAGTTGTACGAATGATAATACCTGTTCGTGAACGAGCATAAGTTCTTCTGAGGCTGCTTTTGCCAGACGGTCGGCGCACTCGTTTTCTTCCCTTGGGATTTGGACGAATTTTACTTCGAGGTTGCCGATCCGATTCTTCACTTCTTCTAGGTACTTCTTCATCCTCTCACTTTTGCACTTGTAGCCTCCGTCGATGTGACGTATTACAACCTAGGAGTCGTAGTGTACAACTACGCTTTCAGCACCTGCTGCTCTTACGAGGTCTAGTCCTGCTACCAGAGCTTCATATTCGGCCTCGTTGTTAGTCGTAGGGAAGTCGAGTCGGATCATGCACTCGATTTTATCCCCTTCTAGGGTTTGGATGACAACACTAGCTCCTCCTGCCTTTTTGTTTAACGACCCGTCCGTGTGGATGCTCCACTGCGCAGCTACCTTGGTCCCCTCGTCCTCCAATTGTGCGAATTCAGCAATGAAGTTGGCCACAGTTTGCCCTTTAATTACAATTCACGGGCGATATTGTATGTCAAATTCACTCATCTCAATTGCCCATAAAGCCATCCATCCGGATGCCTCAGGGCTACCCAAGGCTCTTCTCAAGGGTTGGTTCGTCAGGACTATGATAGTGTGGGCTTGGAAATACGGCTTTAGTTTTCTTGCCACTGTTACCAATGCGAAGGCCAACTTCTCTATTGGTGGATACCTTTCTTCTGCTCCTCAGAACACCCGACTTATAAAGTAGACAGGTTTTTGAGATCCGTCTTCCTCTCTTACTAATACCACGCTGACCACCGCTTTTGAAACAGCTAAGTAGAGGTAGAGTTCTTCTCCTGGTCTGGAGGGGCTGAGCAATGGCAGGGATGTAAGGTACCTCTTTAATTCTTCAAAGGCCTTCTGGCATTCTTCCGTCCACTCGAACGATTTTCTCAGTACTCTGAAGAAGGGTAGACATTTGTCCATCGCTTTTGAGACAAACTTGTTCAGGGCGGCAATTTTGCCGTTTAGTCTTTGCACGTCTTTGATCGTTTTCGGTGGTTCCAATTCCACGATGGCCCGAATCTTTTCTGGATTAACTTCTATCCCTCTGTGGGATACCATGAATCCCAAGAACTTTCCTGTCGTCACCCCAAACACGCACTTGGTTGGATTAAGCTTCATATTATACGAACAGAGTGTGTCGAAAGTCTCCTGGAGGTCCTTGAGATGATCTTCTTCAAGTAGGCTCTTCACAAGCATGTCGTCGACATAAACTTGCACGTTCCTGCTGAACTGGTGCGCGAACATTCTGTTCATCAGTCTCTGGTACGTCGCGCCTGCGTTCTTGAGTCCAAACGGCATCACTTTGTAACAAAAGAGCCCTTGGCTAGTGACAAAAGAGGTTTTCTCCTGATCAGCTTCGTCCATTTTAATTTGATTATAGCCCGAGAAGGCATCCATGAAGCTCAGGAGCCGGTGTCTGGCCGTTGAGTCAACCAAGGTATCTATCTGGGACAGTGGGTAACTGTCCTTTGGGCATGCTTTGTTGAGGTCCATGAAATCGATGCACATTCGCCATTTTCCGTTAGCTTTTTTAACCATCACTACGTTTGCTAGCCAGTCGGGGTAGTAGACTTCCCGAATGAAGTTCGCCTCTAGCAGCTTCTTCACCTCTTCCGCTATTGCCTTGTCTCGTTCCTGTGTGAACACTCGCTTTTTCTGTCAGACTGGCGAGAATGATGGATTTACGTTCAACCTGTGAGCTATGACTGAGCTTTCGATTCCTGGCATGTCTTCGTGGCTCCAGGCGAACATATCCTGATTCATTCTGAGGAATGCTATGAGGGCTTGACGGATTGTCCCCACTCTGGTAGTCCGTTCTGGTTTTGATTCATCAAGGGTTATTTCTTCTAGTTCCCCCACCGGCTCCGCTGTCGTCCGTGTATCCCCTATGCACATGGTTTGCTGCTGGTCCTCCATCTCCAGCATGGCAACGTAGCACTCACGGACGGTGCCAATTGATGATGCCGAGAAATTCACCAATCCCGTACTTTGTAGGGAATTTGAACATCAGGTGGTAGGTTGATGTTACTGCCTTCCATGCATTGAGGGTAGGTCGTCCGATGATAGCATTGTATGCGGATGAACAGTCGACGACAACAAACATCACATCTTGTGTGATCTGTTGGGGGTAATCCCCTACCGTCACCGAAAGTGTGACCACACCCAGTGGAAACACTCTTGTTCCTCCAAAGCCAACCAACAGAGCGTTTGTTGGTGTCAGCCGTTCCCTGTCAATTTTCATTTGTTGAAACGCGGGATAATAAAGAATATCTGCTGAGCTACCGTTGTCCACCAACACTCAGTGCATGTTATACTCTCCTACCCGTAGAGTGACCACCAATGCGTCGTCATGTGGGTGGTGAAGACGTCGTGCATCTTCCTCTGAGAATCCGACAATTGGGCTATCTCTCCGCGTTATCTTTTGTGCTAAACCTGTTAGTTGTACGTTGTGAATCATTCGGAGGTAAGTCTTTCGGGCCTTCTTGGACGACCCGGTTGTTGATGTTCCCCTTACAATCATCCTTATGTCTCCAATTGGGGGTCTAGGACGCTCGTTATCCCTTCGGGGCTGCTGCTCTTGAGGTTGCTGATCCATCCTCTCCTTTTTGACGAACTTTTGTAATTTTCCCTGTCTAATAAGGGCCTCTATCTGTTGTTTCAAGTCATAGCAATCTGCTGTATCGTGACCGTGATCGCAGTAGAAACGGCAATATTTGTCTCTTGACCTTTTGTTGGGATCTCCTTTCAGTTTTCCGGGGAAGGTTAGGGCACCCTCGTCCTTGATTTGCATTAGGACTTGTTCTATCGGAGTAGTCAACGGGGTGAAGTTCGAGAACCTCCCCCCTGGTGGCCTAGAGCGCCGCTCATCCCTTCGGTCTCCGGTTCTAGGCCTCTTCAACTTTTGGTCCCATCGTTCTTCTTCCTGCCGCTCCCTTTTCCTCAGTTTTTCATCTTGGGCCTGTAATGCGTCTTCCGCGTTCATGTATTTGGTTGCCCTGTAGAGTACTTCTGACATGGTCTTAAGGTCGTTCTTGTATAAAGAGAATAGAAACTTGCCTTTCTGCAACCCGTTCGTGAAAGCCGCCACCAGTATTTTGTCATCAGCTTCGTCTATTGAGAGCGCTTCTTTATTAAAGTGTGTTATGTAGGTCCTCAGCGTCTCGTCCTCCTGTTGCTTAATACTCATCAAGCAGGCTGTGGACTTCTTATACCTGTGCCCTCCAATGAAGTGCGTAGTGAACTGAGCGCTCAGCTCCTTAAAGGTGCTGATGGAGTTTGGCGTCAGTCGGCTGAACCATACCCTTGCGGGGCCTTTGAGCGTGGTGGGGAAGGCCCTGCACATGATCTTGTCTGCTACCCCCTGAAGGTGCATTAGGGTTTTGAAAGTTTCTAGATGGTACAGAGAATCCTTCACTCCGTCATAGCTGTCTATATGCGGCATGCGAAATTTGTGGGGTAAGGGGAAGGAGTTCACGGCCGCAGTGAAAGGCGAGTCGGTGCGGTTGACTAAATCGTCAAGATCACTGGAAACTCGCCCCTTGAGCGCGTTCATCATAACCTCCATCTGTTCCCTCATCGCCTGCATCTCTGCTATAATATGTGGTGGAGTTGCATCCGTGAGGGATGGCATGCTCAAGTTCTGCCTCTCTGGTTTGCTTGGGGCATGGCTGCCTTCAGGTTTCTCTTGATTTTTCCTTGGAGCACTGGTCCCTTCCTGATCTTCTTGTTGGTTATTCGGTGCTGTATTCTTCTGACGCAGCTGTTCTTCTAAGTCGTGGTTTTGTTTGGTGAGACGTTCCACGGCGGCACTGAGAGTCCAAACTTGTCTCTCGAGGGCAGTCATGGGTGGTTCATCTCCTTGAACATCGTTAGTAGTTGCCATCAAGCGAGTGAGTACCATGCAACCCTTTAGTCCGGGAAACGATAGTATAGCTTATGAATCTCAACTAAGTTTTCCACAAACGAAGCTAACTGATGATGCCGAGAAATTCACCAGTGAGCCACACGATATCTACACGCTTGAATGTGAACCTGCACAGTACAAAGAAAGAAACCTAGCAGAAAGCACTGGTGTGGTGCCGGCCAAATACCCTCCAAAGGTTAGGTCAGAAATATTCTCACAACTCTAGAGTGCTAGAGAGGGTAAATCATGCGTACCTTGATTTATGAGGGTATTAGGGCTTTTATAGTAGTAGGAAGTCGATGTCTCACCCTTGGCGTAGAAGTCTTTTCCATATAGGGAACATCCTGTAGAATCCTTTTTGTACTAGAATTCTGTTTGTCTTCGGATTCTATGAAGTGTGTCGCAAGTATCACATACCAAGGGCCTTTCTGCCTTCCTCACGGGCCTCGGACCTGCTGATACTTCATACTGGACTCATTTTCATAGATTCAGCAGATAATGGGCCCGTCCTCTATCGGCCCACAGTTGATAACCGTCAGGCCCATCCCCAGCCCAAATTCTACCTCTTCAGATCCTATTTACTTTGCATCTCATCGAATGGCAAACATGTTATCGTCTCGTAGTCAGTAAGATCTTCGATTTGCAAGCCTTAAGGTCGCTGCCAATTGGAATTCTGATGCTGGATAGATCAATCCATTCTCAGACATTATCCAAAATTATAAGGATTGTTTTATCTACCATTATCTTTGCCCTCTCAATTCATTTGCTCTCCCTTCTTCACTCTTCTTTTTCAACTGGAGCTCTAGACCGTCTGCAAATGGAACTCTAAATTTTTTTGAGATTCACAGTCTGCGACACAATGGCCATCACCACACGATGAAAGGCACCGTGGCTCATGACCTTTTCCGCAACTTGTTTCACCATTGTGGTCTTGCCCACGTACAACTCCCATCCCACAGGGCCAACCCTAGGCCTAGGCCATGGCCTAGGGACCCCTAACATAGGAAGGCCCCCAAATTAAAATGAGGCAAGTAGGAGTTTTTTTTTTTTTTTTTTTTTTCCTAATTCTAATTAAAGAAAAAGTGTGTAACTTGCACATTGTTTTTGCCACATAGGTCTTATAAACTGATATGTCTAATCACAATAAGTAATTCAATATTCATTTATTTTTTTCTTGAAATGTCACATCAGTTTGTAAGTTTTAGAAAGTATAATTTGTAGTACTTTAGTATCTTCTTCACACCAAAAAAAAAAAAAAAAAAATTATGAATTAATAGAAATACAACACAATCACCAATTCACCATAAAGTGAATGAAAAATGCTAAAACTAATACAAATTTTATGACAAAAAACTTACCAACTAATCAAACAATATAATAAATGAATGTTTTAAATAACTTTTATTTATTGATGACTCGTTAGTTTGTAAAACCTATCACTAACTCACTTTGGATTAATTAGTCTTATTAATTAGTAATAATTAATAAAAGATTTGAAATAAAATAAATTATAATATAAAAATAAAATAAATTTCATTTAAGTGATATTTAAACATAAAAAGCCCCCTTTAAAATTTTCGCCATAGGCCTCAAACTATCTTAGACTGGCCCTGCCATCCTGTGAACCCCGATAATGTTGATACTGTTGTTGTCATCTTTCAGAGCTTTCAATATATCTTCCATAGCATTTTTGGTGGATTCAAACAAAACGAAATGACTGGCTGGTGCTGGTGCTAGTGCTGTTGCTGTAGGTTTAGGAATTGCAAGGAGAGACAGTCTCAAAACTCTTCTTTCCTTCACAATGACACCCATCTTTTTACCGATACTTACTGCTTGCTTGCTCAAATTGTAGTGTGAAAGCCAATCAGGAAAACAGCAAGCAAAAGAGCATCTATGGTTCCAAATCGCTTGTACTTCATTGTCCAGATTTTGAGCCACAGTGAGCTATTCTCTCTTTTGTTGCGAACTTGATGTTGTACCAATTATCTACTCGCCGTTTTTTACTCGTAATTTCATCTCTTTTGCATGCCATAGACTATAGAGTTTGTGGGGGGAAGTTTTAAGTCTGTATTTCATTTCCTAAATAATGTCCCCAACAAAACTTTTTATTCTAGGCTTTGGTAAGATTTTAAATCCATACTTTAAATTTATTTCTTTTCCAACCTTTTTTTGTTCATTACTTTTGTTCATTATTATTATTTTGTTCAATCATAGGCGACTTTCGAGACTTAAAAGAGCGTCGAGTTCCATTTTGATAAATGTGTTGAAATGTTTAAAAAACACTTATTTTGTATATTATACTTTGTCGACATTTTTATAATATCAAATGCTTAATAAACACTTGTTTTATATGTAGTATTTTGTTGAATATGAAATATGTATTAGTTTTTATTTTCATTAAAAAAAAAATTGTTTTAAGCTTTGCCCCCCCCAGGTTCAAATCCTGGTTCCGTCCCTGTTAACGTCCAATCTTGGACTTCATTTTTTATTCCTTCTCTATTTCTTTCTGCCTGCTCAACTGAATATTTGACATCCGCCACCGCAGCGTTCAGTCTTTGTGCTTGATCTCTGAATTCGTTTGTGTTTTCGGTGTAGTGAACGAGGTAATCAATATCTTGCAGAACTCGACAACAGAAGCACTCTACCGTGGTAAAAGATGCAATCTCTATGCAGGTGGCTCGGAAATTGTGTTTTTATTTTTTATTTTTTTTTCTTGCCTGGCTGTTAATGTTTCAGGAATGGAAAGAAAATTACACCCCACTTAAACATAGTGCAACGTAAATTTTTTTTTTTTTCTTTACCTCTTTTGTCACAATATTGATGTGACTAATCGTGATTAGTGAAAAAAAAGTGATAATTTATGTGAAAGTGATACGCTATCGGCTAAAAGTAGAAGAAGTTAATAATTATACTACAGTTTATATGAATTAAAACCATTAATGGTAGGTTGAGATAAAATATATATATATATATATATAAACAAAACAAAACAAATCCAAGTTAAATGTAAGTCAAATTTGATCCAAAAACCTCACCTTTTCAAATTTTGCTCTTTTTTTTTTTTTTTTGGGTTCTTGCCTTGCTATTACTGTTTCAAAAAGTGTAGAAAGAAGAAACGACACTGCTCAGTAAATTCAAATTAGATGTGATCTAATAGAAAAATTATTGGGTACGGTGACTCACTATTCATGTAAAATGAGTGAGTATTGATATTGAAATATCGAATAATTTAAACACACATGCATGTATATTACTTATACATAAAGTATATTTGTAACATTATTTAAAATATAATAATATTTGCTCGTGTACAACAAAAATATTTACATTAACTTAATCTTTACGTTATTCAAAACTTTTTTTTTTCCAACAAGTCCTTTTGTAAAAAGTAAGTTCTCTTATAAATCAAATATATTGTTCTCAATTATTGTTCTTTACACATTTTGACAAAAAAGAAAAAAATATATAATTTTTTATTAAATAAATTAGATATTACATAGTTAGAGTATATTAATAGTTTTAATAATTATGAAACAAATAAAACTTAATCAATTTTAAACAATTTAAATTATAAACAGTTTACACATTAATTGTTTATGAAACGCCTATGGTTTTTGAACGGTTTTAGACCCCTTTAAACAACCAGATTGGTTAGCCTAGATTAATTAGCCAAGTTGTTACTTAGTCAAATTATGCAATTCTAGGTTAAAACAATCAAATAATCATATCAAGCATATAAAGCAGCGGAATAATAAATAACACAAGATATGATCACCCAGGAAACCACACGGTAAAAACCTGGGGAGGATTTGACCCACCGATCCTCAAGGCAAACATGAATTCACTATGAAAGAATCGAAGTTCATACAGAAGGACTACAAGCTCCCCGTTTGACTTCCTAATGCTACCCACCAGCAGAACTTACTGACACAACCACGTGCAAGCTCCGAATCCACGGACTCCTTCTTTCTTGAATTCTTCAATCAGCTACAAGCACCCACGCTTGATATTCTTTAAACTTCAATGGTAGCAACCGAGTTGATCATCAAGATGTTGATACTATCACTATCTCGAAAACCCTAAGCTTTGTGTAAAGGAAAGCTCCTCTAGATCTCACAAGAGATTTACACAAAACCGCAATGTATGAGCAACAATACAACTGGAGCGACTCTAAAAACGTGGCTAGGGTTTTTCTTTATATACCTAGGGTAAAAACAGAAAACCCAAAACGTTTAATGAGTTAGGGCTGAGCTGGAATATTCTGCAGAAAAACATTCTGCCCGAGATTCAATCTATCGAGCCTTTCCTTCGATCGATCGAGCCAGGCCGAAATGCACCAATGCATCTGCAGCCACTCGATTCCAACTTTACATGAAAGACCCAACTTTGAGCAAGTCTAAACAAGACTAAATAACCTATTTTGATCATGGTTTGCCAACAATACAAGTTAGAGTTCTAAATACATAAAATCCTAAATCTTTAGAACCTAACAAACTCCCCCTTTGGCAATCCGTGACAAAACATAAACTAAAAGCTCAAAGTTTACAATTAAAAAGCCCTTAACAAAATAATGCTCATAAAATCAAAATTCAATCCTAACTACTATCCATCAGTTGTAAGTGTAGACAGCAGCTCAATTGAATCAACCTGTATATTCCTGAAATACTCAACAAACGCATAAACGCATGTGTGACAGAAAATAGTATATAAACAGGTATAACATTCTTGTATGATTCACACAACACATAATAAAGAAATATATCAATGAATAACTCATAGAATATAAATCAATAAACAGTGAATCCAAAGAAACAAGAATCAAATAAAAAGTCATGTATATCAATCAATGTTACTCCCCCTAACATGAATATCCCAAAAATGATATACAAAGTGAAGCGCCTAAATACAATCTACTCCACAAAATAAACAAAAATCTCCCTAACTACAAAAAATCTCCTCTACAAACTCTACTCCCCCTTTTTGTGATGGAATGCCAAAGGGCAATCACAATCCATCATCAAAAAGAGGTGGTGAGGGCGAACGCAGACGCGCTAGATCAACTCGCAAAGCTCGGATCTCATCAAAAAGGTCCGCCAAAAGCTGACCATGAGCCGCCTGAACGGTTATGACAGTCTCCAAAGTACGACGGATATCAAAGTCATCCGATGGAGGTGGAGGAACAGCAACAGGAGTAGCATAATCAGGATCAGGAAAAGACGCACCTAAGGGACCGATGACATGCACAGGCTCCGAAGAAGGGAAATCCTCTAAACCTAAATAAAGAAGAATCCTATGGATGAAAATAGGATGAACAAGTGCATGAGCAGAAGATGAACTCCTATACACTTCGTTCAAAGAACGAAGGAACAAGTGGGGAAAACTAATAGGAGCATCAGTGACCAGAGCGTACAAAAATACACACCGCTCGAGAGGAATGGTGTGAAGATGAGAAATGGGCCAGATGGAGTGACAAGCTATCCTAAAGAAAAGATAGTGAAGCTCAGAAAGCTCAGCAGTAGTGCTCCGAGGATCAGAACCCCACTAGATAGTAGACCCAGTGATGTAAGACATAACATCACTCAAAACTGGAGACTCATCATAGGGATATACAGGGTGCTGTACCAAAGGTACCCCTAGAGCATCAGCCACTACCTTAGGAATAATGGAGTATTCTACGCCTCGTATCCAACTCTTTACTAAAGTGTTGGAATCATAGATGCGGATAGAGATGTTCAAGTAGAACTTTCTAATCAAGGTAGCAGGTGGAGGAGGATCAGAAATATCCACCAAGGGTAACCAGCCCCGACGCTCTAAATTTGCCCTAATGGCAGGATCAAGCTCATCTAGAATGACAGAACGCTCAGACCAAATTTTCCTTTTAAGATTCAACTTATCATAAACCTCTTGATTTTTCTCACGGGGGAATTTCTCACGTTCAAAGGGAGGAAGGGATAGGGATGGGGAAGAGGCGGTGACAGACCTACGAGCTCTAGTTTTCCTAGGCATGATACTAAGGAAAGGACAGAGACACAGAGAAAACTAAAAAAAATAAAAACCAAGGGCAGACTGCAAGTCAGCACAAAAAAAATATAGAGCAAAAATCTATATGATGCATGAACAGTTAAGATGACATGTGATGAGAATGCAAAATGTCATATTTTTATCCCTTAATTTTTAGTCTTTTATATTTATTTGGTGCCTAAATGTACTCATTATTCTTATATTTTGATTTAGGATGCAAATGGAGGCATAAAATGCAAAACGTAATTAATTGGGCGATTCTGGACAGCTTTGACATTGCTTCGTAATCTGGGCATAACTCTCTCATCAGAGCTCCGATTGAGATGATTCAAGATTATATGGAACGCCAAGAGAAAGCTCTACAACTTTCATGTTTTGAGTTTTGAGAGATACGGGCTGCATCAAGGTCGAAATCGGGATTGAAGTTGCTGCACCTGCACTGTTGACGTTCTGGAATGTTCCTTTGCTTGATATTCTAATAAGCGGATTTGATGCGGTTTATTTTTGGAAGGTTCCAGATCTGATGCACGAAATTTCCAATTGAAAAACACCACTTTTCTAGTTATATTAGGACTTTGTTTTATTTTTAATATTTTTCCTTAATTAGTCAGATTTGGATGTTATTATTTAGAATATTTTTAGGACATTTTATAGGCTTGGGAAAGGGGGAATTAACGTGTAAAAGGGGAGGAGAAATCAGAATTACAGACACACACGCCTCTCTCTCCCCTCTTCTCTGATTTTCTCCTTTGAGTTTTCATCATGGCCTTGCGTGGCTAAAATTTTTATACTTGGTTGAAGGAAACTGAAGCCTCGGAATCAATAAAATTGTGAGATCTAATTTGTTTTTATTGTTCAATTTATGTTTTGAATATCGAATGTTCTTCTGTGCCTATTTTCATGATTGTCTTGTTTAATTACTAGGAGGCCTACTAGTTTATTATTCATTGCAATCTACTGCTAGGTTAGATATCAAATCCGTAATTGTTTGATCTCTCTAACTTGTGAAGCAACCAA